>VXAX01003646.1:1822040-2068088 GCA_013399835.1 Leptocoma aspasia
AACTACTATATATATATATATATTAACTATTGATTTTTGTATATGATTAAATCTGTCATTTTAGTTACAATAAATATCATTTTTCACCCACCACAAAACGACACTAAAAAGGACCGCAATATTTTCAGTGAAAATACTTAAGTTTGCCTTTACACTACAATTGTCAACATGACGTTGTAATACTATACTGCCACAAATTCTGAAGCTGTCAGCACTCACAAGTGAAACATTAGGCCCTGTCACTAAGTGGCTTTAAGCACCTTTTTTTTTTTTTTTTTTACACAATTNCAGCATGTAGATTCTCACTATGCAGCTCTTTTGGAGAGATGATTTAGGCTCAAATCAATGTACAGGAGTATAGAAGGACAAAATTTCAATATATATTTAATCAATTTATGTAATAATTTCCTATTTAACTTGTGCTTGAAATGTGCCAGTGTTTTCTTTATTTAAACAAGCCTAGGATGCAGTGTATTTAGTGCAGGACTCTTAATTTGTCCCAGGATACTTATTGCAAAAGTGTTTGTCTCCCAGACCTCTCCAAACTCCCTTCCTCCTGATCCCACTTGATAGATCAAGCATTACTGCAATGTCTCAGGAGACAATAAAAGCCTTGGAGCTGAGGATATATAGGGCACCAAATTTAAAGTCTTTATCTTCTGTATCCCCTTTTTGATGAGCAATGTCTTTGTAATAAGGTGAATGCGTTTTCACACTGCGCCATGCTAGACCACTGTGGATGCTACCATTTGCAAACAATAATATTCCATGCATTTGCTGATTATTCTGAATTTTCCTTTCAACAAGAACTTTGTAACTTTTAGCCCAATTATTATCTCTATCTCACTGCAGCCCTATTTTTTTATATTAAATAGGATCTGTCTGTGTGTGTGTACTGCATGTTTATATTTAATAAATATTTATGACTTAAGCATAGGAAGCAAGCTGAGATTTATCAACTCCTACTATAAAAAAATAACCTACTTAAAGAAATAAAAGATAAGCCCCTGAACCTGCTTTCCAGAACAGTGTGTTGCATCAAATAACAAGAAAGCAAACGGTTTCATTGGGTAGACTGAATTTAGTATATTAATTACTCTATCTAGGCCAGTACATATAGTGTGGAAGACTTGATGATCACAAATTATGATACAGATAAAATTATTAAAACACAAATATTCTCATATTATTACAACTTTCAATTAAAAATGTAAAACATTCAGTGCCAAACAAGCTTGCATAGGAAAATGCAAGTAGTGTAAGTATTGTAATTTATTTTACGAAGATTAAATTTTTTCTTCTTTAGTGCCTTAGGGACAGGTGTCCAGGGTAGATCTGGACAAATATCAAATCAATGTTTAGAAAGGAATAGTGGCCCATTTATTAGAGTTCATGCAGTTGTAAAAAATCATTAAATATCTTACAATGTAGGATTCCAAATTTCTTTAAGTGACAGCACTAAGTTTAGGCAAGGACTGTGTCAAGTACCTCTAAGTATATCAAAAGCACAGTAAATACAATTATAAATTGCTCCATGTGGTTTGTTGCACAAGTCAGACTTAACCACCTCCAATTTTTACCACTGTGTGGTAAAATTCTCAATAATTAAATTCTCAAGTGTCATTTATGTTGCATGGAGATATTTATGTCTCTAACCTGTGACTATTTAAAAACATTTATTGGTATATAAATGTCAGGTGCCCCCTTTTACAGTTTGAATTACCAGCCTTTGCACAAACTATTTAAAAGGGGAGGCTAAATTTTGAAAAAGACTTTTTTGAGTTTGAGTGGGCTATTGGCACAGTTGTACTTGCAGCTGTAAGGATGACTCAATTATTTGCAAAAGAGCATTTATACATAGATTCACAATTACTGTGCTATAAATAATATCATCCTAATGGGCTGTTTTGCACTGCTTCTTCATTCATTGAAGGTGGTGGACAGCAGAACAGAGAAGTTCCTGGAACACTTAGTTCTGCAGCTGAAACATTTTAGTTTAGCTAATGCTTAAATTATAATAAATTTTCATTGGAAGAAAAATTTTTAAAATTTTATGGCCCATTTGAAAAGACTAATTAATTCTTTACAACAGCAAAACAAATTGTCTTATTCTTTCAACAGTACCAATTTTTTTTGTTACTCCCCACAAAGTGTAAGAATAAAAGAGCTAAAGAAATGCGACTAGTATAATATTAAAGAGAAAAGCCAAGTAAATTACACCAGGAGCCCTAAATAAAGCAGGTAGTTTAAACAGGAAAAATTGTGGAACTCTTCTGAGAAAATTCATCATATGATTTTTCTTTTTGCATTAAGATGCAGTTCATCTGACAAAATGAAAATCTCCCTCTTTTTCCAAGTGACAGATATTCTGCTTCATTTCCGAGTATGAGCTTGTTAAGGATTTAAATTATCAGCAGCTTTGTACACATTTTTTTTAAGTAATGACACCATGCATTTCTTTTTTATGATTGCACAAAGGGGACTCCTTTCCCTTTCATCACTCAGACAGACTGTATGATTTGAGGTCGTGCAAGCTTCAACATCAATATAACCTTTAAAAATATTTCAAGGAAGACTGTAAATCAACCCTATTTTTGAAGGAAATTATTTCACACCATTTAAAAGACATGAACTACTATATATATATATATATTNTGTGAGCTTTTCTTTTTGTCATGGCATATTCTCCTAACTATGCTGATTGTGACTCCTGATCTGGCTTGTTTACCAGAAACACATTTGTATTATTAATTTTCCTCTCAAAAGAATTGCATGCAAAATAATTTGCAATTCTGAGATATTAAAGCTGAAATGATTACAAGAAAGCCTTACTTTAAGTTTTGTATATCAGTAGCTGGAATATTTCAAAGTTAAATAAACTATCTCAACCTTGCCAGATAATCATCTCATGTCTAAAGCCCTCTCTGAACAAGAAATTGTCAAGGATTTCTCATCTGTAGTTTTCTTCTTGTTCTATTTTCCTACCACACTTCCTCCTTATTTTCTAAACCTGGGACATAAGTTTTAGTAAGATTTTAACACCATTTTTAAAGTAAAGAACCATAGCAAAAAAAAAGGCATGTGATATTCTCCATGAAGCAGCCAAAAACCACATTAGCTTAAAGAAATATTAAACATTTATCAGTTTTAGCACACCATGATGATTAGACATTTCAAACTCTTTCTAAAAATAAATAGGGCATTTAATTCATTCTATCAATTCTTTTTCTCCTTCTATCAGGTAGTTGAGGGGTTGGGGTTTTTTTCAGTTATACATCCTAAAAAGCAAATGGCATGTGTTCCACTTCCCAATCAGTAAAGTTATGGAAATTGACCAGCAATTTGATAAGAAAGGATCATTTATGTGCTGTGGGTTATAATGAAAATAATCTCATTTAAAGCATTTTCAATTATAAAAGAAAGAAAATAAATTAACTCTAACTTATGGTGGAAATGTAGTACTCCTGAATATCAAGAGTAATGTGATTCTTGAAAATAATTTTGGCAAACAGAACACAAAGTTCTTCTAGGAAACCATCTCATCTTAAATGTCATTCTCTAGCCATAAATGGAAGTCCAGCCCTTTAGTGCAGCTGATACCAAAAGATTTGCCACTGCACACACCTTAAAAACCAAGCTAAAGACATGGCCAAGACTTTTGCAACATGGTAACATGGCTGCTCAGATCACTTCTCACTATGGATAAAATGACAGCCTACATGCTGTGAGAACTCATTTTTTGTCACTTCCTAATGGGCTCCAAGAAGTGCACCTTCACATTCATATTCAATTATTTCTCCTCAAAGTCTTCCTGATGTATTTTGTATTTCACCTGATGTATAGGTGATATAGAACTTACGAGAAAACCTAACAGTGACCTTAGCAGCTACAGAGGAAATTATTTTCCCCATATCTGTGATCACATTGTTACAGAACAGAAATTTTGACAAACAGCAAATCAGTTTGATTAATGTGAGCTATCTTGAATTATCGGGTCATTCATCCAATTCCACCCACTGCTCCATACCTTTTAGAAATTACTCTAATGTTTTTAATGGCTGAAAAGCATTCCAAAGATGCCTCACTGTCAACTCAATGCAAAAATACACTGACTTCCAGAGCAAGGCTCTGCCCTTTTCTTAAACACGGATCAGTCATGGCTTTCAGACCAAATACTTTAATACATTTCATGGCTCTTTTGTCAGTAAACAACTTTGAAAACCACCATTGTCAATTCTTTCCAAGATTTGGACAGAAAACTGAGTTCAGTTAAAGAGCAGGAAGATTTGGGACAGGACCAGCTGAATATTTTGTCTCTGTTCTCCCACAAACTGCACTAGACCGCAGAACACTGGGCTGCTGTGGTGTCCATTCATCTTCACCAACCAACCTACTGACTTTTTCCTCGTGACCCTGCCTGATTTCTTGAAAGCAAGACTCCACATTATGCTTATCAGTCTCTCATGCTTCCTCCATGACAACTACATATAATTTTATAATAAAAGAATTCCTTATTTAAAACATTATATTTTTGTTAAAATTTCAATCATATCCTACTTTTTTTTTTGTGTTTTGTCCTTTTTTAAAACTATATAGGTATTTTTAAGAGGTTGTCACAGTAACCAGTGCATATAGGTGTTTTTTTGTGTGTTTTTTTTTTTAATTTGGAAATACAATCATGATAGTCCTTATTAAATATTACAGGAAAAAAGTTTCATGTTTTTAATTACTAAATATGTAAATAAAATATGGGACATGTACATATGTGTAAAGGTTAGGACACATGGATATACCCCAAATATGGTATGATAAATACATCATACCATGTAGACTTTAAACACTTTAAAAGTGTTGACATTCACACCACGTGTACATTCACACCACCAGTACATAATAAGATTATTGCAAATATACAGATTTACATATAGTAGTTACTATGACAACATCTAAAATGGATTTAGCCATATGAGCCAGGAAAACACTGGGACTCCTATAGGAAGAACTATTATTTTGACATTTTATGTTTAATTTAGGCATCTATAATTATTCCTGCACCACTAATTGAGAAAGTTTCTCTGAGGTATTATCAGCAAAATAGGAAATTAAACTTCGAGAATATAGTAATTCTTCTAAAGTATTAATATTATTTTAAGATTGGAATACTTGTTTAGTTTTACTTCAGACTTTTATAGAAAAATCATAGAACTATATTAAAAACACAGGTGAAATAAATTAGTGTCTAAGGGATAATTCAGTACAAGCCCTGACTGAGGTAGACATAATGGTGAAAATATGAATCCCAAAGTACCAGTATGAATGCTAATTAATAGTGTGAAGGAAAAATCTCATGTCTTTTTCCTACTGTGTTGTTTTTCTGGTTTTATACATCAGTGGCAAATCACTATATTCTATATTCTAGCTTGTTTCATTTGTTTCCTGAGAATGCCTGCTCCAGTACTAAGAACATGCATATGCACCTTCTAAATTGCAGCTTGTGATGTTCTCTTCATGTCTAATTCAAAAAACCCAAAAAAACAAAAAAACAAAAACAAAAACCAAAAACCCCAAACAAACAAACCCCCACAAACCTCACACTTCAATAAAAGTTTTTGTATTCATGACCATACTTAAGCACATGCCTTACAGAGCAAAAATTCCAATATAATTTCAGTAGAAACAAAACCTTTTAGTTGAGTCATATCATAGTACTGAGAATATTTTCTTTTAAAACCTCAGTACTGTGTGTGTCTTACCCTTTATACCAAATCCTGTGTAATTGCAAACTCTTTCAATTCCACTGATTCCAAGAGAGGTAGATTGATAAGCACCAGATCAGATCTGACCTTTTGCCTTTAGGGGTTAGAAAATGTGTTAAGACTTTAAGACTGTAAGACTTTATAGTCCAAATGGGAGTAACAGCCAAGAACGGGAGTGAAGCAACCGAGTTAAAAATGCGTTCCCTGGACAAAATACAAACAAGATAGTCATCTCTAGATGAATACCTTGGGTTTTAACATATGACATCTATTTCCAGTGAGTCAGAGTTCAGTTTTTTGTTTTTCTTTCTTTTTAAGAGGAAAGTATTTGTCCCTTTATAAAAGGTAAAAGGGGATAGAAATGTTAAATAGAATATTTCTGTTTCAAAGTTGTACTAAAAAAAGGTTTAGTCACCAGTGCAGTCATGATACTTTGTTTTCCACAGGTTTCGACAGTGAATCACATCCTAATTGTTCCCAGGAGCACACTGAATATTTTTCAAGTTTTGATTTATTCTCACTGCTAACTACTATAATTTACAATAGATTCCATTTTGTCTAGCCACGCTATAAAACAAGCTCATGTAAGCAAAAAACATCCAACAAGACAGAATGTCGCAGCGGGAAAATGATTTTGAAAAGACAGTTACTTTATAATGGCTAAACTTTGTGAAGGATGAAAGAGTACTACAAAAAGGAAGAGAAAAAATACAGCTATTGCAGTTACTAGTCAAGTCCTCATTTTTGTCTTTTGTCACATGGTCTAGTTACACCAGATAGGAGAAGTCTTCTTCAACTTGAAAGCCCAAATTTCTTCAAACGAGGCATCAGTAAAACCCCTTCACAGTAGAAGGTACATACACACTGAATTTGTCAATCAACACGAGCTAGGACAAGAGGTCTTTAATGCAGTAGTTACAAAAGAAAGAGAGAAGAAAAGGATTTTCTTTAAATCAGGCAGATGCATAGGGAGATGTGAAATCCAGAAAGTAAGACAAAGCTTCAGATGAAAGAATAACCATTATTAAGCTCCACATGGATTGTCTTCTTTCTGCCAATGCATAAGTGCATTAAGCCTCTACCTCAACACCATGTGTCAGATCTTCATGTGATTTGTTTGACTTGCACACCTCCATCAACGACTGAAATGAAAGTTTTCTGACAGCAATTCACCCCATACAGCTCACCCTTCTTTTGCAATCCATAGTACTTGGCAATGCTACACTACACCACAGGTTGCCACCAACATCCGTCTCTCTCTATTCCATGTGCTAGCAGAATGCTAATAATCAGAATCATGGCATTGCTTATGTTGGAAAAGACCTCTAAACCATTGAGTCCAACAAGGTTAACCTGGGGTTAACACAGAGTTTAGACAAATACCTGTTTCACACCTGTGAGCACAGTGCTTTTCCTGGCTAATGGCCAAAGGATAGAAGAGTTATCTACTTAAAAGACAAGATTCTTTCTGATATCTTCCAGGAAATGCCACCTGTCAGTTCACTTTTTTTTCTGACTTACCGGGTATTAAACAGCCAGCTGAGCGAGACCTTGAAAGGAGCTTCAAAGATGGAAGAAAATTGGCAGAGGAACATAATCTGTCCACCAGGTCCTTGGGCTGCAGAGAAAAGGTGAGTAACAAACCCAAATGCACAAGTTGATCTGTCTATGCAGGAAGAATCTCCCCATCCAAAACTACAGTTAGCACAATGTCCCACACAAACTAGCTAAAAGCAGCTGGCTACTTCTACAGTGCCAAAGGAGCAGGAAGAGAAGCAGCAGCCCCTTACACAAAAAAAAAAAAACCCAGACACCTTCCCCCAGTGTAGGAAAAGAAAATCTAATGGATGAAAGAAATTTTTCCACACTTCCTTTCCCGAGTATCAGTTACACTTACCAGCTATCCAGAAAGCAAGAAATCAAGAAAAGTTATGACCAAGCTTTGGCATTTCTTTGTGTCCTGAATCATTATGAAATGATGATCTCAAAACACAGACACGAAAGAAAAAAAACACTTGAAAAGGGAAACAATCTGGGATACAAGTCCATGATTTAATGTTTGAAACATTTTGTACTTGATTTAGCCTCTTTCTGCCATCATTTCTCTTGTAAAATTCAGATTTCAGCAGACAGAGGGAGATCTACTCTGTCTTCAGTGGCTTGAGGACTGTTTTTTCACTGTTTTCCTGCAGATCAGCAATGGCCCACAGATGAAGTCCTGCAAGGAAAGCAGTTAGTCCTATGAGGTCAACTTTTTTTAAGCTTTGAGGCAAATAAATGTTCTTCAATTTTCAAGAGGATAAAGATGAGATCAGAATCTCCAGCTGGCATGCAGGTACCGATCTCAGCTCCAGTTCATATACCAAGATGGCAAATTTTTTGCCACTTTCCTCAATTTCACTAGAATAAATTAAAATGTTTTCTGACAACAACATTCACTTGGACTAATTGGTGTGAAAAATGCATTCAGGAAAGAATCGCTGGGATTTAAAAGAAGATTTTCAGAAGTCTGAAGAAAAGAGACAAAAAACTATCTTAATCTCCATAACATAAAAAAATTAGGAGAACAGCAAATTTGTTGCATGGATTTCTATTTGTAAAAACACATAAAAACTGGGTAAGACTTTCCTAGCTTTTGTCAATAAGGTATGGCTCTCATTTGTATGGATATAAGTATTTAGATACACACATACACATTAAATATAGATATGTACTTAATATAAACACAGAGGATCTCTCTCACTAAAAAAATAAATAACAGTTTAAAATGTTTGTCTGAGAGATGAGAGGAAAATGTTTTTAATATTCAGACATTCATCCTGACACAAACTTTGCCAGAGCACCTGGCAGACTGCAACAAGCAGTGTATGACTGAGTAGTGATAATGAAGCCTGGTGTTAGACACCCCGCTCCAAAAAAACTGTTAACCTCTATGGAATACAGTTCTTAACTGCTGCTGCTTTCTTTTTTTTGTTTGTTTTTTTTTTCTTTTTTCAGTTGTTAGAAAGTACCTTGTCAACAAAGACACTGGTTCTGATTACAAATAAAAACATTAGAACCTAAAGAACTATTTTCCAAAAGTGCGTTGAGATAAGACATTGAACTTTGTGTTTCTGACTGTTTCATAGCAGTTAGACTTTATTTTCTGTAGAAATTCTGACTGTTTCACAGCAGTTAGACTTTATTTTCTGTAGAAACTGTATCAGTTGATCACTGACAGCGTTGTCAGGGAAAGACGCAGACTCACACCTATGTGTGTCTTTCAAATTCATTAACCTGCATTTAAATTATCATAATTATTTTTATTGTAATCACCTTGGTGATTTTTTTTCAATTTGCTTTTAGAATTTTAATTACACTGTTCAGCTACGCTTTATTACACTGAAAATAAATTAGTACCTCTGGCAAATGGACTCGTAAGCTCACAAGATTTCCAGCATTGCCAACTTTCTCCTGTTCTCACCCAAGAAGTTATAATAAGTGATGTATTAGTAGGAATTTTACAAAGAGTATCTTCAAAAGTCCTGCACAGAAAAGTTATCTGTAACACATCAGTAGTTCTACTTTAGAAACAAATAAGTCTTTATTTGGGGAAGGGGGAGGGTGGCGGTGGAACAACAAAAAAGGAAGATTCATTGTACCCCTTTCATTTGTAAAACCTTTTTGGAGCAAACATTTCAGAAACATTAATTATAACTTTACAACAATGGATTTGAACTCAGACCAAGAAATATCGTGGCTGGATGGCCTTGAGTGATTTCTCCAATCAAAGCCTTTTTGGTTTTCTTTTCTATCTTATGACAGAAATCTGTGGCATAAAAAAAAAGAGGAAGTCAAGCACAACACTAATAACAAGAGAAAAGAAAATCAAAAAAGTGAAGGATGAGAAGACTCATTCAATAACCCTCCAAATCGATATTGTGCTTCAGGAAGAAGAAAATACCAGAACAAGAGAGGAAGGACTGGCTATTTAGAATCAAGTGGGTTGCTATGTATTTATTCAGCAATATGATAATACTACCTTAGTCCAAGAATGTATCTAAATAAGGGAAAAAACCACCCTTAATTGCGTTTTTTGGTATATAAAGACTTGACCAGAATACATGGCACTTTTCAAGTTTTCTGACAATAAAAAAGCTTCGGTTCACATCAATCTAAAGCAAAAGTCCTTCCAACTTTTATTTCAGCAAGAAAAAGGCATTTCAGATCAGATTACTTATTTGACCTGAATTGTAACATTTCATACGAGACACCTGTACTAAGAGCAAAGAAAATTGAGGAATAAATTCACGTTACTGCAGGAAAAATGAGAGTCCACCTCCTCCCCCTCTATCAAAAGATATAAGGCAGGTTGCTTTCAATTTCTTAACTTTCAGCTTTAACTGAAAGCTGTTCTGCCTTGATTGGAAATGTGATCTATGGAACAAGAGAAGAAAAACAGAAGATCATTGTATATCACGTTTTATCCTTCCTCAATATGGAGCCATGACGGAATCACACACTCTTATTTTAGTTAGCTTTTTCTCATGCTGCAACTAAAAAACTTACTGATTTTTAAGTGGCTACATCAGAGAATTTGTGTCAGATTCTTTGAAAACTAGCTTGCATACAGTTTTGTCAATATTTTTCATTGGCTTCTAGCTTGGGAGAGAAGGACAATAGGAACTTTTATTCCAAGTCCTTTTTAAGTAGAATGATTAACAAAAACTTGTTAGGAAAGAGAATTGCAAGTAGTTATGTATGTGCATGTCTGTGACTCAACTTTGAATCATTTTTCAATCAAGTCACTGGTAAATTGCATGATGAGGATGGCACAAACTGTAGTGCAAAATAGATTATACTTCCAAAGACATTATATTCAGTACTCTAGAAGGACTGAAATAAAATCAATGTGCTATAGCAACCATATTTCCAAAGAGCTGACAAAATGAAAATTTATTTATTCACACTGCTGGCATGATTCATCTTTCCAAATATATGAACTTTCAAGTGTTTTATAAAACAAACCAATGGACTCTCATGATCACAAAAAGCTTAGAATTCCATCATCAAGCAGAGTACTTCAGAGCAGTCATCTTCCTTGTGGCTCTAGACTTAGAGAACATGTTCTCATTACATTATATGTATCTTTCATATAGTCAGTGAAACAAATGGGAGTTTGTGTAATTTCACAATATATATAGAATGGTTAAAGTTTTTATACTAAGAAGACATTTATTTAGTTGATCCAACTACATCCAAAGTAAATCCAGCATGTTTTCTACATTGTAGATTGTTGAGATCCCAATGGTAATGTATTACAAACAGTCCAATCAAAATCTTTCAGGTTATCCTAATACTTCTACAATCTGCTTGCTATTTTCTGCTGAAAGCCACTCAAGTTTAATCACTGCAAATGATATAAAAACCTTGCTGATTTATTTCTCTGCTGGTAAATTCAATAAAGTGACATATAACTTCACATCTAACACATCACTCAGCCAAGAAACTAAAATCCTGACAACCACTCATTTCAATACTGAAGCTCTAACTTGTAGAGATATCAGCTCTGTAACACTGTGCTTCTGGACTTACTATTTAATTTTTAAAAATAAATAAATAAAAAGGGAAGAAAACCAGCATGAATAGAATAGGAGAGGACTGTACCAGCTTGGGGCATTGACCACCTCTCCAGAAAGACTGTTCCAGTGTTTGACCACTCTGTTAGTAAAGGAATCTTTCCTCATGTCCATTCTGAACCTTCCCTAGCACAGCTTTGTACCGCTCCCATGTGTCCTCTCCCTGAATCCCGAGGAGGGGGAACCGGCACCTTCCCCTCCACAGGAATCTGTAGAGACCAATGAGGTCACACCTCAGCCTCCGACTCTCCGAACAAGAAAATCCCAACTAACTCAGCTACTCATCACAGGACATTCCTTCCAGGTCTTTCACCAGCTTTGTTGCCCTTCTCTAGATGTATTCAAGGACCTTCACAACTTCCTTTAACTGTGTGTCCCAGGACAGCACTCAGTGTCCGTGGTGAGGCCACACCAATGCTGAATGCGGTGGGATGGCCACCTCTGGCTGGCTGGTGATGCTGTGTCTGATGTACACCAGGATGGGGTTTGCCTGCTGGGCTGACAGGGCTCACTGCTGACCAGCACCCCCAGAGCCCTTCCTGCAGGGCTGCTCTCCAGCCACTCGTCTCACAACTTCTTGTCCCATGTAACTCTGCCCCAGGTGTGTAATCCAGCATTTGGACTTAATAATTTCATCCTATTAATCACTGCCCAGTGCTCCAAGCTATCTATATTCTTCTGCAAGGCATTTTGTTCCTCAAGAGAGTAAATAGAACCTCATGATCTGGTGTCATCAGTAAATTGCTAATGGTGCTTTCAACTCTTTCATCCAGATTGTTGATAAATGTATTAAACAGAGCTGGCCCTAGAATTCAACCCTGGGAAATACATACACTTCTATGTGCATGTGAATATGAATTCATATGTTCATTTATATGAATATGTATTATTATATCAAATATATGAAATTGAATTCATCTATTAATTTTCCAATAAATTAATATAATGCAGATATCAATTAAGTTTATATTCTAATGCTTACATCCTGGTCAGTCATTTTCACACATAAAGCTCCTATCATTATACAGAAGCTAAGAGTATTTGTTTTTACTCTTTCTAATAGCTGTCAAATTCAGCCTAAAGGCTGAGCAAAATAACCATTTTCCTGGTTAGAATTCAAATGAAAACAGTATGGACTGTTCCAAATCTGACTTGTCTGCCTATACCCAATTCTGCACCGCATGACATAAAACTATTCCTGAAAGACAAAGTTCTGTGCAGAAAAAGGCTGTGCAGACTCTGGAGTAAGGTGGAGATATCCAGTTCATGACCTTATGCAGTTTCACTGGCTGATATCCAATAATACATTTTTCTACTTTTGGATCTTGTATTTTAATAGCCCTAAATAATTATATTAATTATTAATTATATTAACTAATTATTTTATAACCATCATTAATAACACATCTGAAATTTATACTTGGGACTTCAACCAGAAGTTAAATTTACTGTTTTAATTTACTCTGAATCTGTTTCAACTTAGTAACAATCTGTTAGCAAGAAAAGCAGTATTTGAAGACTCCTTATAAAAGATTTACAATGTAATATGCTCATTGTGTGGTACACAGAAGAAAAAGCATATGTATGCATTTACACAAAAATCAAACACAAGCACTGCTTCACTGGGACATGGGATATATCAAACTCAAAATGCATTCTAGCATTGTTCCAGGGGAAGAATAAGAATTTAAGGTCCAGGTCTGGGAAGATAGTAAACACATTTTCAGAGAGATGAGAATAACCTTTTTGCTCTTATGAGTTCCTGGACAATGTTGGGATTACTTTTCTAATCTAGGACTGAAAACTAGTCACCAGCTTGAGCATTAATTTCTGTCACAATCGTCCCAAACAAGGAATATAGAATAATTTAAATATTAAGTATTTTCTCTGTAAGACACACTTTTCAGTCTTACAGCAAAAATCTTCTCTTCCAAGTCCCCTATCACTGTTAGCTGAGCTGAAAACTGAGGAGAAAAAAACCTTGCTTTAAGTCAGTGTATAACAGGGAATTTTTTTGGATGAAATTAAGAGCTAACATTACATGGTTCCAGGTTATATTAAATACCTCATCCAATTCAAAATCAAAACATTCCAATTTTTTCTTTGTTTGTTTGTTTCATTCAGTTAACTAAATGTAGATGGTGCAGGAAAGCTTTATTTTCCTGATTATGTATTCCCCCCTTATAGCTTTGATTGTCCTATTTAAAATCACAAGACAGAACAGTTCACTGTTTTTCAGCCAGAGGTATATGGTAAATTCTACATAAGTTCATGAACATATTTAGTGAACCTGAAATAACACCTCTGGACAACTAAATAATTTGTTTAAGGAATTATACAGCCAGCCCTAGCCTTGATTAGTGCATCAATGTTTCCTCCAGCAGCCTTGCTTTTACCTCTTAAAATGATAAAACCCAGATCTGAGTCTGGTTTCTGATCATTAGAGACACATTTTCTACCTTTTTTCTGTCTCCTTCTCTTTCTGCTACCAGAGTAAAGGCTAAATTCTTCTTTCTTTTTTTTTTCTTTTTTGCATTTATGGCTCTTCATATACTATAATTTCCTGTTTAATGATGAAGGAAAAATACCTGTTTCACATCATGAAGTGATACTTTTTTCCTTCATCCACTGCTTTAAACTAGAAACATGCACCTTTGTCACCCTAGTACACTCAACTTTCAAATTACTTCTTGAACTCTGCTTTAATACCTACAACAGAAAGCTACTTGATCAACTCATCTGCTGAGCCACAAACTGATCCTTGAATGCATCTTTCAAGGAGCATTACTCTCAAGTGTTATTCCTTTTATTCCTGTAGAATAGCTTTCTGCTAAGAAGGTCCTAGGAGAGTTATGTTAATTTCTCTAGATTTCATAAAATAACATATGTGAAGTACACTGACAGAAGAACAACACAGAACTTTTCCCTTAAGTGGAGATGTAGAGAGGCAGATCAAATAATGAAAATGAAACATTTTTCACCACCTATCATGAGGGACACCTCTGGGGAGAAGACAAATGCATCATTTAAAAAAAAAATGCAATTCATGGTTTCTGGCTTGCACTGGTAGAAATATAAATAATGTGTTATTATATATTCCATTGTAACAGGAAAAATATTTCTTTCCTGGTCACTTTGTGGCCAAAAATAACCCAAGACACTTTTCTGAGGATGTACAAGTTTAATGCCTAAAGAGATTTAAAATCTAAAGACATTTTGCTTGGAAAGATATTAGGACAACACAGTCATATCTTTAGAGACCTTTAAAAAGAATCAGAGATGCTGATAAAGCTGTGCATAAAAAGGCAAATGTGTGAGAGAGCTCAACCTGAGAAACATACTATAACAGCAGGGTAAAGGTAGATTACAGAGAGACTGAGAACTGTAGTCAAAGAAAATCAGGAATATGAAGGTTCGCTGCAATGGCAAAATCATACAGATACAAGTTAATTTTGCTCACAATAAAGCATTTTCGTTATTATAAAGAGCTAATCAAGCAGCCTCAAGTTCATGTTCTTCAGTACTATAACAATAAGAAGCAAAAAATTTAATATATATAAAGTTTCCAGAGAAGCTTTTTTCACATCTTACAAATCCAAACCTAGGGAGCCAAACTTGTTCATATGGAAGAGGCATTCACACAAGGTCCACATCAAGCCTGGAGAAAGCAGTTTTGTTCTTTCAACCCCACTGGATGAAGTTTCATGCCTTTATTTATAGGAAGCCCAGGTCAGCTAAAACTCAACTACCATGGCCAGCTGGGGTCTGACACACAATTCTCTGTCACTCATCACTTCTCACAACAGAATTTTTGGGTTTTTTTCAAATGCTCTCAAGTAAAAATTTTATGCTGTTACCACAAAAATAAAAATTAAAATAAAAAGCCTGAGGCAAAATAGGCAAGGTGGATCTCTGCAGCTTCCTACTTAACTTCCTACTTCCCCCTTAAGGTTGTCTTTATAAATGGCAATATAGAATAAAATTTTGTTTCATTATTATTTTGGTGGAGGTTTCACAAACTTTAGACATCTGAAATATATGTACTCAGCTGTTACCATGGGTCCCTTCCATTTCCAAGGATGGTTCACACAGCTCTTTAATCAACAGCTTAATATTATTAATTGTATAGCTTATTAAAAGAACAGTTTCCAGCAGTGAGCCCCTTCTTAGTAGGCATAGGTTTAATGTTTTTGCCCTGAGGTAGAGTTTTAGATATTTTTTCACAAGCATCCATTTTTCTTACACTAAAGGAATTATAGGAAATGTTATCAAAATCTTAAAATTACTATAGAAAAAATAAGCAGTTTCAGACATGCAGACTACAGACTGATAATGATAATACTCCTATTCATCTTCCAATACTTTCCTCTTAGACTCCCAGAATACCTGGGTTGCAAGGGAGTTTTAAAGGTCTTCTAGTCCAACCCTCCTGCAATGATCTGGTACTACCAAAGTTGTCTGGAATTTGTCATTTCAGAGGGAGTCAGAACAGTTTCTTGCCTGCTATCCAATGTATTTTTTTGGAGGGGGATCTACTACACTTCATTACAACGATTATCTAAATCCAGACTCAATACTGCTGCAACTGACAATAATACTTCAGGAGATCTGCTACACACCAGAGAATGAAATTCTGCATTTCAAATTATTTTTTTCCATTCAACTATAAGCATACTAGCTAATAAAATATATCAGCCAATGTCCCCTTCATAAGCCACTGCAATTACCTATGTTGTGTACCATTGGTCTCTGCAAGGTTTAGCTGAGCAGAATTCATGACCCTGAACGATGGCTGAAAGACAGCCTGTTTGGTTTTCTCAAGAAGTGAATCTGCAGACCTTGAGAAGCCTAAACTTCTCCCTATCTTTTGAGATTTTAATTAACATTGAGCCTCTCTAAGGTAATGTCGTCGCTTCTGCATAAATTTCTTGAGGCCAAGACTAATGTAGTCCACAGCTCTGTTCTCTGGTGGCTGTGACAGTAATAACCATCCACTGGGGATATGCTCTACACGCCAGAGCTCCTGGGCTTGGTTTGAAAGCCTCCCACCGAGAGATGAAAAAAGACAGGAGTGAGTAATTCTGGCAGCAAGCTCCTTACCATAAGGAAAGCAACGACACTTACTAATATTTAGAATGTGATATTGAAGTGTACATGTAATTAAAACTCTCACTCCATTTTCCTGCTTGCCTCTTGCAAGTAGGACAACAAGATGGCATCAAAGTAGACTGCCAGCCATTTTTGACAACTGCTTCTGTTCAGTTCAGCTCATCATATTTTTAATCAAAGAAGGTAGCAGGAAAGATAACTGTGATCTGAATGAATTTTCATAGCCTTAAACCCCAGATGAAAACAGAGACAGTTTTTAGAACAGTTGCCCCCTGGGAAGAAAAACAATGAGGGAGGACACCTTAGTGACTAAATATTATTGAGCTAGCATCTGTTACTAAAATAATTATGACCTTGGTAGAGAAAGTAGGAAAATCAGTGAGAGGGTCAGTGAGTTACCATTGGCAAAAGAAAGTCTTGCAGTATATAAAGATGGACAATCCTGACGAAATCAGAAACATCAGTTAGACACCCCAAGGAAGAAATGGAGAAAAAATGCTCAGAACAATTCAATATTCCAGTGAACAAAGTAATTTCTATAACATTGCTGGGAACTACGAGTCCTTTTCTAACCAAGTCTACTTTTTTCTAATGAACATTTATTCTTCCCCACAGGATTTCTCTGCTCTCATTTTCTTCTTTTCTCAGAAGCCTTTTCAGAAGCCCTGCAGGAAATAACACTGAAGTCTATTTAAAACAAACTTTGATACTGCAAACTTTATATTACTACAATATTCACTGCCAGCACACACCACTTAGTGAAAAAAATAAAAAATCCTCCTCCAAGATCAATCTGTTCAACCGAATTGGCTCTACCTGGTTTTATTATATTCTTCAGCCACAATAAGGCTGTTTGGTATTTCTGAAAATATCTAGGAAGTCCACTAATTACCACTAATTTTGTCACTGATTCTAAATAGTTTGCTATTCCAAAAGCATATCAGCTGCCATAAGACCAATAAAATAATTTTTGACTCATGCGTAGCTTGCAAAAAAAAGCTAACGTTATACTCTTCGTCCTGAAAATTTACTGAAATTTTAATGAAAAATAAATATAAATTGGGAGAACTGGCATCTATCTGTTTAAAATTCATGGGGAAAAATTGCTAAAGAACAGAACTACTCTACTCACTGAGAGAGTGCAAGAGTACTGGCTATTTGTAACAAACGTAAGTATAGTTAAATTTATGTTTAAGTACCTAACAATAGCAATGGGTAGGGTAACACAAACCATCAGCTATTGTTAAATTATTAAAATAAAAGCAAGAGTTACTGACATGCAATACAGTACTGGTAAAAATCCAAGTGATGCTAATTAATCAGAAAGATGGGTCAAGGATTTGAATGAGGATTTGGCCTGCAGCAAAAGAAATTTAGAGTTTAGCACAAGCAATTATCTCAAGCTCAGAAGCTTTATTATCCAATTACTGGATAGTGAATTTTTCTACACCTCTCCAAATATGGAGCAGATGTTCCAGCACCAGAAACTGCGTGAATTAGTAATGAAACACAACTCATGACATATTGTACCCAAGGGCACAGAAATCTTTTGATTAAGCAAGTATTTTCACAGCATCTGCGCAGCAGGCAGACTAAAAGAGTCTTCACCAAGTCACACAAAAGTATCTTAATCTGTCATGATTTGGAGGAAGTCAAGGACTGAGTAGTAAACTAAATTTCAAAGAATCTGTTATGGACAAAAAAACTTGCAAAACCAACAAACCTTCCAGTTTAGATACGGTCTAAAATTTGTTGATAAAAATAATTTCAAGAGAATTCATATTTAAGAAAAACTATTATTGTATCACTCTAGTTATAGTCAGCAATTTACCTGAGGTGAAACAGAGTATGGAGCATTTGTAGTTTGGATCATGTAGATTTTAGCTGGATCTTTTTGAAATGGATAAGAAAAACTTCCAAAGCCAGTTCCCTTAAAACAATGTGTTCCAAAATCAGTATTTACAAATATTGACAAAGGAATGGTGTTACAAATCGACCAATCTAATACAAGCTATTGTCAAATGGGTAATCTCAAATTCTTTCAGGCCACAAACAGCCAGTAACCAGAATATACTCTTCATTTCAATTTGCCTGATCAAAATAGGAGATTGCTGATTCCAAATTACACACTGGCCATGAATACAAGTACTTCTTTCAAGGTGCATGAATTTTCAATGATTATTAAAAAGATAAAACATATTTCGGTGCTTCTGACCTTTCCTGCTTACTAAGGCTATTTCTGATTTACACATACTTTCCAAAATCAATAATTAAAAAGGTTTCAGGAGACAGAACAAGCTCATGGGAAGTTACCACATTCATATTAAGAGCAGATTGGTGGAAAAGAAGAAGTCATTAAAACAAAGGAACTATAAATGCATGGAAATCACAAACATTGGCTGCACAACTATACCGAAGTCACATCTACAGTGTTTCATCAAAAGCAATGATGCCCATGATCAAAAATGTTCCACCCCCACTTAGCATTCTTATAACCTTAACTTACACCAAAGCACTAAACACATTATGAAAGCAAAGATCATATTCAGAGGCAGTGCCTAACGCGACTCTTAAGAAGCATTTTGTGCACTGAATTACTCCTTTTATGTTTTTTTCTTTTCCAATCTACCATGAGAGAAGCTGTTAAACTAATGGCAAACATGTTGGCATATAGAAAGATTCTTGGCAACGAAGAATGTGTGAGTTTGTTTTATATCTATCTTACTTCCTCCTGCATTTAGATCATTATTTTAAAATTTATCTCTTTCCTTTCTTTTATGTTTAGGGACATTAATGCCATCCTGTCAATGCTTTACAAATAAACCCGGTGGCACTCAATAACATCTGTAAACAATCTTTAATAAAGGTCTAAAATTCAAGTGCATAGCAAGGAGACAATAAAATACATAATACCACTTGTAGGTCACAAAATACGACAGTTTATTTTAGCTTGTTTAAGCAATGACATGGCACAGCTAGTGTCATTCTCTGTGTCCTTAGTCATAGTTTTAGAATTTGTAACACTATCAAAGCTGGTTTTAGTACCTTCTTCTAAGACTTCACAAGAGCAAGCTGCCTTTTCCTTCTCCTTTTAAGCATATATAAAGCTCAAGCAAGCATTATAGGTTTAGAAACTGGTTTTAAACTAAAAATCAGACTTCACCATAAATATGTATTTCATTTTTCCAAAAGCCTTCACAGACACTCTCTCTCTGAGGGTATTGGTCAACAGCTGGCTGAACATGAGCCAATATGGTGCTCAGGTGGCCAAGAAAGCCGGTGGCATCCTGGCTTTTATCAGAAATAGCGTGGTCAGCAGGACCAGGGCAGTGATCGTTCCCCTGTACTCAGCACTGTTGAACTCAAATCCTGTGTTTAGCTTTTGGCCCTGCACTACAAGAAAGACTCTGAGGTCCTGGAAGAATTGTCAAAGAAGGGCAACTAGGCTGGTGAAGGCTCTGGAGCACAAATCATATGAGGAGCGGCTGCAGGAGCTGGGACTGTTTAGCCTGGAGAAAAAGGAGGCTGAGGAGGATCTGATTGCTCTCTACAACTGCCTGAAGGAAGGCTGGAGTGAGGTGGGAGTCAGTCACTTCTCCCAGGTAATAAGTGATACGTGATAGGAAACAACCTCATGTTGCACCAGGGAAGGTTTAGATTGGATATTAGGAAAAATTTCTTCACAGAAGGTGCTGCCAAGCATTGGAGCAGGCTGCCCAGGGAAGTGATCAAGTCCCCATCCCTGAAGGCATTTAAAAGTTATGTAGATGTGGTACTTAGGGACATGGTTTAGTGGTGGACTGACAGTTGAATTAAGGATCTTACAGGTCTTTTCAATCTAAATGATTCTATAATTCTATAACATTGCACGCTTTTGCTATGCATAGGAAAATGAGAAAAATCACAGGGCTTAAGCATCTCCAATTCACTTTGCTTGAATTGCACATATGCCATAGCCAGAAGACTTAATAGCAAAGACAGTGAAATGATAAATGATTAACATGCTTGCCATCAAAAACATCTCTGTACAGCTAAGATTCATGATGATTTGTTTGAATGCACAAGCATATAGTGGGTTGTATTACATGGGCAAGGCAAAATATCCTTCAAAACTAGTTTTGATAGGCTGAAGAGTTGCTCAGTGGATGTCACCAATTGCCTTTACAGTGCCTTCCACAGAAAATGATCTTCATGATTTAGGTACAATCAGATGTTTTCTAGGGAATTTGAAAGTGGAAACAGTACGTTACAGGTTTCACAGGAGAAATACTTCCCCTGAAGAGCCAACACTGTGCTACATTCTAGTCCTCTCTGGAAACTTGCTGAATCTTAGGAAAGGGAAAAAAAAATTCAGGTGAATAGAACTTCAGCAAATCTTCTGAGAGCTCTCATTCATGATTTGTTCAAGGAATGAACTAAGGGTTGAACTGAAGGATTTAACCTCAAAGTAGTCTGTCACATATTTCTGCACGCATTATGTGCTGAAGATAAAGAACTGTTAATATACCACCAACACCATGAAGAATTCCAAGATATACTAAGCATGAAAGAAACAATTTTCAAGACCTATTAGTGATTTGGGTACTTCAGTTTCTAGGAACTCTCCGTAAGTCAGCTAGAAAGAAAGTAGGTTTTAGAAAAGTTGTGGCACAAAATTTTACAGCCACATGATTTTTCTTTAACTAACAATTTACGTCAAAATAATATTTGTAAAATAATTCAGATGGATACAAAGGTGAAAATTAATATCTGAAGTGTAAGATTCCTTACACTTCTACAACCATTGAACTAACTACAGTCCATCGTGAGACAGGAACTCTTTTCAGCACAGACCATTAGAATGAGCTCATTAAAATGGTTTTGACATTTAGTGACTGAAGAACAGGAGTGAGCAACCTCACCATGAGGCTACAGAATTGTTCTCTGATCACGGAAAATGTTAACATAAGATTAAAAAACCCACAAAGTTTCAAATTATTTTTAAAGTTCTCTTTTGAACTAAAGACAAGTTTTTTACCATCTTTCAAATAAGCAGCTAAAATGAAATTAAATTAAGTATTCCAATACAGCTTGGTCAATATTTTTGATGGGAAACTCTTTAGATAGCTGAGTGAAGTTTGCAGCTTGACTTTGTAAATATTTTCTAAAAACTAGTATGGAATGCACTGTAAATGTTACAAATTAATTTTGAAATAATGTAGATGTGCGTGGTGGGTTAACCTTGTCTGGATGCCAGGCACTCACCAAAGCTTCTCTATCATTCCCCTACTGAGCTGGACAGGCGAGAGAAAATATAACAAATGGTTCTGTCAGATATGGGGAAGCTTCCAGCAAATCCTCCTGGAAGCCACCCCTGTAGCCCCCTGCTACCAAAACCTTGTCACGCAAACCTAACAGAATGTGGCCCTTAGGAACATGGTTTAGTGGTGGACTTCACAGTATTAGATGTCACATCAGACTCAATTATTTCAAAGGTCTTTTCCAACTTACATGATGCTATGAAAAGCAAAACTTGCTTTTAAGAAACAATGTAGTGCCCCATGGCAATACTGCATTAATGTGGTGGTTCACCAGAGAAAGCCCAAGTCTTTCTTCTTCTTACAAAAAGATAAAAGACCTTCTATATGTTAAGGTTTCTTGGCTATGACAGAAGGATGTTATATCAAAATGATTATCCTTTAAATTCAACTGTAGTGTCCCTATGTACTGTTGAAAAATTAATATTATATGACAGTCATGAACTTCAACAGAGAATGTGGTTGACATTTCCTTTCAGCAGCATACTCTGAAAAATTACAGAAACTGAGTTTGAAGGACCAGCCACCGAGGCTGAAATGCCTTGGAGGGAGAGAATAAAAGCACTCATGGTAAAATCGTTAGAGGAAAGTATCTTCTGATTTTTAAGGCTTTAGACTGCCCAAGATCAAGGACATGATCAAATACCTAATTATTACTCACACACAAAGAAAACTTAAAATAATCTTATTAAATAGTGTTGCTCTGTTTGGTTTAGCATTTATTAGAAACTGTGACTGTTCTCTTTGCAAAAGAAATACGTACGAGGAATTAACTCAGACTATTTTCTAATTATTCCCTTCTCTGGAATATTTCATGAACATTTTCATTTCTATGTCAAGAGTATCCTGGCATGCATAAGGAAGTGCTTGTTCTGCAAATTTAAATTGCTGTGGTCTGTAGCTGCAGGGCTGGTTACTATATTCTTCCTCTAATCTCTCAGAGATGTTTTTTCTAATCTTAGAAAATTCTTGCTCTTCACCAATCCTCAAAACTACAGTGTCAGCCTTTGGAAGATAAATAATCAAATTCCTTTACTTTGAGACTTCGGCTTCCAGTAAGTAGACTGCAGTGTCCTTTCACGATGGACTGAAATGGAAATGTATTTGCAGTTTTTTGTAAAGCATACATGGCCAGCAGTGGCACAGAACAAACTTCTGCTACTTCTGTACCACTTCAAATTTATACTGATAAAATAATGGGTGGTCTATAGAACACTGTATGTTTTTTATTAATGAAACTTTATGCTGAACCTACTCCAGCTAATAATTGTAACAGGCCTAAATACTATTTCTTCTTTAAGTCTGTCATTATTCTTTCTTCCAGCAATCCCTTTTGGAACTGCTCTTTAATCCAGTACAACCCTCATTTTGCCATTTGACAACTTCTGCAGAATGTTGACTAGAACAGAAAAGGAAAGCTCCTTTCTTAATCTTGGGTACAAGTTCACTGTCTTTCTCTGGCCTGTACTGCTTAGGAACACTGTGAACTTTGTAAGCCCTTCTCTCCATACTAGCCCATGAAATCTCTCTCTTATTTTCTGCTCTATTGGATAGGATAGTCTGAATCAATCCATTTGCAGCTAGCACCTAACCAAAAGATGTAATTAGCATTTTATTAAAGCAGAAAAATTTAAAATAAAGGCAATTTAGGCCTGCTATATAACTCACTATCCCTACTTAATAATTTCCTAATTATTCTGTCTTTGTGAATACTTAATGTACCTCCTCCTTTTTATGTCATGAGTGTCTTTGCATGCATGAGTAAGTTAAGCCTGCATTCATTCTACCTTGAGCAGCCATTTACTTACATAATGGCAAACAACTTTCTTTTATGACTCCTACATGTGCAACTTCTTTAGTATAACCATATTTTCCAAATATTTGTACAACAGTCAATATTCAGGCAAGGCTACTATAACACAATGTTCTCAATAAGCTCTATTTTAATCTCGTAACAACTTTATATGCCAAAAATATACAGCTTCTTTTAGGACTTGTAGAGCTGTGCAAGGACTTTTTAAAACCACCTATTTATGTTTCTTCAGAAACAAAACTCAGAGCTGTACATGCTGAAAGGGGAACAAATAACTACAGCTGTAAACCAACTAAAACTATCTTACAATGTTAACTACAGCAGTTACTGTTACTTCTACTAAAACATAATTTTGAATAACAAAAGCTGAATATAGGATTAAATAGTCTATGCCACAAGTAATTTAGGAATCTAAGTCCTTATGAACTTAGAAAAAAGGTCTTCAAGCATATCATGTTTAATGATCAGGTTACCTTAGAGACTGGACAGATACACGAACATTTTAGAAGTATTTTAAAAAATCAGACCAGACCAACTATTCATAGAATAAGTTTCTTATTAAAAGAATATCAGCTTTTTTTTTTTCCATTCAAAAGAGGTTATTGTTTCTGAGTGCTCTTTATCTACTGCAGGATACAGATGTTGCTTCAGTTATGCTGGGGGTAGCCCAAGAAAGCAATGGCTTGAGGACCAATGCAGGACTCTGCTTCCAAACGGAAATTTATTTTATAGAAGTCAAAAAGCCTGCCTCTGTCCCAAGACAAAGGATGATCCACTATTACAGATGCTACTCTGACATCCTAGAGCTGGGTGTTAACTTCCTTCTGCAGTACATAATACCTGTTAACCTTCAGCAAATACTCAATGGCCAAATAAGACATCAGTATTTAGAAAACCAAAATGAGAATATGAGAGAATTAGATAATTGTGTGCTTTTGGAAAGTGTATTGCATAATTATCATCATTATAATCATTATTATTATAATTATTATTATCTGGGTCTCTAGGCATCTTAAAAGCTGTGACACAGCCTTTCTCTGCTTCTACTTAACATAAGCCTAATTCATAGAGATGTTGCAAGGACATCTGTATTTATAAAGGATTTGAGCATTGATCTCTCTTCCTATCCCACGTATCTAAGGTACAAATTATGAACACAATGAGGAAAACTTTTCCTTCCTAAAAACTGTGCTAGAAGTTTAACTGCAGTGCATCTTCAAATACAAATATTAAGACCTTTCAAAGGAAGCAAGCAGCAAGATTGAATGAAAGAAAATGGCTCCTCATACAACATGGAGTTAAGCAGTCGAAATTCTTGGCCTAGAAGTGTTGTGGATGATTAAGAATTTCATAGGTGCAAATGGGGACTGAACAGACCAACAGGGAAGAAGAAAAAAAATCCTCTGAAAGGTGCTATACACCCTGAAAACAACTCTGGTTCTGACAGTCCCTGAGCTGCAAAGTGTCAGAGGATGAAAGGTATGTGTGCATGCTGTGTTTTCCAATGCATTTGTTTTCATTCAATCAAAGAATACTTCAGTCCCATGTACAGTGCCAACTCCTATATATCTGCACAGAATCATTAAGAAAATAACATGAATTAAGAATCTTTTCTGCTTGGGCCAATTCAACTTCCATTTTAAAGGTCTACTTCAATGTGCCAAATAAAAACACTTATGGGCTCTTTTATTATTTGGACAAATCCAAGTGCTGCCACATCCATTTCTTGGCGTGGCTGCAATAAGCACACTAAAATTAGGATACAAGATAAAATTAAGCACTTTGGCAATTGAAGTTGGATTATCTCAGCACTGAATTCATTGCCAGCAATGGACACAGCAGGAAAAAACAGTGTGAAATGCTAGCAATTGAGTTCACAAAAGTACAAGCAGCTGTCCACATGCAGAGCATCTTCTGTTGTGTCTCAAACTACAAGGAGTAGAGTACCTTTATTGTGGCAGCACAAAAAAAAAAGTAAAGCAACAGTCAAAAAGAGCAATATTAGGGGGAAAATAAAAAGGAACATTAGGAAAATGTTGCAGAATCATATCTACCCATATCATTACAAAACCATTTGTACCACCATTTGTCAAAGCTGTGAAAGATAAAACTGAAAAAAACCCTAATGAGATCAAGGAAAGGATACTAAAACATAATTTAGATTATTCATTTTGATGGCTTTAGTTTGAATTCAATGATTCAGAGACATATACATTAGCAAGAAAGTAATAGATTTTCAGCTTGCAAACATCAGGATTACTTTAGTCCTTTTGGAGGGGATTCCCCATGAAACTGCTACTCATATCTTGCTACTTCCCTATGAATGCTACTTGTATAACTAAACACTAGGGACATGAACCAAAACTGTTGTATGAGTGTTGTGACTAGTAGAAATAGTCACGTTGGTAAAATAGCAAAATATAACCAGGAAATATTTAACTATATTGAAAAATGCATATATATAATAGAGAAGCACAATGGGAGGCTAAACAGATAGGCCTCTAGTTCTCTAATCCTCAGTAAGATATGGGCAACTATGAAAATGACAAAAATAATAGAGAAGTATGCAACGACCACATACAAATATATTTTAGATCTGGTTAGTGGGAGTATTTTCAAGCATTAAGATTCAGAGGTATGAGATACAAATGTGTAGGAGAACCCAGAATTTCTGAGGTTCTAATTCATATGGGTACTTTTCCACAGCCCACTAAAAACTCACGGGGAAAAAATTGTTTCAGAAAGATTTTTTAATCATTGCTAAATCACCATTTTTTCTAAGTAATTTAGAAAAAAAAAATTTGCATAGTCTTTCAGGCAGACTACAAGAAAATTATTTTTAAAGAGCACTATGTCAAGCAAGTTTAATCCATCTCTACTGGGTTATAATTCCTCTTCCAACACTTTGACTGCAAAATCCTCATGGAAGAAGACTTCATTTCAGCCAGATTATGCTTGTTATACCTGAGGTGGAGCTGAAACCAATCCTCCATTTATTTCCTATGGGAAGACACGAAGGGCAAAGAGAACTGAGAAATGAGACCTTGAGGTAAACATACAGGTTTCAGGTCAGGGAATAAGAAAGTATCACTTCCTAATCTTAAACTACTGGACAAAGAAAATCAAATTGGATCCATGCAATTAATGCATTAAAGGATTTTCACCCAGACCATTTTGATCCTTTTGTTTCCACAATATATAAAAAACTTCTCAAGAAACCACAAACTCTGACTGCTTCCAAAGAATGGTGGTAGGTGAAAGAAAGCCAAAGCTAATGATAACAGTACAAGCAGTTATTTCCACGTTTTCCATCTGTAGGCTCCATTAACGCTAGACAGCTTTTGAATTTTTGTCTAGTCCCTTTTTATTTTGTGTATCTTTCAAGAGAAATCAGCAATTTAATGCTATTAGTGGTGTACCCTCCTAAGCATGTCACCTAGCATGATGCCAATTTAGAGACTCAATTGCTTGGAGGATAAGTTGAAAAGAAAATAAGTGTTCGGAAGCTGTGGGAAACATAGCATGCTACCCTGACCATGCTGCTTTTCAGTTTGAGGCTCAGGGGAACTCTTGGAGGCTGTGTTAAACACTGTGCTGAATTAAGCAGTCACCAGAAAGAGGCACACTCTGGACTCACCTCCTGAACAGTTTCAGAACACTTCTGTTCTTTTCAACAGCTCAGTCATATAGCACATAAGCTTTGAAATAAAAATTAAGCCGTAAAGCTATGCAGCAGTGTAACAGAGCTCAGCACAGGCCAGGGCAAGATGACCCAGGCAGGTATGTGGGGAAAGCATACTTCCATAGGATTCGATGTGCATGGAGTAAATTAGAAGATATTTAAGCTCCAGTTACATTCAGATCCTTTCCTCTAGATTTTAAAATCTCTGCCAAAACTTTAACAAAATTTTACTTCTATTTAAATTATAAGTGCACTGCAGGTGAAAATAAGGCCTACAATATTAATCATAAAATTTGGGAGCACTTTGGAGTGCCTGCCCTGGCCAAGCAAACTGCAGGGCAGGGACTTCAAATTATTCAAAGAATCTGTGAATGTTTTTTGCTGCATTTCAGCAAAAACATATTGGATTTGCTGCTTGTATGTATTCCAGAAAATAAAAGGGTTCTTTCAAAGACTTGTCTCAAATATTACTTCCCTCCTTTTCATGGGATATAAACCCACTAGGCCACAGATAACTGCTGCCAATCATTATTACTAAAAAGCAATTATTCAAGGATATTAAAGGCTAAAATTTGTATAATAGCTACTTAGACTATATCCAGCTGCATCAAGGTGCCTTTGAATGAAAAATATATACACATACAGATATATACACAATATATATACAATAAAATATATATACAATATATACACAACAAAATACAGTGCTGGACACTTCAAGGAACTGACAGTCTAAATGACTGACCTAGAAGATGTAACAAACAGCAGGAAAAAATTATGAGATATGTTAAAGGTTCAAGATAATATGAGAGGCCCCCGCAGTTTTGTCACTGGGCATGGATGCAAGAAATACAAGATTTGTTTATGATGTCAGGAAGAGATGTTTTGCTCTTGCTCACCAATCAAGCATTGGATTCAACCTCTGTGAGTCAAAGGCAAAGCATTTGCACATGGTGTTGGACAGCATATTCCAAGGTTAATTCACAGAAGGAACCAGGCACATATGAGCCCAGGGAGACAGAACACAACATTAACCTTGCTGATTTGCTCTAAAACTCTTCATGCAGCTGTTAATGAACAAGTCTCCAACACACACACACGCGTAAAAATGAAGCCTGAAGCAGAATTTGGTGACACCTGGATTTGCCTTCCAGCACTAGGATTTGGTACCTATTAAACAGTTCAATGCATTTATTTATTTATTGTGAGAAGACTATGCCCAGAGCTATTTGAAAATCACCTCTATTTTTTTTTTTTTCAGGTCATACGCTATTTGCATGCTTTTAAAAACTCAACTTATTCATACTTCTGTGCACGAAGGCCTTGAGAGCCATTCCTCTCTATGATATGTGTTTGTGTGCTATCAAGATATGTCATTATTAAATGCCCAAACTGTTTGACACATGCTGTCAGCGGCTGCTTAGGGACTTTTTATGTATTACTAACAGACTATCAATACTTTTGCTATACATAGTCTAAACTTGAATACTGAAAATGTTGATGTTATTTTGATCATTTTGATAGTCTACAAATGAAAAGTTTTCTTCATAGAAATAATTCTGTGTTTTCCTTTCCAAGTTTCTGAAGAAACTGGTAACTTCCATTACACTCATCTTAAAATCTAAGTGTTGCCAGCATGCTGACTGTTTTCCATTAAGCATTGGTATCTGAGCTACAGTATAAATAAAAGGATAACAGCTATTATTTTCATGTTAATAAGGAAGTCTAGCTCTGAACAGGAAACGAAAGCAATTCTGTGCAAACTGCTACTCTGGGAATCTCTGTGACACTGATCTCTCACAACTACACCACAGCTAGGACTGGCATACACAGAACCAATGTGTGCTCCTGCTTTAAGATTATATTCTTCAATGCTGTTACATGGCCTGAGCACCCTGTGCCCTTCTGACACTTTCAGATGCAGTTTGTGTTCTCACAGCCTCTCATCCTCTGAAACTGTAGAAAGGGAGAAGAGCTATAAAACAGGCTTGAGAGTTGACTGAAACCTCTCAGGCAGAGGAATCAGCTGAGAAGGATCACTGCATCTAGAGAGCAAGCTGCCTGGCCTGCTGGACTAGCTCCTGCCTATTTTGGCTTCTGTTGCTACCATCACAATGAAAGGTAAGGGAGACAAGGAATCCATCATGCCAGGCCCGAGGATCCCAAAAACTGGAAAGAAGGGACTGTCAGGGGTTTCTCCTGGACACTCCTGCCCTGCACAGAGATGTCATTTTCCCCACAGACATTGCCACCTTTCCTGGGTAGAATGTGATTTGTGCACAATCAGCAGCAGTGCAGTTAATCACAGTATGGAAAGGAAACAATACTTTTTGAAAGAGGTCAGAGGCTGAGCAAGGAAGAAAAAATATTATTTCTGGACAGTGAAAAGGAAATGCAAAAGTTCTGGAGCTGGAGGAGCCTGCAGCAAGCACTTGAACTCTCAGGTGACTGTGACAAAGTGTCATTTTCCAAGTTTGCTCCAGTGTTATCACCTGTTCTTTTATTTCTACTTAATTGTGTTGTTCAGCCTTCTGATTTCTAATACTTACTGTTATAGGAATGACACAGTGCCTCAATTCTTTTATGAAATAGGTTTTGCCTGGTACACAAATACAAAATGACACTGTTTGACCTTGGAGTTAGACACATCACTCCTTTAAAAAATTTTATCATTCCCCACTCCCGCATCAAGACATATTTGGTTAAAGCCCAGTGATATTAGCGGGTTTCAGCAGCCTTTTTCCTGGAATATCAGGGGGCTGAATTATCCACTGGCATAATTTCAACAAAGTCAAGCAGATGATTCCAACAGGGAATTAATCCACAGGCACCACAAGGCAAATTCTTTCCATCACTGAGCCACAAAACAGGGCGGATTGTTAACACTGCTTCCCCAATGCTCTATCCAAATAATTCAGGACTTAACGCAAACCAAAAACTATCCAACTAACTATTATCAGTTGAGAAGTGAGCAGTTCATTTTCTTGGACTGATAAGATGCTCTGTGGTTTCCTGTGTGTTCCTGCATGAATCATTTGTTAGCAAACATTGTGTGTTCTCCTTTAGTAACAACTAATAATTACTGAACATTATTTTAAGTAAAAAAAGGAGAATTACCCCCTTCAGAAAATACATATGAAATACAAAAGACATGAAGAGAGAAGGTTAAGTCTTAATCATTTAAGACACCCTAAAATTATTCTTGAGGTCTCCACATGAAAAAAAATACAAACCCAAGCAACAAAACAAATTTTAAAAAACCCAAATCACAAAACCCCAACCCTCAAACAAAAAAACTAAAAAACCTTAAAAACAACAACCAGAAATTCAAAGCATGTTTAATAACATGATTGCTCTATATTGGACTCACAATGTAATTTACTCATAATTTATAAAGAAAAAGTATGCAAGTCACCTGTTGTCTGAAATGTGAGCAGCCCCGAAAGAAAGCTCACAGCTCTGCCAAAAATATAAACAGACTTTGAAAGCTGCTTGTTAAGAAAAGGGTGAAAGGACATTTGCAAATAAATCTTCATAGACAGACTTCTTCAGACAGCCACGTACAACTGCTGTAACGTATTTATAGAAGGTTGCTTCATGGTCACAGAAATACTAAGTATACTAAGCATTGCCCTGACACTTAAGCCAAATGAACTCTGCCAAAGACAGAAATATTCAGGCATACACTTCTGCAGAAGACTACCAGTTTGATTAGTGTGTCAGAATTAAAATATACTTAAAAGGGGAATATGAAAGAATTTCTTTCTCCCTGCTTCCCCCCTATCTCTCCTTACCCCCAACTATTTCTGAGACACCACCAAAGCCTTTCCTCTGTCTTTGTCTTTGACAAATATGAGATAAAAGAAGAAACACTGAAACATCCCTAGAAGAAAGGCAAGGCACTAGTCAGGAGAACAGGGCAAGATTTAGAAGACTGAGGTTTGTAACTGAGTAGTCTACCATGGACCTCTTGTGAGTTCCTCACAATACATCAGATGGCCATTTTCAAAAGGATATGTAGGTGCGTATCTCCCTGTGAAATCGATGGGATTCAGATAGTAGGATCCCTTTGAGGAGCTATATTGAGGAAACACCTGGTGCAGGTAGCTGGGCTCACAAACTTGCAGATTGGGATGCAGATTGAGCTTTGGGTGGGAGCCTGAGACAGGAGGCCATGAACTGCCAACCCCTTGAAATAATAAAGGGAATGGAGATACATTTATCCAGGTGAATGGACACTGTGAGATAGAGCAGGAGCTGGAAATTGCTGACCTTTTGGAGAACGAAGTAGGTGCACACCAGTGACACCAGCAAGGTGGATGGACAAGGAGGGGGACTGGAGACAAAGACTTGGAGGAAGAGCAAGACTGGAGCACAGAGAAATAGTGCTCCAAAATAAATACTTGGCTTTCCTTTGCTGAGGCTCCTTGGAGGCACCACCTGGAGCTGTTTCTGTGTTGCTGCGCCATGAACAAATGGCTTTATGGAAAGAGTCATCTGAGGCTCTGCTCTGGGAAAGCTGGGGCGGATCTGGGAGGGAAACCTGGTCTGACTGTGTGAGTGTGGGGTGTGCAGGGAGCCAAACAGGCACCTGCCGGGTCACTGGAGCCACCCACAGGGAAGGGGCCTCGGTCCCAGCAGTGAAACTCTCTGAGCTGGGAGTACAACAGCCAGAGAGTCCAGAGAACGGGCAGACACAGAAGTTTCTTTAACAGTGAGTTCTCCAATTCTTTGTGCCTCATTCCCTTACCTGTAAAAAAGAGGAAATACCCCTTTCCTGCCTGACTCACGTGTTGCCATTTGAGTATTTATGGACTGCAAAGAGCTCAGATGCAATACATCTGATAATCCCAACAAAGAAATTAATGTACTGACCAGATATCTCTGATTTTGCACGCACAAAAACTTAAAACATATTCAAAAGAGAAATCATCATTTAGGGAGACATTACAAAAAAGACATGAAAGTATAACTGAACAATATCTTAAAACACTGTCCAGAATCAAAATTACTTAGCGCTCAAGCATTCCCTTAGCAGAAATGGCAGATTCCTTTGCACAGTCAAGGCATTCCCTTGAAAATGCCTGGAAAAATTTTAAAAAGGCAATCATTTCCCCTTTTTTGATTTGAAAAAGTGATTTTTTCCCCCTCTTCATAAATTTGAAAAAGAAGCCAGAAATTATGAGCAGAACAGAGTAAAAAAATATATACAAGCTCTTGTTATGGTATTCCTCCTTTCAAAAACCTAAGTAACTTTTAAGGATACATTGGGGTTTTTTTCCACACACTGAATAATCTTACTCTTGACCTCATGCTATACAAACTAAATTTTTTTCAACTCTTTCTGAGCAAGAAAAAAAAAAGTTTTCTGAAACTATTTTGCTTATTAAGATTCCGGGTTCCTGTGGAGCTTGGATTTTCTTCTCCAAGTAAGAGAGTAATGTCTGGCTTCTCCAGTCCACCAGCCTTCTTAGATGTTAACAGATGTTAGACTATCTAGAGATGTCCACAGTTTTATTTCTCTTTACCTGGAGCAGTGAGTTCCTCTTCAAATAGACTCAAACCAGCAGATAATCCCTTGGCACAAATGTAGAAAAGCGAGCAGGCAAACAAGTACCACTCCAAAATAAGCCTAAAGATTACACTGGTAGTTGAAGGCACTTTCCATTGCCATCATGATTACAGGTAACAAAGTGAAACTGCAAAAGCTAATGCTGCACTGAGAACTGCACCTTTTAACTCTGAGGGATAATTGTCCCAATCAAACAGTGGAATATAATGAAAAAGCTATTCATTGAGGCCCTTCAGATTGCTACTTCTCAGCAAGGGAATTTTCTCTGAAAAAATTTACTGTTCTCCTCACAGACACTCTTACTACTGAGCAATTAAAGTCTCAACAGTCATTTTTTTCTACTGGTTTGCTCCTAAAATTGTTCAAAAATTCTTCCTCAGGAGGACAGTGAACAAAAGAAATTTCAACCTGAAATTTATGTATATATCATTCGAATATATTACAAGCAATACTCATCTTTAACAATCTCTGTATTATAACAATACAGCATGCTGCATTTTAATGCAAAGAAAGCAAAAAAGCTATGAATAAAAGTTGAAAAAAAATCAGTCTAATTGGCTTCTAATCAACTTTGAATTTAACCAATAATCTTGAATTCAGTCTTACACTTACATTCAATTATGCCTAGCAATGCTTTGACATATTCAGTGCAAAACATGTGAGGAATATATTTTGTGTTATCCTCTCTTTTCATCTTATATCATCATCTCTTGTATTTCAATACAAAATAGCAAACGTGTTTAGTCCCTTGTGGAATTGGAGAGGCTGAACAAACATTCCACATCCTGTTGGCTGTTTCTATCCAAGCTTTGCTAATGATGACAAACCCTTTGAAGTTACTGTAGCTCAGGGAGAGACAGACGGTCTTTATGGAAATGCCAGCATTTCAGAAAAAAGAAAAAAAAAAAAAAAAAAGAGGTTTTTTTTTCCTTTAATTGGAGCCAAATTACAAAACAAATTCGTGATTTAAATCTGCTCTGCTCGAGTACCTCAAACACTAAGTTTTTATTACAGACAACTCTGGGCACTACTGCAGTGCTAGTAAAGCTCAGGTTGAAATGTCAAGGATTCTGGGATGTACTGGATGAGACTCTATTCCAGTAGAAATGAGCACTCACTTAAAAACCTGTTGGTAAAATGCAAAGTTAAGTTTTATAAAACTCTCTGCACATTTTTGATATGTAGATCCAATAAATAATAACTTAATGGCAACAGTCATCTATTCTATTCTGCCAATTTAAGATTTATGCCTCAATATATTTTGCAGTTTTATCTAATCTTTATTTCATCTAAATATTTTCCATCAATTTCTTCTAGTACTATCACAGCACAAAATACATTTCAGTCCATCTAAGCTTTATCTGAAGTCCACATTATGTGCACATCTCAATCACTCATGTCTGAAAATTTAATCTTAAAGGCTCTTCTGAACTTTTTTCCAACTTTAGCTGCTCAGATAAAATCATTGATAGAATTTTATTTCCTTCCTTCACTTGTCTGCATTATTCTGCTTGGACAAGATACCAAAACTCAAAGCCAGCAGTCAATTCCTCAAGTACAGCAGCAGGCTATGCAGAGACACAGACTACTCAAAGCACAACTCCTGCATGCTCCACAGACACTGACTGAGTCAAGACAATCGCTCAACACTTTTTGGAAACAGTTTTCATTCTACAAGAATCCTGATTGATCAGGAGGCACCTATATCAAAGAATGCACTGCTGCAATTCATATTCACAGTGTACCACACTGTTGTGCTGTGCAGGATGAAAGTACTGTGAAAAAGGTGCACACAAAACTAAAGTAGAAGAGTCTGAACAGAAAAAACAGCCCTGAAGTAAACTACCAGAAGATGTAAAAACAAGCCCAAGACTCTAGGCCAAAATTGGCAATATTTTTCTCCCATTAAAGAAACTATGATGTTAGAAATATACTAGCTTAAGGAAGGGGCTACATACACTGTCTCACACATAAGAATACAAATGTTTATCCTTAAAATCAAGACAAGTCCAGCTTGGTTGCAGTGAGCTATATGCAGAAAGGTTTTGCCCTCTTCTCTACAGTACTAAGAGCACAAGAGCATCAACATACACAGGAAAATAATAGGAGACTCCCCACCTTTATTCTGCTCCCCTACTGCTGTCCCTCACCCTCCCCAAAGCCTGACGGTATTGTATGGGGAGTCCCTTTGCAAGTGAACAATCCACCCTCTGCATGGACTGTGGAGGCACCATGGGCTGGGGTGCAGCTCTGGAAACCCTCTTACTCTGCTCCACAGTCAGCAATCACACGCACAGTGATAATCCTGTGCTCTTCCATCTCACAGCTTCAGCACCTTTCATGCAGCTGTGCCTTCCCTATGCAGTGCAAACACTTTCCAGCCTCTGCAGAGAAACAAGGCTTAAATGGTTTGAGGACAAAATTGCTTCCTTATATCCTGCACTAAGTCCTGCTAGGTTGAGTTTTGAGGAAGTAAGAGAGATTTCAAACTCCTGCTGTCAGAAAGATTCTCTTTTGATGGATAAATAAGATTCCAGAGTCAATCTGGCACCCCTTGCCAGCATGGAGTTTATTTTTTAGGACAGTTGTAACAAATGTAATGTAATAAGGTACTAAATCAATCATCCATATTTTTGGCTCCTGTTGCTCACATGCTAAGCTGTTATAAGATAGCTGGTTATATAACTACAGTTTTAACCCTTAAATTCCAAATGAGACCAATCAAAGAGACACATGAATAATCAGGCCTGAAGTACAGTGTCTTATGCTATACTGCCAGTCTAATTCTACAAATTACATTTATTTTTCATGTTTCTTGCCCAGTGGAAAATGTTACCCATGGGAAATAATTTAAACATTAACTTCCTTTCAAAATTCTTCAGATATTTTTTAAAACCCCTCAACTATTTTGCATTGGACCTTAACGTTTTTGATCCCCTTCCTGCCTGTTTCTCTTATTTCTACATCAAAAAGCAGAAGTGTCATGCTTTAAAAAAAATGCAGGGATGTCAGACAGCGAACGACATTGAGAAACAAAAATGAAAGAGGGTAACAACTCCAAAATATTATGCCCCCATTTTTTAAATATTATTGATGTTTACTAATTGTTGTAACTACTTTCAAACCACAACACTAATAGAGGCTGACATCCTATTAATAGCATGGGCAATAGAAGCTAGTCCATGTAGGAACAGAGACCCAAAGTAGCATCCAAACTTGGAGATCAGCAGAGACCAGTAATAAACACAAGTGTGCTTGGAGCCTCCAGAGTTGTACCACTTTCCATGGAAGAGCAGCAGCTCTCACCAACTTCCTACGTTGTTTCTTCACCATTTATATGTGGGAAGGAATATTGAAGCCTCCAAGACTTTTGACCACTTCTACAGACACACAGAAATGCAGCACAAGATGCTATAAACATGGAAATGTTCTCTGCTCAACCCATTCTGATTACTACTGGTACCTTCCACTTGCTCCTCAACTAAAATTGGCCATAAATCACCCCCCGTCTTATCAATTGCAAGCAGAAATTGCAACAAAAATTACAGAAGTCAGCAGAAGGGTATCTGGTTCCCAGTGAAGCCTATTGTGTCTTCCTCATTACATCTTTAATTTCTTTTGTTGTCATAACAGCTGGAAACCCTTGGCATCAACAACCTACTTAATATATTTACACCGCAAATTGACCACAGTGAAATGCAATTTGTTTCACAGAAGCCAACCCAATGAATTGAGCCCATAAATAATAAATTTCATTTCTACTGTAAGCTTACAGACACAACAAAATATATTATGATACATGTTTGAATCAGTTAAAGGTAAGAACTAGATGTGATTTGACCTTGGTATTGCCATCAAGTTTGGAATTTAAAAATGCCTATATGAACTATACTGCTAAGCATGTTAAGGTAAAATATTATCATGTCAAATGGGAAAAACAGAGGGAGTTTAGCTCCTTTTTAAAGATAAGCACTGCTTATCCTGCTACTCTGAAGGAGGCAAGGGCCCTGTGGAAAAACAGAACAAAAAAACAGGCTCGTGAAATTAAGAGTTAGTGTCACACAACTCATTTCAACGAGGCACAAGTTACAAGCTGTCAACAGCTGGGCTTTATGAACTTTTACGGTTGACCTAGGAGCTCATACTTATTACAAACCTACATTTTTACTGCACATCAAATGGCTGCATTAACTTTCTTCCTGCACATCATGCATACACTTGCATTTGGGGTTTTTTTATTGAATCTGTGTACTTTTTTATACCCAAAGCTGTTGTAAAAGTGAGTTATTACTAGTGTCACATCCCTGGTTCTAAGTTACCATTTTCTCTGCTTTATTACTACAGGTGTCCACTTCTAAAAAAACCCCAAAACTCATGCAAATTGAGGTATATATAAGTGATAATTTTGAAGATATTTTTAGAAGAGATCAATTGCTATGATTTTGTATTGATTAACTCTGTGTTTACTGACTGAGTACAAAGTTATTATACCATTAGTAAACTGAAAATAGTGTTTATGGACAGGCACACATTGAGTTAAAAAGGAACACCAGAATCAAATGAAAAATGGGACTTTGCAGAATTTATGTCTGACTTAAACTAATCATTACGTCTGGTATTAAAGTTAAGTGGAGAGCCAGTTACACTCTGACATGTTATTATAAGCAATGAAAGCACCTTCAAACTAAAAATCTTATGTATAAGAGTCGAATAGGAAAAAAGCTATATAAATTCATAATTCATTCAAGTCAATATGAGAAGCCCCTGAGACACCTTCTTTCAGAGTATTAGGCTATCCATTTAAGAGTAGATTACCTTATCACAAGATTAAAGAAGAGGAACAGTTTCTGTCTACGGACAAAAACAAAGGGATTTGTTCCACTCTAAATGATTTTCATATATCAAATATTTGGTTACAACTGTTCCTTCTAGATACATTCTACCTGGCAAAAGTTAATGCAAAGACCACGAAACAGATTCAAATAAATAAGAGAGAACAAAGTATAAGAAAAAATGCACCAGCAACTATATACTTGAAAAACAGTCAAATAATATTTTGGTTTCATTCTCTAAGAAAAGAAGAAAAAAATTGCAATAAACAACAAACTCTTCTCCTATATCCAGATTAGCCTGAGATTTGGGGGTTGTTATGTTTATTCTCTGGAGTGTTCTTGAAAGAGTGAACTGCTGGGATCATACCTAAATCAATTCAACTATCCTCTCACAGCAAGATGTAATGCTTTTGTCCTCTTTATCACATCAGCTGTTGGACTCACCACTGGGTGATGGAAGGACCTCTGAACTCACAGCACATTGCACTTCACTGGCAGTCTCATGGATTTATTTCTGCCAGCCCACAGAGCAATTTCAGCTTGCTGTTGCCATGAAATCCCAGGGCTCTGCAGGACCATCTACACTAATGAGGAACCTGGGAACACTTAAGAAAAATTCTCCCAAATATGTTCCTGGGTTTTTGAGGGTTTTTTTAGAAAAAAGAATGGTGTTGTCCAAAAGCTAATACCCAACAATGATCTCAGATAAGCATCCCAGCATTTCAAACACCACAGAAGAACAGGAGCACAACAGCACCGCTGCAATGGGTCCAGAGTAAAATCAGGTGGCAGAGCAAAAACCAGACCACAGATACAACTAACAAAGTATTGAACTAGAGATTTAATTATACCAACTGTTTTATAGCATTTTTGTAGGAAAATATATTTTCTCAATCACTTTACAAGAATACAAAGGAAGGGAAAGTTCCACATATATGTCAGTTGTACTAAGAAATCCCTAAGCTTAATTAAATGGTTAACTCAGATAAGCTCTAATACTACATGTAAACTGTAGATGTGCAGAAAGCACCCTTAAAGACTTCTCTAAATATAGAATCTACATGTTTAACATAGAAATGGAGCTGTTACTGCACATAATATATTCCTGAATATTAAAACAGAAATTAAGAGTATCATATAGGACAGGAAAGAGCAAATAATTTGAAGAATTATCGCATGCTAATTTAATTTTCCAGTAATATAGAGTCCGTTATATAGTCACTATCAGTTATATAAGGTCTAATTTATATTACACTAGGAAAGTATCTTCTGAATTCAGACTAGGGAACTGAAAGATTTCAACAATCTTGTGACAGGAAGAAACTTACCCACTTAATCAAAGCCTCTTTATTGGACATTCAGAAGTGGTCAGAATCTGGTGTTAATACTGAAGGTCAAGAAATTAAATTAGACTATTTTTCAACAAAGCAAAGAATTTTTATATCTACCTCAAAACCCAATGAGAGCAAAGGGATTGAAGTATGTAAAATAACATACTTATCCAGTCTAGACATGAGTGTAGGAACTCAAACGTGAATAACTAAAGTGAATTTTGCTTAACGGAGAGATGATTGGTATTGTTGATATATACCAAATCCCCAGGGTATTGTTTGTCTTGTTTTCACTTTCATCAAAACTGTTATAACTCCATTGTGCTGGTTTTGGCTAGGATAGGGTTAATTTTCTTCATGGTGAATAGTAGGTGGCTGTGTTTTGGATTTGTGCTGAACACAGGGTTGAAAACCAGAGATGTTTTTGTTATTGTTGAGCAGGGCTCATGCAGAGCCAAGGCCTTTTCTGCTTTTTGTACTGCCATGCTGGGAAGGAGACTAGGAGTGAACTTATAAGGGGAAACACCTGGGACAGGTGATCCCAACTACCAAAGGGATATTTCCAACCATACAGCATCATGCTCAGTCTGTAAAGTGGGGGCAAGAAGGCGGAAGTGGGGGGACATTTGGAGTGGTGGCATTTGTCTCCCCAGGCCACCATTACGTGTGATGGGGCCATGCTCTCCTGGACATGGCTGGACACCTGTTTTCCCATGGGAATCAGTGAATTAATTCCTTGCTTTCCTTTACTTGTATGTACAGATTTTGTTTTCTCTATTCCAATGTCTTTTATCTCAACTCATGAGTTTCCCAGGATTTACCTTTCCAATTCTCTCCTGGATCCCATGGTGGGGGAGAGAGTGAGCTGCTGCATGGTATTTGGTTGCTGGCTGGGGTTAAACTATGAACACCATTTAGCTGAGGGAAATTTGTGATTTCATTATGTAAAATAATTGATTGGATGTGATAACTGAATCCAGAAATTATTCTACCACTAACTCATAACTGTAGGTAGGTTGCAACGAGGGTGTACAAAGTAGACTGTGATAATTTGTGTGAGATAAAATTGTTGTATAGTAATATGAAATATTTCCAGTTTAAACAGCTGGAAGTATAAGTATAAACTCCTTGATATATGGGCAGCATCATTCAGGGACTTTGCAACTAAGGAAAAAATTGTTTCTAAAACAGGAACTGAAGCACTAATTTTTATAGCAGCTATCCCACTCCAAGGACAGTCAGCATTTGATACTAATTTTAAAAATACAAATTACATTCTGGATTGTAGAAGGATCTTGATGGGAGGCAAAGACGTGACCTTCCGCATAACATCCTTTTTGAAAACATAACTGCTTCCACAGACATAGTGTGAAGTTCTGCTTGTCATGATCTAGGTTTCAACACCATGCCATAAATTCCCCATGTCCCATTAGGGACACTAACTCTGTTTTCTTTTAACCAGAATGAAGCAGTTATGACATTAAATCCTTTCATGTTTAAAATTACAATAAACATGAAATATCCTTCCCCTTTTATTTTTTCCTCTCTGGCAACTACTCCTTAACCACATGGCTCTGCACATGAACCATTGTCAACAGGCTGCTCTGAAGACAACATTCTGGATGGCAAACTCAACAAAGCAATCCGTGATAAGTATTAGAGACACATTGAAGAACTCACCCCACTTCCCTTCCCATAATTACTGACATGCTGGAACTGACAGCTTCTTATACCATTCTAACCTACCTTCTTAAAATGTGTTAAGCGGTGATACAAAACCTTCATTATTTTTCTTTTTTTTTTTTTTTAATGTTGTAAATTCTGGAACTGCAGCCACTTCTTTCCTTTTAAGAGAGTCCTCTGTATGCCCAAATCCCACAAAGAATAAGGCATCAAATTTAGAAGGACAGCTGAAAATGTCTTGTCAGATTTACTGAAGTTGCCACTGAAACTCTTCAGCATACTAGAGGACACTGTATTATAATTTAAAAAGCACTGCAGCAGCACTAACAAAACACCAAAACACCTCTGGGGTATCCCTCCTCAATTGAGCTGTATGACAGGTTATACAGAAATCCAGCTCTTACAGCAAGACAGTCACAGTCAGATGTTTCTGCTGACTCCATATTCCCAATGTAATAACAGTCCAGAGAAATCAAAAGAAAAATGGTCATGTGGAATGTATCTGGAGGGAACAAAACAAAAAAAACCCCAAAACAAAAAACAAACAAACAAACAAAAAAACCAACCAAACAAAAAACCAAACCAACAAACAAAAAAACCCCTCAAACAAACCACAAAATAAGAGAAAACCCACCTCTCCAACCCTCACCAATTAATACCTAGAACTAAGAAAGAAGAAACAGAAAAGTTCAAATCCACAAGAAGGTGACTGAACCTGTGTGGGGGAAACCTGGAAGCAGCCTCATACCCTTCTGGCGGGGGTGGTCGCAGCTGTGAGGCACACCTTGTGCTGCTTTTAAATGCAGCTATCTTGCCCTGATCACTCCATATGGGATGATAAAATTTCAATTTCAAAACAACGCATGAAACTCCTCTGACTGGCATATTTTGGATGCCTTTGAAAGAGGCTGCGAATTCCTAGCTCTTGGGGTAAGAAAAACAGCTTTAGAAGAATACATTTCCTTCTTGCAGTTAATACAAATTAGCTATTTTACCAGAAGAAATACCAAAATAATATCCCATTACAATGACAGGCAGTAACATAGTATTTCAGATTTTTCAGCCAATTACCTTAACTACTTCCTGTTCTGCCCAAATTAATATAAACACATGCAGAAAATTAACTGGCTGGAACAGAGCAAGAGTAGCACTATGCACAACAAACACAGACATTGTTTCACCTCTTGAGAGGCAATAATGTGATTTATGGGCTTTTGTGGCAGTTTACTATGTCTGCCAAAGTACTGTGAGTCTGAGGGTAGGGATCAGATAATTTTATTACATTAAGCTAATAGGAGTAATAACACAATTTCCAGTATTTTTACACAGATGTCTGTTTCATACTACAGACTACAGCCGAACAGGTAGTATTACAGCTCTAATAGAATTCATAAAATCATATTAATAAATGCTACCCAAAACAGTAGGGTTAAATCCTGTAACCATTCAGTATCTGCACTGCCTTCCTAATGGAATCATGAATTTTCTTTCAGGCAGTAAGAGTGCCAATCTATCTTAAAATTTTAAAAATCCATTTCTGCTCCCCAGTGATAAACTGGTTATTGGGTTGGGTTGGTGTGTAAATAACACTCTGATAGATATCCTCCCTGCTCTTGAAAACAGGGAAACCCTTTCAGCTTCAGCACTTCAACATATTCTCTGGAGAGCTAATATAGGAAATCACCAGGGAAAAAAATATCTGGGTACTGGCTTCAGTTGCACCCCAGCAGAACTTTTTAAAGCCCCACAGTATGGAAACTGATTGTGCCTGGCACTGCTCTGGCAGCCCCTTGGGGCTTGGGGACATGACGTTACGTTTAATTTGCCCATGTAGAAAAAACTAGTTCTACAGGTGCTGCTATAATTTAAACTTACAGTGTCTGAATTTTAGATTTTGATTTTAAGACTGCTCTGATTCAGAGAGAATAAGGAAGAGTGTAAATCACTATTTTATTCTGCCTGTCAATGCATTAAGGAAAAAAAAACCAGAAAGTGGGGTGGATGGGGAGCATTTAATGTATTCATTTCACTTTCGCTCCCATAAATGTACACCACACCAAATTTGACACGGTGAGACAAACTATTTTTATATATGTTCCTAAATATATTCAGTGTCCAGTAATACAAAAAAAGGCAATAATAAACTTTATAATCTTCTGGTTTTAATTTTTTGCGAAGTGTGTCCTAGCATAAAATTACTGTGAAGTCTCCACATAGTTTCACTTTTTCATATTTCTCAAGAAATAAAAGTCACTTCCCTTGGATTTAGAATTTATTAGCATAGAATACTCAGTAGGTTTATCTTCAGCTATGTCTGTAAAGCCATGTTGCTTCTCTCAGCCTCTCCATGCAGCTCTTCTCCACGTCTGTGCCACAAGCTGCAGTGCCCTCACATGGACACGAAACACCTCACAGGGGAAGGAGTGAAACAACCCAAACCTGGGCGAGCACATCATCGCACCCAGGACTCACCAGGTCAGACAGAAAGCCACAACAAGGGAAGATCTCATAAACGCAGCTGACTGCTACCTGACATCACTCATTAGTGTAAATGCTCAACTTCCTATCCACAGTTATTACTGGTATCACAGAATTTTAGATAAAGGCAGTGTTTCAAAACTGTTCTGGGGTAGTGATTCATGGCCAAAGCGTCCTCTCAGAAATTTCAGTTAGGCTAATGCCTTTAAAGAAAATTTAAAGTTTCATAGTAAGCCTAGAACATAACAAAGCTATAGTTTCATAAAAACTTGCAAACTTAAAGTAGCAGACAATCACTGGTTTGGCCTCTTCCCTAAACTACATATGTTGCACATGTCATGAACCACCAGGATATCAACAGAACAGGGTCACCTCTTATAAACATTAAAGTGTTTCGTTCCAGTTTGGCAACAATGCAATAACAGCTGTTTAAAAGTTCAGAATTTGAAAGTAATAATTTTCTACAAAAAACTAAATTTAGTTACAAAGAGTTTAAAGATATCAAAGCACTTAACAAAGGGAGAGCACTAACATAATCGTATGCTGAAAATCAAACAAAATGCTTTATGAACCAACTATTACAGTTCTTGAGATAAGTAATAAACCCTCAATAGAAGTGCAAATGATAAAACAGTTTTCTGCAATTCATAACTTTTCCTGTGATCTGCATTATTATCAAAACATGAACAACTGGGCAGCCCTGCAGGTAGAAAAAAGGCTATCTGCTGTTTGATAGCAAGTCAATTATTTGGATCATATTTTCAATGCAGTACATTTAAAGCACCTCTCATTATACTCAGAATTGGAAATATTTTTAAGAAGTTTTTTGGAAACTGAAATTTTCTGACATGATAACAGAAATACTTCTAATTACTGGTTAAAGAGAGGATCTGGGACTTGGCTGACTAAATTTAAGCCATTTGAGCAGCCTGCAAAAGGATGAACAGCTGCAAAGGTACAGGATATTTTAATCACAGCATAGGCTACTCCTGGGGAGTAGCACATGCAAATTCGGGTACAGTTATTCAATGTGCTAATTTCCATTTTGTGTTTTGGCATAGAGCAACACACATATACAGAGGTATTCCATTTGTACCTATATGTATGTGCATGTGTGTGTACACATGCATCTAATGTGTGAAATATGGTAACATTTAAAAACAAACCAGGCAAGGCAGTTCAGCATGGAGCTCCTCTTACCCTTCAAAATTTTTCAGAACAAGGAACACAATATTCACAGTTTGAATCAGAAAGTCAATTGTCTTCACTTCCAGACTCAATCAAAAACAGGGCAAGTAAATCTCACCTTCAAACTCATTTATTTATGGACACTGATTTTATGTTTCCTTTCAACATGTATTTTGCAAAGTAATCAGACATAGGGACCCTTAACTATGACTTTCTAATAAAAAGTTCATATTAAAAAGTGTAATGATTCGAAGCACTATTACTCTAAGGAAAAGAATTTTAATTCTAGTAAAAAATTTACTGTCTCAGTGTGGGAAAATTAAAACTAATGCTCAGGCATTATTTTTTTTTAATGCACTGATTCTATTTTCTACATTAAAATGCAAAACATCTACAGCAAGTGTTAATTATAAAAATAAGTAAAATGTAATAAAGAAGTTAAAATTAAGATTTTCATTTAATTCTATATTCAGGAGCCAAAACCAGATTCACTAATTGCAATTAAAAGATCCCTCTCTCCTTTGCATGGAAATGAACCATTCTTGGAAACAGACTCAGGAAAGGTGGCAAAAGTTTGGATAAGAAAAATACACTTAGAGTAGCCAAGTTCAGTAGAAATATATCTAATTAATTGTAAAAAATATTAAGACAATTCTCTGCCATACACACACCTGAAAAACAAAACACTACGCAGTTTTCCTTTTCATCTATCAAAAATATAAAAGGTTCATATGAAATTATAGAAAGCACTGTAGGTGTAACTAATTTCCACACGCATAAAACCTAAGCATGCAGTACCTCTGTGAGTTTTCATTCTTTTGATCTGAGGTCCTTCAAACCACTTTAAGGAAGTCCCAATGAATTACAATGGGAACCTTATTAGATTTGAAAGACTACAGATTATGGGGAAACTGCTAGGAAATTATGAAAGAGAAAGAGTAAAGAATGTTTTACAGCCCAAGGAGGTATTAATTCTGCTCTTTAAGTATCTTCCACTTACAGCATTTACTCAGATGTGTGACTTACAGAAAGATCAGATTTCTAGCACAGGACAACAGATTGAAACCTATGGCATGTCTTGGAGCTCATCTGGTTCTCCATAAGACATTAATTCCTAAGGAAAACATTCCCCACAAGCAGACAGGAAACCACATCAGACATCAAATGTCTTATAAGTGACACGAGGGGGTTCATTTTGTGGGAACAGAGCACTCAAGACATTATTCACTCTAGCACCTGCATCTAATCAAATTTGGATTTGAAGTTAAAGAGAACAGCAACATTTATGTCAAATGCTGATCAGTCTGGACTTATTAAATGTGTGAAACTTAGTTGAGAAAGAGCAATGGACTTGGATTTTAGGTCATGAAAATTATATCCAATTATATCCAAAAAATTATATCCAATAGACTCATCAGGAGACTGAGAACAATTTGTAAGACTCCAGATTTAACAGGCTCCCCTAATGTCCCCTTGATGTTACTTAAAACTGTATTTCTCAGAAGAATATATTCTCACTAGATTAACATTTTCATGCCCCACTGGAAGAAATCAAGGTAAATGTTATGCAGTGGCATAAAAAATAACTTTGGAAACACCTTCAAGTATACAGAGCAAGTGATACTTCAGCAAAACCTTTCAAGTATTCCATGGACAGACAGTATCAAGTGACTTCTCATAAACCATGACCTAGCCTTCACACGCTCCTGATATTGAAGATGTTCTGAAAAACAAACCAGGCAAGGCAGTTCAGCATGGAGCTCCTCTTACCCTTCAAAATCTGATGCAGAGATCAATTCTTTAGCCTGATCCCATTTCTGTAGTGTATCTTATAAGAATCACTGTGATAGATGAAGAAATATTCTGAAAATGTTGCAGGTAACTAGTTTAAATTCCACAATTAAGGGCATTTGAGTGTTGGGGTTTTTTTGGTTGTTTGGGTCGGGGGGGGTGGGTTGGGGTGTTTATTTTTTACACTAAGTGCTGTCTCTGGGAATTCTGACATTCACAATTCTGTTAGCTATACACAAAAAAGTAGTTCTTAAATGCATACTTTTGAGAAGGTGGTTTCCAAATGTACTAAATGGGGAGACCACAGCTTAGCAAAACATAATTCAGAAAAGCCTTTTCTTGAAACAGCAACAATAAAAGAATATTAACAAGAGAGAATACGAATTTAGCAGGAATAACAAACTATAAAATGTGAATGGATCTTGTTACAAGATTAAAGTATAGTTCAAGACAGAAATCATCTTATGTATCTATGCATCCATTTCTACAACCTCTAAAGGAGAGGTCTCTCTTAGTGAGCCAAATAAAGCTCTTAAACAGCAATATTCTTACATCATCTTTGAAACTTGGAGAAGCAAATATTAATGCCATATTCCAAAAAAGCACACCCTGAATGGAACCACACAGAGCAGATCTTTGTTGAACAGTGCAAAAATGGGCAGGATTCACAAGAACCCACCCATTCAGCGCTGCTGCTAGAGATCACTGGTGGCAGGACAGGATGGCAATCTCTGCCAAGGAGGGTTATTAGATTCCTCTGTAATCAGGAGTAATGCTGGCCAGGAAGTATTAGCATGTGGGTCATCAAAGGTTGTCTTTGGAGGGGCTTAACATTTTTGCTACATAAGCCAAAGCCAGCCAAGACAGCATTTTCAAGCTGTTATCTTTTACTCCAGAAATGCATCTCCTGTTCTACTATTGGCCGTTCAAATAGTGTTTCAGCAAGAAAGACTTATTCTCTCTGGTTTTGTCATGGATTATTTGGCTTTAGATGATGTGAAAACAGACAGCTTTCTCCTCAAAGCAACATGGTGCTAAGTTTTAGACTATCAATGTTCTTTTGATCCTTTCAAACAATAGGACTAAAAAGTAAAACTGTTAAGCACTCTAGCTGTCAAAAAAAGCTAGACTTGTATTTCATTTTAATGTAGTCTGGCTGGTACCTTAATATAATGTATCTGTAAATCCCCAAGAAATTCAGGTCAGGCTAGAAAAAGCACTACAAGTTAGCATCTAATACAAGCAATGCTGCAAAGCTACACTAAGAAAAACAATCAACCCTTGCTTCAGTGTTGATGTTCACTAGCAATAGCTGGGAATATTAAGGTAAGAAAAGTGGCAACATCTGGTGGTGTATTCAACAAGGTATCCTGCCACAATACTTGTTTGGCTTTCAGAGAGATACAAGATCTCCTGTGGTGAAAACAGACATGACTTGAAAGGAAGAATTTGCATTCTTTTGTCTTCTGGCTAGCAGTAAAAATAAAATCTAAATCCAGAAGATTTATTACCAATAGTATTGAAAAAGGAACCAGGGGAGTTTCCTCAGCTGAAGCAGTACAGTGCCTATCAGAATCATGGCTGTAACCTAAAAAGCTGGGCTATAAAACAGCATTCTCTTCTTCCCCATACTCTGTCTGTAGTGCTGCCATTTAAACCAGCTACTTAACCAGAATGCAGACAGAGGATTAATTTTGGCACTCAGAGACATCACAGAAATGTCCTGTTTTTTTGCATTTGTGAAGTCACATCCCTAAGACTGACTTACAATTAATTTTACCCAGTCAGCACACTGAAGTTATTGGAAGAAAAACCTATATTCTGGTCTCAAAAGAGAATCTCCATTTAAAGCATCATATGCTCTAAAGACTGTTTGTCTTCAAACATAATTTTTTCCTTAGATCAATCTAGAAGACACACAGTCCTGCTCGAACACAGATGTAAATCCTGTTCATGAAGTCATCTTCCCACATTTCTTGCCTTTCCAGAACAAAACTTTACAAAGCAGTGAACTATTTAGAAATACCTAATGCCAAAAGAAAAATACTGGAACATCAAATAATATGTAAACAATAGTCTGACAAAATGGTGAGAAACAAAGGAAGAAAGATCAATACAACCCTACTGGCAGAAACGCCTAACCTCCTTACAGAGACAAGAAATGAGGGATTTCAATTTATTTCCTATTACTAAGTGCTTTAATTACAATCCATTTAGCTTGTAACCTCAAGAACTAATTTAACTGGCACAATCACCACTAAATTATGAACATTTTTAATTGAAAATGTTACATTATTCCTCATTACAGTATAAATGGGAAATAGATTGATTAAGCTACCTAAAAATATTAGATGAAAAAAAGTATTAAAAACATCTTTGTCACTTGCTCATAATGTTAACCAAGCACTTGTACATCTACTAGAGCATGGCAATCCTATTTCAGCACAAGAGGAATGACTCTTGTGGAAGAAAAGTTGCTGCTGAAAAGAGTCAAACTTCCAGACTTCTCCTTTTCTTATATAATGTCATTTTGAAGACTACAAGGAGACCTATTTTTTCTCCTGGGGACTCCTACCTCTAACAAAAAGAGTTAAAATTGACATCACTGTACCACAAATGTCTAGAAAAGCAATCACTTCAAAGAAAACTACCAAAAATCATTCTAGAATGTAAAAAAGGGCAAATATATTATATTGTTCCAAACATGCGTAACACCTTTATTTTCAGCCAACTGTTTTTAAAGTGGTCATTGATTTTTCCTGCACATCCCAAGTTTTAGTAACATTAACTGAAGGTACTTCCTGCAGAACAGAAGAGAAATGCACATCAGGTAAAATATTTCTCCATGGATGTGTAAATGCAGCAATAATCTCTAATCAATAAAACTTATATACCTCTTAAGTCTGTTTAATCTTTTAATTAATTAGCAAGTATTTCTATTACCTAGATATACACATCATACATCAAACAGTAATTAGGGAGAAAGCACACTATATGACTGTTGAGGAAGTTGTTAAAATGCAAGAGCATTTTTAAAACTCCCAATAAATATAGGCTGAGTAAAACTTTTACAGTAAACAATTTCTTTTATTTGCCAGAAAAACACACACATATAATTAAAGTAAAAATAGGGAGCTTTTATAGTAACAATCAAACTTCGGTAAGCTCTTGAGAGAAATACCACTAAAATAAGCTGTGTTGATTTTATATTGCTGACATAGAATGTACACTAAGTACTTTCTCTTAAAATTCAAATACTTCACTGGACATTTGCAAAGGGCTTTCTTTAAATTTATGACTGACATTTTCTGACCGTCAAACATTACTTAAAAGAAGCAAAAAAGGAAATGTTACTGTAAAATTAAATAGAAAGTAAGTAAATCAAAAAGAGTTCTGCTCAAACAGCTGTTACTAAAAGCTTGTGAAAATACACACACTGAAAAATTATATTAATAGCAGCTGCAGATGGTTTTAAAATCCATCCATCACAGCTAAATGGGCTATGTAAAACTGACAGTAACAGCCAACAACAAAAAGTCACTACAAGTGACAGAAGCCTCCGTGCAGCAGCAGCAGATCCTCAGAGAACAAAGCTCTGAATGGCTGATGGAAGTGAGTGGAACCACAGCTCCTTGGCATGAGCCTGAGTATTTGACCATGATTCTTTGGCATGTACACTTCAGCCCCAGATGAGTTCAGCTACGTTTTGGAGGAGTACAATAATTTATGAATATGGCTGGTATTGAAAACTTGTGCAGCTTCCAGTTCATAACCTTGTCTTAACATCATCATAAATTGAGCATTATAAGAAATGATATAGCTACAAATTTCCATTCTTGTTCTCTGTGGAATTACTTGTAATTTTACGTTATTATCCTTATCACAATATGCATAGCATAAAATAACATTTATGCCGTAAATTATTCTGATGTCCTAAGAGGAGAAAAATGTTTAAATTTTACCACATTAAAAAAAAAATTCCTTAACTATAGTTTGGGGTTGGAAGAGGTACATGTGCTTCTTTTGATGGTGGTGATTTGGTTTTCTTTGTTTGTGTTGGTGGTGGTGGTGGTTTTGTCATTGTTTTAAGAATAAGAAAATCCTCAAACTAAAATTCACAGAAAAAGTAGCTTAAGCAGACGTGCAGGTATTCTAACAAACCATTCCTGTGCAGAAGTTTGGGGAAAGAAGCATAGATGACTATTTCATTTGCAATCCAAGAAACATATCAATACAACCACAGTTCTCTTCAGAATTTTATGACAGAAGATCTGCTAAGAAGACAAAGTTTAATATATATTACAAGCCAAACAGTCAGAAATTATTACAAGATGAAATTTATTAAAGGGTAAAAGTCCCTGCATAACCAAGTTTTACACCACTGCTTTTCCAAAGTCTTAATTGAACATACAATTGATTCTCATTAGGGAGCTGTGGACAAAGAAAGAGAAGTACCACCATTTTTGGTGGAAATACTTAGACTGCTGAAAATGAAAAAGTGAATTACCTGTCAGATTTGGAGTGTAAGGGTCAGAGAGGCAAGCCACAACAACTGAAACCTGAGTCCCATATCCTTTGCTCGAGTTCTGGTTGCCAGAAACTCATTGCAAGATTTTGAGCGAGTCAGGACATGTGAATGTTTCATATTTCACACCTGCATTTGGGCTTGCTGAGAAATTTTAGTTACTAATTTCCCCATTGGTACTACAAGTAGGTGAAAATGTCTGCTGGACTACTGGATAATTTGCCAGACGAGAGGCTGATATAAACTATTTCTTCCAGCAGAACACTGAGTACCTGCAGTCCCTACTGCCACAGCATTCTCCCATAAAGCAGATGAATAAACAGTTCATAAGTAAACAACTTAAAATGTACTAAAGTTTTTAAGTGGTTTCACTGTAATCATTGGTGTATTAGAAATGTCAAGGCAGCCATAAATTCATGATAATTATCCATGAAAACCAGGCTAATTTAAATGCAGTTATTAAATGTTGGGAAAATTAATTAAGCTTAAATGCTAAATATTAAAACCTAGGTCTCTAATCGTGAAACAGAAATTTGGGTTTCAGCCTGTAAGCTTTGCAATAAGAGATACAGGAATCAGGTTTTGTGAAGGTTTTAGTTCCTGAAGAACATGGCTGTATTTCGCTTCCTTGAATTCACTTTGAAGGAAAAAAAAAAAAAAATAAAGGAATGGCTGTAACAGCCAGAGCCCTAAGATATTAAGACTAAATTCAGTAAGCTGTGAAGAAGAATTATCTGGGCTCTAGTCCACCTGATTTTCAAATGGGCCATTCATCAGTATAAACCTCTATGACTTGCAAGTTAAATGCTAGTTTAAACAAGTTTGTTTCACAGACAATTTCTATTTATTGCTATGATCAATTCTATTAAGAAATGCAGTTGCTAAGAAGCAGACATTCATCAGCAACATGCAGCATTCTACAGCAAAAAAGAACTTGATGTGATCGAAAACTCATTGTGCTTGAAAAGAAGCCATTGAACACTTTATGAAAGAGCAGATTTCCAGATTTAGAAAACTCCTACTTCAAAGTTACCCAAATTTAAATCACCTTTTTTTCAGGTTTTATCTTTATCCCACCTTGAACATATTTCTGTTTGTTTTCAGCTTTAGCTAGGAACCTGCAGTGTGAGGACAGGTCATTTTGCAGGTTGATATGTCAGCTTCATGTTTAAATAATCTAAAAAGCATAGTGATCTTAAGCAATACTTTCCTAGTTACAAAAAACACTGTTTATTCTCTTAACTCAGTAGGAAAACAGAGAACCCACAATGTATAAATTTACTGTGGCAGAGACTTAGAACTGTTGGACAGAGATTTGGTCCCTTAAGAATGGAAAATAAATACATAAATAAAAAGCAAGTTTCAGACTCATTGCTACCCTTTTCCTGGCACCAGAATGTTTTACATAAATTTGCTCAATCATTTACTAAGTAGCTGGATAACACTTAATTAGACCATATTATCACCTGTCCTTTAGATTATGCATATCAATAAATTAAGAAGTCCAACCTCAAACTGGTACAAGTCAGCAGTCCCTTCAAATGCCCTTTTGTGCTCCTGTGAGAGGCCAAGATACTGGTGCAAGTCCATTGCTTCCTTTCACTGTACTCTTTGATCTGAGCTCTTTAATCTGAACTGAAAGAGGTAAGCAGCACCTCACAAGACCTGACCCTAAATGTTTTCCTTATCTCCATCTATCCAGGAGTTTACTCATGATATCAATGCTGATTTGAGTAAGACTTTTCCAGCACCAGGAAAGAGGGTCAAACCAAATTTGGCAAGAATTTTAATAAGCATTACAGTTTAATTAGCCTGTTTATTTTCACTTATAGCTCCACATGAGACCAAAACACACAATTAAGAAAGATACACATACACAAAAACCTTCTACCAAGCAATTCATCATCACTCTCTAATGAGAATATTTTCAAATGTAACATTTCAAAAGTTAAGCACATTTACCAGAAAATAATGACCATTCCTCCAAATCTTTATACTAATAATACTGGAAGTATGTCTAATATTATAAGCAGGAAAGAAGAAATGCATCTAGCTGTTATTGACCAAAAGCTATTTAGTTGTCTTTGATAAAATAGCATGTTTATTGTAATAGCAAAACACCAAAACAAAGCTGGTTTAGCAAAGAATGCTCAGAAAATACATTGCACAGAAAGGGGAAGGATTTGAACTCTGGAGAAAGGCTCACAGAATGGAGACAGAGAAGAGAAATAATGACGAGAATGATGCTGGAGAGGAAAATAGGCTGGGAGAAAAACAACAGAAAAAGAAGAAAAAATGCTGTTGAAAGGATTTATGTTCAAGGGTAATACCACACATTTTTCTGGGTATTTCTTAGCACAGTTTTCAAATTTGGGCTAATTTGCATAGGCTGGAAATGCAGAATTAAAGGTCTCCTCAGCACATTTTCTTTCAATCTCCCTCCCTAAGTACTTTGCCTCCCTAAGTACTCTCAAAACTGAAATGAATTCTTTGATGTGCAGGAGAGAATATGCCAAAAGGTCAAGAGGCAGCTTCATTGTAACTACTTCAAAGAACACTATGTTTCTGTGTTTTCTTTTACAACATAGTATTCATTTAATACTACATTTCTCTTTCAGAAATGGGCCATTCAGCATATTGACTGCAAAGTATCTACTGAGTAATTGGAAAACATGCTACTCTGAGTTCCTGTGTACTTACAAAACAATGAATCTGTGACCATTTACATCCAAGATTCTGGACTACAAATTCTGTAAGGAACATGAAAAAAAGTGTTGAGAGTATTTGACAAGAATCCAGGATATGTTTCAAATCCTCACATCCCATTCAGCAGATAAATTCAACTATGTTCCATTATAAGCCTGAAAATCTGATACACTGGCCTTCTCCATAAAGCCAGAATAAATAAATCCTTTATTGTGGATCTTTCCTGCCCTTCCTTCACCCCCAAATAATTGCTTTCTTTAATGCTCTCTTCACCAAAAATAAATAGAGACTCAGCTTAAGATGAAATAGAAGCCGAACATGGCTTGAATCTCTTTTTTTCTCCTCCCCAGCTCATCCAGAGTTCCTGTGGTAGAGCCCATTAGCAGTGCATGAAAGCAGATAGCTCAAAGCCCACATAGTTATTCCTGGATTTAAATACAGATTGGAAATGAATGTCCTGTGGATAAATGTCTGTGAAAAACACAGAGGAGAATAAGTGCTTGGGAGATTAAGAGATTTACTGTAACCTCTGTGAAAGCTGAACATTTAAAGGGCAGGAATTCTTCATTTTTCAATCAGCAAATTTAAAAGGGCAGAGATTTATACATTATCTCAGCAACTAATTAAAACCCTCTGTATGTGTGCACATGTGCATGCATATACATACTTTTATAAATCAGCAGATGTATATTACTAACACATTATGGGACTATTCTGGTCAGCAACATTAATATAAATGTTAGCTTTCTTAATTTGTTTAAATGGCACTTTGGCTAGTTTCATAAAATCATTTCAGTTGGTAAAGACCTTTAAGATCATTTAGTCTAACAATTCTCTGTAATTGATCAAGATCTCTGTCTGAATTGACAGCAAATAATTTCTTCTTATTACTAGAAGAATACATCCTCAGTAAAATAAATTCAGCTACAACTTGGTTTTACAATTCTCCCGTCTTTATGCTTGCTTTATCATTTTTATTGCCTATTACTCATGGGAAACCTAAAGGTAGACATGCTGAGGAGCTGCTATGACAAACCTGTCAGATGTTATTGCCATTTTCTTGCCCTATTCTTCCCTTTAAAGCAAGAAAATTGAAAGAACACAGAAGTTCAAGTGTCCAAATAACAAAGATTGGCTTCACACCAAAGATTAAATATAATAGTCACACGCCTGAAAACCCTGCTCTTCAAATAAGATGAGGCCATGCACGGACAGCAGCATATACTGAATCCATATGTTGCGTGATTAATGCTGGTCATGCTTTGCTGTTTCTGAAATTATGAACATTCAGAACTGTAGTACACAAACAAAACCCTGAAGTGGAAATGTGACTGCTGCATATTGCTCACTCTCCTATTTTGCCTGAGTGCTATGCATCAGAAAGGGTATCCAGATCTAGGAGACTCTCAACATTCTCTATGGCCAGAGTCACCAGCTTGCCTACCCTTCATCTGTCCCTGTCCTACATTGCTCCCTTTCAAACTGTAGCCAAGGGCAATATTCTCATAAATATCTTTGATACAGCAAATCCCTAAGGATTCTAGCAGTGAGATTCATGTAAAAAATAAACACAATCACATTCTTACGCATCTGATCTCACCTCCCAAAGGCATTTTAAAAATCACAGATCAAGCCCCCAAGCATTTACTCAGAAAAAACCCTTCCAGAATTTGCCTGCCAGCAGATTCAAACACCAATGCACTGCCAGGTAAATTAAATACCCACCAGGGTTTTTTTTTACTAATTGCAAAAAGCTAAGGATGTTAGAATCCACTATACCTGTGGGAATATTAGGTCTTGTATGTTAACAACTGCTGAACAATAAAAACTTGTTACTTTGATCTCCACAAAAAAGAAAAACAATAAAAAAATGCTTTAAACTTCTGAGCAATTCTATGAACATCATGAAATTATAGCTGCCAACACTTTCAGTATTCATACAAGGAGTTTGTAATGAAGCTAAAGGGAGCTTCTGAGGGAATTATTTCTTTGCAATTTAATTTGATAGAAAGTTATGTCTGAATGCCAAGGTTCATCAATAGAGAAAAGCAAAGAGGAAAAATGGCTGCATACTACAAGGTGAATTTGGAAAAAAAAAACTTCAAAGCAATAAACCTTAATTTTAGTTTTTGATGCTACTAGTATTTTGTGCTATTCATAGTATTATTCTAGGGTCTTCACATTCCTTCTGCCTTACTTAGTGATAAGGGTAACAGAATCCCTATCCCAAGGACTGCCAACATAGCAAATATAATATTACCATATGATATTAAAAAATTCCATACACATCATGGTCTAATTAAACTAGTGACAGAAGAACAACTGATGATAATGCAACACAGCAAATATGCTATGGGTCTTTTTATACTCTAAGAGACTTTTCCTTCTAGTAAAGTACAAAGAGTGAGGTATGTTTCTATGAGAAAAATTCCCAGGCTCACCCAAGGCTTTCTGTGCACGGACACTTGGATTCCTCAGAAGAAATATGCAATTCATTTCTCAGTACTTAAGTGTTAAAAAATATATTAAATAAATTGGGATAAATCTTTCTTGCGCTGAGTCAAGTGGGAAGGTTGGTTTTGTGTTCTGTTGTCTTGCTACTATTTATATGGGGTAAAAAATACAATGCAGAAGTGTCTTTTCTTAAAGCATAGTTCCAGTTACCAAGAATTTTTTTTCTAACTTGTGTAGCATGGAAGCATTGTTTTTAAAGTCTGGATTAAAAAAAAAAAAAAACAAAGCAGAAAATTAAAGTATCCTTGCATCCAGAAAGTTGAGAAATGCCACAGTTGAACTTTGAAGTCTTTAACCTGCTCAAAATCAAGCACTCCTCAGATAAGCATTTCACTGAAGCTTTCCCCAGATAAGGACTATGAATTCTTTTCCCAGGGTTCCTTGAAGAAGAAAGAGAAAGAAATGAGAGAGTGGCTCATCTGAGGAGAGTACTGGGTTTGTGCATATGTCTTTCGCTTTGTCAGCTTGCAATGAAAGAACATTCCAACTTCTGCTGGGTAATTTACACCAACCTGCCGGCGTCTGGCAGAAGGAGCCCACCATCTGAGTAGGAAATGTATGCACCAGGCACTCAAATTAATGTGACATATGAATTCTATGGAAATTTATGCTAATTTCCTTAATGGCTTCAAGATGGTCAGGAAACAAAATATATTCTATGTTTTGTCAGGTTTTCAATTACTTCAACATGCAAGACAAACATTCCATAGTCATCCCCACAGTTGTTCATTTACTCATTGTAATAATTTCCTGTATTTGTTTTTACCTCTGCTAGTTAATCCTATCCTATAAAAATGAATTTTCACAACCAATTTTCTCATCAAATCAGGAAAAAGCACTGACCAACCCCACCCAAACCCTACTATCCCCTCATTAGCCAGTCTCCTCACGTCGCAGCATTGATTCCATTTCATTCTACATAAATGAAAGTTTGTTCAGGGGCTCATGCCACTGTTCACAGGGTGTTGCGAAGGTCATTTTACTACCAAAGTGAGCACTTCTCCACAGGAGCCAGGGCCTTCTAAAGTTTTCTGTGAGATTAAACAGTATGAGCCTAACCTCACACACTATTACAGCAAAATGGTCTAGTAGGAAGCTGCTGTTGGCTGGTTAGTGCCCTCAGTATGGGTAATATGCTGTCTTTCCCATAGGGCTTCTTTGGGTCACCTTACACAGTATCAATAAAGGAGACTTAGGCTCATTTTTACACAAAATAAACAAACTGAGCATATTTCAAAATCCTGCTGTGCTTTGTGTATACATTTCTGTCTGCATTGATTTCAAGAATGCTGCGAAATGCTTTATTATCAAACGAATATAAAGGATGAAGCAGATATCATTTATTTTCATCCCCTCCTTGTCTTTCTGAAGAAACTGTTCTATTAGCTCAGCAGCTCTGCCATTTTGTGTTTGCACATGCTGCTTCAGCCAGCACATTTGAACAGAACATCTATAGCAGGTGAACTGCAGAGCATGGAGAGTCCTGTCAGAACACATTAACCAGAAATCCTTTGGATATCCACAAACAGTAAGTCAGAGTGACAAGTCTCTTTCTCGGTAACTTTGGGGATCAGATACTAAGGCTGGATACTAAAGCTTTCTGTGATGACACTTCATAAAATACCCAATTAGTTAGCAAAAGAAGAAAGCAATATTAAGAAGATCATTCTCCAAAGAAATTTAAGAAGAGTGACTACAGAAAGGAATACAAGTTTTTACTACAATATAGCAGGGGTATTTTAATACCACTATGTAGTAACTATACCACTCCATATTCCATGAGGAAAAAAAAAGTCTTGCATATAGATATGATGTTTCATTAACCCCATCAACAGCTAACATAATTCTAGAGATCTGTCAGAAGCAATAATGCCTATTCTTGCTAAGTGTTGATTTACATCAGCTGCATCATAATATGAATACTAATGTGTGAGGAGCTTTCTTGACTTTACTGAACAGAAGAATATAAACATTTAAGAAAGGAAAAACCTTACATCACACTGTGAAAGAGCAGGTTTTCTGGACTATAAAATTTGCATGTGAATAAAAATAATAAAAACTGAGTTAGAAGAAATGTAACTCATCTTTCCAGACCATTTGAAAAATTCTATTCTTGCTGAGGTTCACTTGAAATCATCATGAAAATGATTTCTGATTTGACAAAATAAACACATACTATTTGGAAAATTCCTTCAAATAGTAAATTACTGCAACACTTCAGAAAAAAAAAAATCAATAATCAAAAAAACCCACAAAACAACCAAATGAAAAAAACCAACAGTGACTACACTTTCCAAATATTAAAAACTAACAGCTGACTACCATACAGGACTCTGGGCTAATCAGCAGATGGTGCACAAATGCACTCCCTATAAAGCACAGCACTGGAATTTTCTGCCAAACTAGCCAAGAGCTAACAAACTCCTATGCAGACTAAGAATAAAGTGGGCTTTGTGGGTGTACATGTGTGTGTATGAATATATTATCGCTGTACAGAGAAGCACACATATTCAAAATTAGCCAGACCCTCTAGTATTCTCATTAATGTTGTCAATGGGTTTTGTAGGACAGACTGTATGCAATATCAAAGGAAAAACAGAAAAAGCAGATTATTTCCCTTACAACAAATTTTGCAGGTATATAACAGATTAAACTAACCTACATTACAAAATTTAGCCTGTACCAAGAGATAAATAAATTTATAACATACATACAGCCCCACAGAGATAAAATTAAGAATCAGTCTACATACAGCCCTACAGAGATAAAATTAAGAGTCAATCTGTTGAAATAAACCCTTCTGGCTTGCAATGAAATTAAAGCATTGGTAAAACTAAAATGTTTCTTAAATAGTACTGAAACTTCTATGCCAGCTGTAAGATAATTTAGTTGTTCTTTCTTTAGCTGTAACATTATTTGTTTCCACAATCTTTTAATTTGGAGTGTTTCTAAGGCCAGACGCTTGTCACTATTATTTAAAGAATTTATTTCACAGAAAAAACTCTTTAACTGACAACACTGCAATTCTGAATAATATATATTTCTTAAAGCCTGACAGTTCCAGGATCTTATCTTTGGCTTTCTTAAGCATATTTCATCTGGTTTTGACAGGGGTCACTGGCCTCAAAAGAGTCAGTGATAAAATCAAATACAATACAGTGAATTACTGTGGCGGTGCTTTTTCCTTAAAAATTTCAAGATTTTAAAACATTAGGAATACTTTTACTGATGTGTAAATAGAAAACCATGCTTCCCTTAACATACAAAAACTAGTTTTCAATTAAGAATAATTTAATTTCATGATGAGATGTGATTGGTCAGAAAATAAACCACCACAAAAAACCAAAAGAAAAAATTCAATATAAATTCTGGATAATTTTTCTAAGTAGCTGTTTGATCACTCCAGTGTTTACATGGCAGAGTCTACTGTTGAAATCTTCAATGGTTTAGGTTAAAAGCTAATTTATTTTAAGAAAAAGAAAGTTTGACCGGTTATTAATATTAGCCTGCTATGAAGATCACATCTATCTTAAAACATCACTGAACAAGATGGTATCTGATGTTCTTTACTGCATCCTGCAGCATCTACTCTTCCCTCTGACACCAGTAATGACAAATAAAGGTCTAAAACCAAGATCCATGTATGCTACTAGCTTTGTTCCTAGATTTCCTCTTTTAGAGGACAAGAATTTTATTTTTATAATCTCTAACTAGACAGACTGTAACGTGGATCAACAGCAGTTCTGAGTATATGATACAGGCAATTTGATGAAAAAATAAAGGTAGTAAAAACGGCTTCAACAGCTTGTTTTACATTTCAGAGCCTTTCAAAGAATACAGAATTTACTGTATTTGTTTTGCTTCTGCCAAATACCATCAGCACACTGAGATTCTGAGTGGAATTTTCTTGGTTATTTTTTACTTTTTAAACACACAGCTATGAATAAAAATCTAAGCCTTTGGCTAAATATATCTTGGCCCTGCCTGATGTAAATCAAGCAAGTAGGCCTTTGAACCTTTAAAACTGACGTTTTCCCAGCATTTTCTACAGAACCTTAAAAAATTTAGGTGGAAAGGTGTCTCTGGAATTTACTTAACCTCTTACCGAAATCAGAAATAATTTCAAGGTTAGATCCAGTTGAGTTCTTAAAGACTCCTGAGAATAATTTCCACATCCTCTCTGGTCAACTTATTCCTGTGCTTACCCACTTTTACACTGAAGTTCTGAATGCTTGTATACATATATCTATCCAGAACTTTCCTTGCTGCATTTTGTGACGCTCTGCTCTTGCCCTTTCATATACATCCATCTTCTACCTAGAAACTCCCCAACGAATCTGAAGGCTGCAAAAGGATCCCCCAGGAGCCCTGCTTTCCTTCACAGTAAACAGAACCAGCCTTGTCAACCTCTCTTTGAGAGTCACCTGCTCAGGTAACCTGACCCTCCTGGTGATGCTCCTCCACTCCCACTCCCCTACAGTGATGTCTCTCTTGCACTGGGGCCCAAAACTGGGCACAGTGCTGTCCCAGTGTCCAGTTCATGAGTCCCATTCAACTTTTCATCCACAAGGACACCCAAGTCTTTTTTTCACAAAGCTGCTGTATCAAACGTGGGGAAAACGGAGCTAAGTAGAGTCAGAGCTATGGTCATGTAATCATTGATTTTCATCAGTTTGATGACCAAATTAAAAAGTTAAAGAAATAAATAAAATGGTTTTTTTTACTTTTTTTAAAAACATGCCATAATAATAATTTAAAAATAAGGTGCAAACCAAAAAAGTATCCTACAAGAAAACTAGGACATTATCAGAATAGATAAGACTGTGGACCAAGAAAAAAACCAAAATTCTATTGTGTTTGCCAACTGGAAAAAAACATCCATTCACAATGCAACTTGTTAAGGTTCAAACCTCTGTTGAGTTTGAGAACAGGAACGAAAGTGAAAGGAGGAAATTTTTACTTACTTTTAAACAATATTGTTACTTCTTTTGGGATGGAGTAAGAATTAATCAAAGGGAGGAATGGAGTTCTCCTGGCCAAAAAGGCGCAGATGAGTTGTTAAGTGTTCCCAAATGGGACAGGTTCAACAGAAGAAAACTCCATTTCTGAATAATCATTAACAAAATTACTAACCAATTGGAATCAAAATATCAAAGTGCATAATTTTTACATTTCCAGTTTTACTTTCACTGTACTTTACTAGGAATTAAATTGCTTAAAGATAACAAAATGTATGATCACAAAATTATTCTTCATTAACTTTCTTTTTTCTTCTACAACATTTTAGAATTCAGCATAGAGAGAGACTCTGTCTGGGTTTTGGTTCTAATTTAATAGCAATTTTGCTGCTAAAGACTATAAAAAAGAAACATTCAATATTGCTTTTATAATCAAAAAGTTGTTATATTCTGTATAATAAATTATACATCATCCCCATCATGGAGGGCTTGCATTTAAAAACATATTATCCTGACAAAGTTTCTAGATGACTATTTTAAAAATCTGAATTTTTATTACAGAACAAAGTATTACTAAAGAGTAATACTAACAAAGTATCACCAAGCATTAAGTGAGCTGCTTTGCTTACAGTTAGTGTATCTTTCCAGCTCTCTAATTTCATATTTATGGAAAAACTGGGGGGAACTGTTGATTATGTCTATATAGCTATAAAGCTGTCTGCATGGGGACTCCAGCCAGGCTAACCTATAAGCATTAATTGGGAGAATTTGTGAGAAACATGAAAGACATCACACAGATTAACTCACTCCCGCAGCAGCAGAACTGTAGATCAGAATTAGTGCTTCCTCGATGATTTGTACTGAGCCACCTATCATTAATTAATTTCCTGAATAGAGCAAGGAACTTGCCTCCTTCTCTTGAAATCAACAGGTTTTGGAGCTAATTTCACTGGCACTGGTCTTAAATCTCTGATCTTGAGATATATTTCCCCTACTCAGAAATATGTCAGAGGATAAGAAATTAACTAAAGATTCCAGTGACATGACTATCAGGAAGACAGTGAATTTTGAATCAGAGGGAAAAAAAAAGCCATGAATAAGTAAAAGTCAGCAGTAGTAAAATTTGTCTCACATTTGATATTTGCTATTTTTTTTCTTCTACTTAGATATATTCTGCATTAATTTGGTGATATCATAAAAAATTAATGCTACATGAGACATACAAAATTATTATTTTATAGCTTTATTGAAGAGTACAGACCTATATTAGAACTCAGAAAACAAATGAATATGGGAAAAGCTAGCTCTTAGGAAATTAATACCAGGAAATGTTGATAAACTTTGTGCGTTGTCATGACGCAGAGAAGATCTGTTGCCTACCAGATGCCAGTGCAGGGAAAAAAAACCCCACCATATTTAAAGAAGACAAGTTACTGAGAAGGTCTGGATGGAAGCCATGGTCATCATAATCTATATTGGACCTAGTGATATAAGCAGAACCAAACGGAGAGCCTGCAAAACAGGTTTCAACAGTTTGTTATCTGTATGTACAAGATCAAATGCTAGTGCTGTCAGAAATGAGAATGGTGCCACACTCAGGGAGAAGCAAAGAATGGCAGACCAACACCTCACACAGTTCAGAAACAACACAGATGGACATACACTGCTCTCAGAGTAACTGAGCTTTATCTAGCTTATTTAGCATTGATTATCAACATTCCTGCTACAGTTAAAACATGAAGATATCACTTGCCCAAAACAGTATTATCTTTTAAGTGGAGAGAAAAACTGGTTCTGATAAATAGGTTGTATGGCAGGTCCCACCCAAAAAAAAAAAAAAAGAAAAGAGGGAAAAAGTAATTGCAAAGAGACTATGTTGATGCTAAGTAGAAGTTCAAAGAGAAAGATGTCCCACTTTTTTTTAAGTGTATTTTAAACATAAATTTGAGGACATAAAGGGCAGTTATTTTTCAATACGGAAGAAAGAGTTGCACACCTAGGAGCAACATAAAGGCCTGAAAACAAGAGGTTATAAACGTCTAAAAAGGACAAGCAAACTGTGACAGAACATGAATATGCAGAGTAAGATCTGTGAGTATAGAAGATTAAATGTAGCAAGCAGGCACAGGGTGGATGAAGATTTTCACTCTCTAAACGGTACGTAACAGCAACCTTTGTGTACTGTTGAGGTCACCTCTAAGTACTCCATCTTCCATGTCTTCACATAGCTCTCAAAAACTCTCTCCAAGTGTGCTAAAAAGCAGCAAAGAAGGACCCACTTCTAAACTTGCTTCAGCTGCCACTGTTGAAATTCTCTTGGACAAACATACATCTCCTTTGGATGAAGGCAATTTACTAAGCATCTTGCTTCAAGATGGTAAAAAGGAGGGCACTCTATACAGCAGGGGGTATTAAAAGAGAATCTGTGCAGTCTTACATTCAGGTAGAAAACTGAATTCTTTGTTACTTTTTGAATCAGCAGTTAGAGGCTCATTTAGACCTTGGGCAGATGTTCTTCATGGTTGAGATTCTCCACACACCTTAAACAGTTTGATTGATAATAAGCTGCCACAGCACATTTTATTCAACTGTCACTTAGGACAGTAGAAAGAAAAGAAAGGAATTTGCTAGCTGAGACCAAAACCATACTTCAACAAAAACATAAGCACATCCATAGATGCACTTGATGAACAATAAGGAACTTCAAAAATACTTTACGTATATTTAGACATAAATTTCTACTTATCCCCCAACTTCTGAAGAATTATCCGCAATTAAAAATCACAGTTATACAAGCTTCTATACTTTTTTCAAAATTTTGTTGTGCTATTCAGTGGACCAATTGCCAGATATTCCACATAAAAAATTATTTAAACCCAAAAGAATGTTTTGGGAATTGCTAAAATATATTTTATCTATGTGACTGCATACGATTATTGAAGTTATTCCAGGTGCACTCAATAAACTTTGCCCACAGCCTTCCCACAACTTGTTACAGTGCCAACTTTACCTGTGACTGATCTGTATTAAAATCTAGCAATGTCCATTTGCATTTATTTGTAATAGCAGACAGATAACTACAGCAAGTCCATATGGATATTTGCACACATGTAAAGAGTTTGTCCACATTTACCATCCATTCATCCTTTTTGTATACTCACAAAGCCAAGTAGATCCTACGATGCTTATTAGAGGAAATCAACATCATGCATGTGGCTAGTGAGCTGGCTCTTAAGATTCTTTCATTCACCTTGTGATAAAACTTTGTGGTGAACTATGATATCCTGTATGGTAATATTACCTTTCTGAATTAAAAAAAAAGATTCTGCAAATACAAATGGTGGTTTAAAAGTACACCTTGCTTGCAAAAGTGCTCTTGAAAGCAGAAACTGTTAATAGTTCACTAACTGAAATAGGAATATGATGAAAATAGACAAGTGCTTTGAAATAAGGAGGAAGATTTACATTTGGAAGCAATGGAAGTGACAACACACTGCCCTTAGCCAGTCCTACATGTCCAGAAATCTCCAGCTTTGACATTTGGGAGATATTACAAATACCAATAAGGAAGCTGCTGTGATGCTTTACAAGATACTGGCATGTATGACCCACAAACTAGAAGCTTAAAACCAGAGGAAAATACATATTGGATTTACTTTAACTGGCTATGAAGATCTGCATCAGAATAGGACCCTAAAAAAAAAAAAGTTTGCTAGATATGTGACTTCCAGGGACATCTCAAGCTGAGCTGACAATTCTTGCTTGCAGAAAATTATTGGAAAATCACCTGTTCTGAAGGAAAATATACTTTGCCTGGACTTCCTCTTTTCTCCAATGTCCTATCCAATCCTATTCCTCTGAAAGGAGGGCTAACACAATGAAAAGAGCAGACGATAACACTCCTCTGAAAGCCCTAACTTGGTGGTTTGCCACCTACAAGTAAGAACGTGTCTATCCCAAAGCCATCAGTTTTCATGGTCACAAAACATGACAGCAGAGGTGTAAAATGCAACAGCAGCACGGAGACAAAAAGTAAACAACAAACACAAAAAGTGCAACACAAAAGTGCAAGGACGGAAACTCTGCAAGGAGTTTGGATAAATCACCTGGATTTCCTATCTGCAGATCAGTAAAAAGTAAGGATTTAGATGCAAAAGAAAAGTTGTAAAAGATTAAACATTTTCTCTGACCAGTGTGCAAAAAATTTATTGCCTAGATTTAAGGAAACTGCCATCTCGAGAGTTGTTGTAGGAAACTACATTCAACTACTGCATGAGGTTGAAAAAATAATAAAATGTGAGAAATAAACATTCCTTTTTAGTGCGTATTTCATAACACTCATTACCATGTCAATCAAATTGCTATTCATTCTAAAGTAATATTAAGTGTTGAATTAAGAGATTTGGTTTTTGAAATTAGCAAGGGGAAGAAATATACTCCATTGTGATACTTTTTGCTCCTTTTTCCATATACTCCATGTCCTTGTTGGCTCTACAATAAAATTTTGCTTTAATGAAATTTTAATGCAAAAAAAATTGTAGTTGGAATTAGTTTAAAAGATAGTAAATAAAATATACTAAATTGGATAGGCTTTGGTCTGGGTTATGAATTTAGAGAGCTAGATAAATAAACCACCAACAAATGTCTCACCGCCTTCTATGTTTCAAAAGAATAATGGTTCAGAAATCAGTTTTTAAAGTGTAAGGAATTCTATTAATTTTGTGACATTGCTCAACTCCTTCATTATTTTCCCACGTGTTCTCTAATGTATTGTAAGAAGTATTGCAGAGGAAAGCAGTTTTTGGGTTTTGTCCTAACCACGCCCCATTCGCTCACGATGATTCAGCAATTTACACAAAAGAATGCACAGAAGAAATTCTGGTTTACATAAAATTTTAGACACATCAGCTGCTATATGTTTGCATCCACAGTTATTTTCCCATTCTTTCAGTAGGAATGGGAGTTTTGCTCCTGCTGGTTAGAATAAACAATTTCCCACAAGAGATCTCCTCTTCCCGCAGTGTCCGGACAGGTTTTATAAGAAGTGGTGCAGTGTCAGCAGGATAGGAACTGCACCTTGCCCTCCTTTTAATCCCAAAACATACTCAAAATCTCCACTGACTTTCTTGTCACCTTTCCACTGCATATGTGACAGCAGAAAGGCAAAAAAATCACCAGTAAGAAGAGTATTTTCTAGGGTGTAATGAGGAGAGTGTGAGAAGTCTTTTTAAGAGACATAAAAGGCAATTATTAGGAGGAAGGTACACAGAAAATTGTGCTGCTCCCAAGTACATGTGTTTCAGTAACAGAAGTGGTGATGTCCCACCGTGTCCTGGTAAGTCATCACAAACCACTGTAGCAAGTAAGGACACAAGAAACATTGGATTCACATCCCTTTTGTGGCTGCACAGTGTGCTGTTCTGAGGGTGCTCTGCCCCAGGAAGGAACCACACAGGTGTCGTACAGTAAAGCTGCCAGACAGACACATAAGCAACTAACAAAACTTTTCAGAGTATGTCTGGCTTTTCAAATACAGTCCAGATACCAAAAGAGCAGCAAAGAAACACTGCTTTTAACCCCACAATGCACATTATTTAGTGTTTGTAGATTTGCAGATGTTAACAGGCTTTGTGCATAAGCAACTTACCTTATGAAATTAGGCAGAGATATTCAAGTATAGTAGACGATGTTATTCATGTCCAACAGACAAAAGCTACTTCACACAGCTGCAAGTTGATGACTTTAGCATGACAACTCAAATTACACAGTCAAATGCTAATACAGCTGAACCCTACCTCTGTTTAGCAGTCCATTGCAAATTATTTTGGAACAAGTCACGGGCTTTTGTTTCATTTTAATCAATCCTCCCTTTCTATTATCCCCTTGTGATACAGAATACACAAACCTATCCTGCTTCAGGGGAGTAATTTGGAGATGAAACAAAATGAGAAATCACAACTCCAATATTTTTTCCAACCTTTCCATGTATGTTAGTTCCAAGTGAGCATCCAGCATTGCAAAGGCATATACAAAACAGAGTAGTTTGTGAAACACTGTATTTAGAAATTAAGATTCCTTGTGCATAGTACGGATACTTCACTTGTATGTCAAGACATAATGAGTAACTATAATGACAAAACCTTAGAATACTATGCATAAAGCAGAACATTTACATACTTTTAATTTACAGCAGAATTTAGTCTCTAGAATTATTATGTCACTAATGTGGACATCAAGCACAACAGCCGTCTTTTGTGACAATTGGATTTCCACACAAGAAATACTATTCTTTTAAATAAAGTATCCTTCTGACACACATTGAGAAAACAATGTGCATGTTTAACAGTTACATCAATGACCTTCAAAAAGCGCCATTTGCATGTACATGATAAACTGCAATGGTCAAGTCATAATTTGTTTTGTCATGGTCATATGTCACTTGAGCTTGCTGGGGGTCTCATCAACAAAACAATCATTTGTCAGAAAAACACTGCCTATATTTCAGATATACAAGTTACGACAAAACTTATAATGGTAAAAGGACTCATGTCCTGATTTATATCTGTCTTAGAAAAGGCATCTCAAACAGTGTCTCTATTCAAAGTGCAGGGAGGATGGTAACTCAAATATTCAGTTCTAATTCAGTTCTAACTTCTAGCAAGAAATATCTTATACTGGTCTCTCTAATTTATAACACTCAGTTGAAGAGAACTGAACTTGGTGGCATGTGAAGAATCCCTTGTTAATACTCTACCCTACATTATTTCTCAGTGGAGCGTTACTTTTGATGATATTCAAAGACCCGCCAGATTTGAAAATCCTTAAATTTCACATAAACCCCCGAAATAATTGCACTTTGAAACAAAGAGCTAGATAGTCAATCAGCTATTTTCTGACTACAAATGGATGCAGCTACACACAACATAGGATACTCTTAAGGAGGAAATAAGAAATATGGTGCTATACTACTAGTTTGAGCCTTTCCAGAATATAAATGCTGAACGATGATTGAAGCTCTTTGATATTAATTTCAGCATTGCTTATTTACTAATTCTTTCATTGTCATGGATTAAAGTGGAAAAATGAACTGCAGACAAAATTAACTTCTATAATTAGCAAAATTGTTGTGCAAATAATAACAATAACAATTTCTCCTTAACCAAAGATAGCAATAAATTAGACTATGTTTATTTGGTTTTATAGAGAATGCATTTGTGGATAACCACATTGCACCTTTAATCAATTAGGAAATCAATCTTTCTTTATGCATTTCCACAGCTCCTACTAATGGTAGCAGCATTTTTTTCTAAGCCTGAACTCTGAACACTGTCAAATGCTGCAGTCCCACCTGCCACTTTAAAGACAAAGTTAAGTGTATCGTTGAATATTATTGGGGTGTTATTTGTTTCATTGTTGTGTTTTACAGAAATGAGCAACACCTCATACACAGAAAAGCACTCACATCCAACATACTCAGGCAAAATATCAATGTTATTCCCCACTCTTAAGGTGGGAACAAAGCAGAGACTTTTAATGTAATATGAATTTCGAGCTAAGGATTGTCGTTTTGCATATCCTTCTGCAGGTGGGGCAGGAAGCAACTGAAGGCACAAAATAGTAAGCAACATGTGTGATATGGAGAAAGAAAGTCTTGAAGTCCTAAGTACAACATATTAAGACAATTATTTCTCTGACATGGTACACTGAAGCAGATAGAACAATGCAGTACAACCCTATACACAGCACAGCGAAATTGAGTGCTACCTGTTATTAAATTGAGAAAATTGCAACATGGTAATATTTTTTTTTTTTTTGGTCAGGGACCATAATTTGCCTTTATTATCTCATCTGCCTTAGTACAAAAAGCCACAAATGTGTTTTTCTTTGGGGATCACAATTCACTCTGATGACTGAAGAGTTATGTCACCTACCACGAAATGCTTTGCCCAAAGCCATCAATGAAATCTAATAAAGTCAAAATAAAGTCAAAATTCCATCTCTGTTTCACTTCAGTCATGATCTTCAAACAAACTTATGATAGCTGTGGGCTGAGCCCAGAATAAGCAAGCTAAAGTGAAAGGAGCTTGGCAATGTATTTCTGTGTAATATACTTGTTTCAATTTATTTCACAACCACCTTACATTCATTAAAACAAGCACACCCCTAACAAGGATAACCTTTCTAGTAGACTGTGAAATATGGAATATCACTGATTATGCTGAAAACCATCAAAATGCAAATGAAATGAGAAAGAATCTGAATCAACATCATTATGTAAACAAAATATAAAATGAAAACTCTTGTAGTAACACAGATGGTATATGTTTAGCTATTTGCCAGATGCTCATGCTAGGGATGACCTCCAGCACTCTGAAGTCACCAAAAGCCTTTGCTTTAACTTCAAAGTATTTGTTGTCTGAATAAAGCAAAGTTTATATTCATATATATCAACATAGTGCACATTGCTGCAATTCTCAGATCAAAACATGGCAAAGATCTATATATTATAATGCTTACCATTATCACTTTTGAGATTTCCATTGCTGAGCTGTTTCAACCTCTTCTGATGGGATTTGCCGTTGTAGTGGATTTGTGCCTGAGCAGCAGAGTTTAGCTGAATGTTACAGACATTACACAAAGTGAAATTGGTGTGTTTCTTTTCTCTCTCCTTCTTTTCTTCAGTGCCATCAGGTGCTAATTCTTTCTCACCTTCCCGGTCTGGGAGAGATGTGAAATCTGAATTGTATGACTGGTTATCAACCGGTAAATCGGGGCTCCAGGGCTTCTTCATATTTTCTGAGAAGAAGAAAAACACGAGAGAAAATTGATGAGAACACAAAATAATATAGAAAACATAGCAACGACATCTGCAAACCACTAAAAGGCGGATTTTTTTTTTTTTGCATTTTATATTTCAACATTATATTTCCACTCATATATTGTGCTTTCTGTTTTAAGTTTTTCAGTTCTTCTATGTAACTTGACTAACTTCACAGCCAAGTGCACAAAGCTGAGCCCATCAGATGTAGATGTGGCACCTCCTGTGATAACTTATCTAAGAAAGGGCAAAAACACTGCAGGAGCTGAGAAAAAAAATGTGAGACAAAATAACCCTTTAGTCAATGGAAGAAAAGGGAGAGAAGATGTAATTAACAGAAGAACCTCCCTCCCCTTATATACTAGCTCAATAAGCTTAAATGCACAGACCTCACCCTTGAGTTTATTAAATATTTCACAACCCCAGTCATCCTCTCCCCACTTCCTGTGATTGCTTTCAAGCCCAAGTCTAATAACTTCAGAACTTTCTCATTTAGAGTAGTTCAAAGACAAATAAACATGTTATTAGTTTCTTATCTTAACCACCCAGGATTCTAATTGAAGGATAGTTAGCTTAGATTCAGCTAATACCAGACAGCAAAAACTACAGAAATGAGAAGATAATCCCATCTGCAGAACTTCAAGTGAAACCAATGTAACTGTGAGCTTCCATGATTAAAAGTGAGCAGAAATGGCACAGGTGAAGAAATGCTCTGAGCACTGCAAACCTAATTTACTATTCAAGGAATGCAAAATGTTATACCAACTTAGCATTTTGATGAGACCTTTATATACCATATAAATCTTTAAAGTGCTTGTTCACCCAGATTTAGCGAATAAATGAAGGTCTAGACAAAGAATCTAATCTATACTTTGAGTGACAAAATTACTGCAGGCTTAAATATGATGATACTATTTGGTCTCTAATTGACAAATCAATCAACCTAGAGACTAAAAACTATTATTGCAGCTACACAAGAAAATGGGTATGTAATGCCAGATCCAGAAAAGTTTCAGTGTCTAAAACAAGCTTCCAGATTTGGGTCTGATTACAACAAAATGCTGCAAATCATTCTTCAGATAGCTTCAAATTACTTAAATTTCACCAGCTTAACTTTTTTGACAGATCTCCCAAGGATTTAAGGACAATTATTGCCTTCAAATCAAAACACAAAGACATTTATCTAAAGAAGCAAATCTAAAATCTATCAATATTCAAATCAGTTTCAATCTCAGTTTTCAGATTTGCTTGCTATCTAATTAGCACTGTGTTCTTCTATGCTAACTAAACCCCATTTCATTTAAACAAGTACAGACTCAAGTCTGAGAGGATCTCTGCATTTGCTGTAGATTGAAACCTCACTCAACTAGATCTGTCAGTTTTATTTCAGCTTCTGTGTACAGTCAGTTCTTATCCAGGATTGTAGCTGCTGAAAGCAAGAGATGAGAAAGCAGGCTAAACCATTCATTCCAAAGCAAAACACATTGTGAAGGTTAGAAGAAAACCTGATGTTTTTCAACAGCAGACCTATAGCATATTTCTCCTAGTGGAAGGAGGTTTCTCCTGAGGAAGAAGCATAAATCTATCAACCTCTCAGCCCTTCTGGAGTTTGCTGGAGATACTGTTCACTCCAAAGATTCATCTGTCTAAAATGTTTTTAAATCAGTAAATTCAGTCTTTAATCAAAGCAGTATAAGGATTAAAATGCTATCACATTAGAACTAGTTTTATCAAATCGGTCAAGATGCCAGTAACAGTTCAGTAATCCTGGTTTATATACATGTTGTACATGAACATATATATATAATCTATTGCATTGAAAGCATTCCCCACTAGAGAGCAGTATGAATTTAAAATTACAAGAACAATATATCTCTAGACCTATAGTGCTAGCCATATAGGCATAAGATTACTATAAAAAAACAGATTTTTCAACCAAGATGTACAATTTTGTAAGCAAAAATAATCTAGTAAATTAAACATTGTATGCTATGTGTATGCATGTCTCATTCCTTTTGAAACATTTACACACATAAACTGGCAGCCTAATAAAATGTATTAGCATGTTATTACATCTTTCTAATATTCCAGTCAAAACAGTCTAATCCATTAAAGTCTTACCTTTGGCATATAGAATCTGTCTTGCATTATAATCTCATTCCAGAAAACAAAATTACAAAATGCACACTCAATAACGGCACAATAAAATAATACGGGAAATTCCACCTCGGAAATAAGTGATTTGTACATCTACCATGTGCTTTCCTTAGAAAAGCATGTGACATCATTAGAGCTGAAATACATTTTTGTGTATGTCCATGTTACTCTCAAGTTCAGAGGAAGGGGATAGTTTATAACTGAAGTTTAGGTAACAAATAGGAAAACAGAAGCTTCAGAAATCTATATTACACTACAGTCCATCACCTTTTTCTTTACAGTACACAGTGATTTCTGAATATATAATGGCACTGCTAAAGGACTAAAATGACATATAACAAACCTGTGCAAATCACTTGCTGTAAAGCCAGCAGCACTCAAAATTATCCATCTAAGAAAAAACTGAAAATGTGAAGAATTTTTTTTTTAAAAACAGAAACAGCTTCTGATTAAAACATTCTAAGTCATTCTTATTCAATATCTCTTAAGGCACAAGTAAATAAAGGTAGCAAGTTATGAAGAAGAGGGAGATATTTGAACATAATTTGCTGACATACTTTTAAAATACAATTTACCACTTCAAACAGTATTTTCAAAGAAACAGGGAAAAAAAATCAATTTCTTAAAATCTTGTAAAGATGCACCAGCATTTAAACCAAAAGAAAGTTAGCTTCTCAATTTTAGGAGCCCTAATGAAGCCTGCAGAGCACTAGAAATGAGTGAACTAGGCAACAAAGATTCCAAAATTTCAGGCCAATTTTAATAGCACTCTGAATAAATGCTTACATTTATTTTCCCTGGGGCTCTGAACTCAATTTTGGCTCAATGATGCTTACCAGTAAAATGAACTTTGCACGACATTATAGCTTTGTGAAGTACAAAACTGTCCCATATGGAAAACCAGCACAGCTACAATTTGTGGTGTTTGCTGGCTTAGATAACATATCTACTTCCTGGGGATTTCTCTTCTTAAATGTGCTTGAAAGCAAGGGATTAGGAATCTCATCCTTCCCTGAAACAATCCTTACCTTCTTAGCTGCAAGCCAATGGCATACTTTTATTCAAGAAAGCTGAAAGGAAATTTCACTCATTTGTACTACAACTAATTGTTCTGTTTCCAGACCATCTTATCAGCATAGAACTGTATCAATCACTGTGACTTTGGCTCTGTGTACATAATACTCAAATGTGTTGGGTACATTCAAGAGGCCAGCAGAGGACATGAATCCCAGAGACCACTGTGTGCCTAAGTCTGTCATATTTAATGCAGACCTCTTGCCACTGATCAATGACCCAGTTCAGCCTGGAGAAGAGAAGGCTTCAGGGTGACCTTGGAGAAACCTTCCAGTACCTGAAGGGGTTTACAAGAAAGCTGAAGGGGGACTTTTCACACAGTAATAAATAGTAGGCTGTAGCCATAGGGCCTGTAGACATGGACAAGGGGGAATGGCCTCAAGGTGAAGGAGAATGAGTTTAGATTAGGTATTAGGGGAAAAAATACCTCATTATAAGTGTGGTAAGGCACTGGAACAGGTCACCCAGAGAAATGACCTCCCCATCCCTGGACAGGTTCAAGTCTAAGCTGGATGGAGCTTTGCATAATTTGGCCTAGTGGAAGGTTGCCCTCCTATGGCAGGATAGCTGGAACTAGGTGATTTTTAAGGTCCCCTCCCAACCAAAACATCCTATAATTCTATACATGTTAAAGCATATCTCCTTGTCTACTTCCCAACAGGTTGCTACAATAAACATTCCTGTAATAGCTGAAGGATAGAAAAGATAGACAGGGCATTAAGGAAAAAGTCCACTAATTACAATATTCAGGGATTTCTAATATTTCTTTTCAAAACTGTGAAAGACATTAAAGTAGCAATCATCAAAGACACAGATGTTCACATCTCAGTTACTCAATCCCAGACTCTACTCTATTCCTAGACACTTTAAATTTCACCAAGAAGGCCTATGCAGAGTCATCTCACTATTAAACAGATTAAAGCATAAACTCAGGTGTTTTGTAGTCAGAAAAAAAATATTCCTCTTCATTTGCAGATGTCTATGCTGCAGATCTCAAGTTAGAGGGGATGAATGTTGTTCTGCCTGCGATAACATCTCTCCAAACTTTAAATGGACTGAACTTTTGCAGGTAATAATAATACTACTCATTTTCTGAGATATCAACAGATAAAAAGTATCGAGAGATACCAGCTGCTTTCAAGAAACCCTTGTTAATACAATGTTTAAAAAAGAAAAGAAAAAGAAAAAAAAGAGAAAAAAAAAGAGATTGATCACTTCTCAATATCCTCATCTTGTCAGCTTTCACATATTTGGGGGATGCTACTGGCATGCTACACAAAAAAGGACCTCTGGTAATAACTGGAATCTTATCTTTTCAAACTTCATAAATTTGTTGTTATATATTTCAGGAGACAGGACATCACCAGTTGACATAAGTCACTGCAGCACAGTGATTTTTGCATCAGGCTTTTAAGAATCTTCTTCACACCATGAGTGAAACTATGTGCCAGGACCCTTTCCAAAACTGATATCTCTGTGCTGAAGTTTTCCTATTTATGTTATGCTCCTTGAAGCCCTCTGCTGCATTGGGTACTTGTGATGCCTTTACCAAAAAGCCCATGAGTGCTAACTTGCCTTTGCAACCTTCAATTGAGTTCACTGAATAAAATCCTAGCTCTAGAAATGTATTCCTGGGAGAAGCCTAGAATAAAAGAGATAGCAATATAATCAAACATGGATGGTGGGGGTAGGGTAGCCTGGGGGATCAGGAATACAGAAATAAAATATCCTTGGCTTCTCCCACCCCCCATTATCACTGAATGATCCCAACACTGTAGCTTTCCGGTTTTGCTCGTGGTTGCACCTGCTCCTGGTTTAGAGCCCAGAGTGATTTAGGTCATGAACAGCCTATTTTGCACATCACGGCTGCGGCAGAACAAACACAACAAAAAGTACTAAGCAGCAAAGCGGTGAAAGGTCACTCACGGTGAAAGCACTGCATCTGTGAAACACAGATCCCTCCCAAATGATCTGAGTAACCTTCAGGATATGCTGCAGAACTCATCTGTTTTCTCTGGATGGATGCATGAAAGAACGTCATTTCAGTGGAAAAGCTACTGTGGAATGGGAATCTACTGGGATCTCAAATACTTTTCAGAAACCAATCAATTTTTCAGGACCTCCCTCTTTCTGAGTCTTTCAGATTAAATTTAAATACCAAACAGCACATACTACAATAAAATTTGATGTGAAAATCTGGAAAATATATGCACTAAGTAATTTTACACTATAGGAAGGCTTTTCTACTATGAGTTTTAGTAGCAAGAATAATTACTTGCTTCTAAAAATCGAGGAAGAGTTTGTCAGCTCATACACCCAAGAGGTGAATTACCAGTTAGTGATAAAACTGTGGGTAAAACTCAGTATCTCTTCTTGCCGTGTGCTAATACAGCTCAGATCAAATCACATTTGAAGCCAATATTTACCAAATTTTCTCTTTAAAAATTCCACAGAAAACAGAGTAAAAGAGGCATCTTAGCTGGGGGGGCGGGACACAAGAAAAGTCAGGCAGAAGAACATCTTATTTTCTTGTTTATTGTTTCTCTGTATCCTACAAGCTCCTCCCAGTCTGATCACTGCTGCTAGCTGCTACACCACTTCAATCATCCATGGGAATAAGAAGATCATAATCATCATCATCTCGGGTGTTTTTGTGAAGTCCAAGAGGAAAATAATCTCTTAAGCAAAAACTGCATCAAGCAAAAGAAATAAAGGCAGGTTTTCCACACATGTTTATTGCTGAGGGCGAATGAGGTAAAATGAGATGGATGTTATTGGGGTTGGAGGACTTTATAATTTTGTCGCTGTCCTAGGACTCCTTCCAAGAAATGCATCTCTGCAAACTGAACCCTACAAGAACAGATACTTATCTGTTTGAAATAGGCTCATTGTATATTTGTATACCTTAAGCAATAACACAGAAAATAAAAGCCTGGGCTTTTGTTTTGCTTTGCCGGGAGAGCACTTAAATCTTTCAGGAAAGGCTACATTTCAATACTGCAGCAAATGAACAAACCCCAGCCTATCTCCCATCACAGCCACATGCACCAAGAGATCCTAAAGGAACTTATAGATGGTCTGAACAGAAAAAGTTCATCATTTCTTGGTTCAGCAGTTCCCTCATGCCAGAAGCAACTAACAGACATCTCATAGTCTCAAAATATACTGCAGTCAGTTTTTTAATTGAGTTCTATAAAAAGAGCTAAGCACTAATCAACACCATATGTTATTCAATTAGCTAGTAATACATATCTATTTCTCAAGCCTGTGCTAACATAATGGAGCACTTTGGGTGGTTTGGAACTATTTAAAGGCCAAGTAATTAATTTGCAAACACCAGCTTCTAAAATCTGAGAAGCACTACTGTGATGACTTACAAGCCACGAAAACTCTCTCATTTGCTTGTTATTCAATCTGTTTTCAGAAACGGTTCTTGTGAAAACAAAGATTTCTGCATAAAATAGGGCCAGAAAAAGACACAGGTTCAGCCATGTGTGTGTTACCCAGGTCCAGAGGGATGTTCTTCCCATGCAGGTAAAGTGAGCAGCTCCTGTTTCGTCACTTCCCTCTCCACGAGCAGTATATTGTGGTACAGACCTCATACCTGAGGCAGTAATTAACATGACAAATGGCAGAGCTAGCAAAGCTATGTGGGCTCTGCCTACCAAGAAAATTTGTTGCTGTCAAGCAACCTGAAGTGCATTATCTTTTCCATATTTTTGATTTTCACATAAGGAAATTGTGCTCACAGCCTCGAAACTCCTGTCAACAGCAGTCAGAGTTGACTGATCTCAAAAAGAAGGGAGAGAAACATCCAACTGCAATTCAGGTTGCCTCTGCTGGACAAAACCTTGGGTTTAGCAATATTTCTGAGAAGGAAGGCAGTCAAAACCAGTTTTAAAGGGAAGGGAAAAAACAGAATAGGGAATTATAATCATAGAATCTTTTAGGTTGATTCAGATCTTTAAGATCAACAAGTCTAGCTGTTAACTCAGCACTGCCAAGTCCACCACTAAACCATGCTCCCAAGAGTCACAGTCATGTCTTTTAAATATCCCCAGGAATGGCAATTCCATCAGTTTCCAAGGCAGCCTGTTCAAGTGCTTGATAACCTTTTTGCTGAAGAAATTTTTCCAAATAACCAGTCTAAACCTATGCTAACACAACTTGAGGACATCTCCTATCACTTGTTACCAGGGAGAAGAGACTGATCCCCACCTGGCTACACCCTCATGTCAGGTATCTGCAGAGCGTGATAAGTTCCTGAGCCTCCAGACAAAAAGTCACAGGTCCCTCAGCTGCTCCTCATCAGATTTGTGCTCCTGCCTCTTCATCAGCTTTATTGTCATTATCTGGACATGTTCCAGCAGCTCAACGTCCCTCTTGTAGTGAGGGGGCCCAAAACTGAACACAGGATTTGAGGTGTTGCCTCACCAGTGCCAAGTACAGGGGGACAATCACTGCCCTGGTCCTGCTGGCCACACCACTGCTGATACAAGAATATTACTTTTGATTTCATAGCTAAAAATCACTTTTTACAGTCTCTCTGGATCAACTCCCATGTGTGAAATCAGCCTACAACCTGTCATTCAGATATCCTGTAAGTGCCATTTTCCACCTTAAATATCTTCAGTTTTCCCAGTACCTAAATATCCAATCAAAACTTTATCTCAGCAGAAAGCAAGAGCACGAACAGCTGTTTGGGCATAACGAGCAACTCATTTTTGCAGATGAGAAAGTTCCATTTTTAACACTTCAATACAATCACTAACTACCACTGTATCCAAGTAGGCAATTTTTAAAATTAAGTTTCAGTTAGTGTTTGTGACAAGTTTGCTGATAGGTTATCTCTTTGGATACACAGGCACTTCTTTTTTTCTTTTGTGATTAAGTATTTCAGAAATAAGTATTTTATTATACATCTTTTTCTTACATAAATAAATACAGATGTATGTAAGAAAATACATCTACAAAATGAAACAGGAAGAGAATTAAAAAGGCAAGCCACATGAATAAACTCTGTGGAAAATCTGTTTAAAAAATAAACCACCACTTTCCCCAAAGAAACCCAAACATTGCAGAATAAAGAATAATAATTTTTAGAAAGACAGTTTAACCCCTAAAATCTTTGTTATGCACAAAAAAATGCAGCCATTAGACATGAAATGAAATAAAATAAACCAGCAATAAACGTAGGAACAGTGAGGAAGACGAAATTAAAGGCTGCAAGCAAGAGATAACTAAAAACAAGATTTTTTTTGTTTTCCATTCAGGAGAAATGCCAGAAAATGCCAGAAAACCCAAATTCTGGGTTTTTCCTTTTTTTTTCCCAAGCAATTTTAGAAATTATTATTTTTTGTATTTGAAAGAAAATTTCCAAATATTTTCAGAGATCTATGGTTTTAATTTTCAAACCTTCTAAGGTCCTAATAAATAGCAATATTTACTACATATAAGAACATCCAAAGGACAATCTCTCCCTCCATTTTGTTTTAGAGAATTGCTGTGTGGATATTTTTAAACAAAAGACCTTGAACACACAGGAACCATAGAAGACCAAAAGAGAGCAATTTTAGTGCTTCAATCAGTTAGCCTTTGGAAGATATTTCTAAACAAAACAAAAAGGTCTACTTTTGCCTTTCTGTAAATGCATTTCTAAAAACACCTCTGTTAAAAAAAAAAAAAAAAAGAACCTTGAGGAAAAAGTCTCATGCTTGCATATTATCATTTATACTTTCACAGCAGGAATTTTTTTCTTTCAGATTATCTGCTCATTATAAAACATTCAAATAGTTCAGGCAACATTTATAAGTATAGGGATTTTTTTTTTAAATTATGTTATTGCTTCACTACACCCACTGGGCCATTTAGTGTTGAATTTAATGGAGACCAGATAATTTTCCAAGCAATGCAAACACATCAAGGTGAAAGTCTGTTATGTTTGGAAAGGTTAGCAGATGTTTCTGGAAGTGCTTGTGAAAGTTACTGTCGTTTATCTTACTCTTCAACCTTTGGATTGCATTTTCTTTAAATACTGCATTCACCCCTGCATTCATGGTAATATGAACATAATTTCTGCTAGTTTACACCATGTGTTTTTTTGGGTAGCTGTTACAATTTTAGCTGAGAAGTATAAACATATTGTGTGGAACTTTAAAAGCATATTCTCTATCATGGTTTGACAGACAACACCTTTGCTATTGTCTCCACAGCTGATATAATGTTTCTGCATGTCAACTATACATTTATCTGAATCTCTTCATCAATACTAAGGATCTAAAAATAATGTCTAGAAAATCAGATTATCCTGGACATGGACTCATAAAAAAATCTGAAAGACAAATTGTGGGACCTGGACCTATTTTTGTTTCCATGGGAAGACATAGTGTCCCAGAGCAGCAGCTAAAATCTTTTGTTACAGTCACACAAGGCCAATGTAGAGCTTTGCTTATGCCACTGGGGAATTATTTTAACACAAGGACTATCTGTCTGTGTCACATTTCTAATAACCTTTTCATCACAGTACCCAGATGTAATCCATTTATAGAAACGCTTATGCATCAAAAATAAAAATGTGCAAAAGGAATCTAATTACTGAATACAGCGAGTGGGATGATTTATTTTTTATTTGGGATAAATTCAGGTGATTCACTATTAGTGGATGTAAATATATTTTCAAGGCATGATTGCTACAATCCCACAGGGTGAGCGTATGTGCCAGTGTACATTCAGGAAAATATATCATAAAATTTCAGGACCTAGAAGGACATGCTGGGCAATGCGATATTTATTGCACTAGCTTTTTCCTTGCATTACTTTTCCACGACTGTAATTCACTCCTCTGTTGAATTGTGTGAAAAATTAAGGCAGGGCATATTAGGGAGAATTTGCTTATATTTTTTATAAGGCACACATATGAAAATAGCTTTTAAGCAAAGTGTCAGAGGAGGGTTTGAAATTATTTCTGTATGTGTTTATTGATGCAAGATCTTTGAAACACATTACCTATTTGGAATTTGGACACATATAGTTCCACAACAGAAGTATGGAAATGCAGGAAAACGTGGACAAACTAGAGAATGCAAGCCCATACCTCCCCTCCAAAGCAGGAGCTGCTGCTTCCCTTTGCTTCTAAAAGTCAGTCCCTGTTTGAAATTACTGATTGCACAGCATAGTCCAGGAGTATCTTCCAAAACTTAAAGCCTATCAGAGATACCCAAGAGTTTGCGAACACATTACTCAATGATGGTACATTACTAATGTTAAAATATAAAAAAGCTTCTATGTTGCAAGAACATATTATAAGTTTCTCTGCGTGCAAACCTACAGAAAAATCTTCCCATAGAAAAACATCTTTTACTGTCTTTTTACTCTGTATAAGTTTCTGTAAACAAAATCTCTAGTCTGTATTTCAAAGACATTTAGATTACTCTGCCTGTCTCCTGATAGTGAGAGATAGAAGTTCTCTCTTTCAACCTGTGAGGTGAAAGACTATTATCTCTCTAATATTGTAAACATTCTAGCATTCTGGTACAGAGAATAAAGAAGAAAAGATCTGAACTCTGTACCTGGGCAGATAATAGCCCAAATCCTTCTGAACTATAGAGTCATTTTAATAAATCATATTTAGTCTTCTAAAATTATTGTCAAGAGTCCTTTGTCAACACACAGACCACAGCAATACTTCTAAATAGCAAAGATTTTCCCAGTTTTGCAGAAATCTATATATTTTTATATATCTCTTCCATCCAAAGTTATGTTGGACCACCACCTTCAGCATTACACCACCATGCCATTTTTTTGTTGGGCTTTCTATAGCATGCATTGCTAATAATTAAAAAGCATCAATGGTTCTTTCTGAAACATCCTCCCATGATTGGATGTATTTATGAAAAAGAATCATGGAAAGTGTGGGAATAACACCACACACACACACAGAGAAGGTAAAATAGCTGATGCATTCCAGCTTTCTCTGGGAGACCTTCACAGCAGCACTTCTCTGCAGCAAATGCTCAGAGCACAGACCCTGAGCTGCTGCTTTTCGGAAGCCTGAGCACTTTGCTCAGCCACTGTGATCTGCAAAAACAACTGCTGCTGAGTGTGTAAACTCTTTCCAGCTCTGCTGGCCATCTGCAACGTCTCTCAACCTGTTGGGTAGGCTGAAAATGCTGAAAAGCCCTGGAAGTCATGCATGGTAGAAGTCAAAGCCCTGGAAGACCTATGAAGTTTCTTCCTTCAGGCATGCTGATTCAGATGAAGCAGCTTATAAACTCTATTATACATAGAACAAGTTTATAAAAATCCCTGGGATTTGCTCAACTATTTATTTTTTCAGAATGATGACTCAACCTTGCATTAAAACGTTTGTTAGCAGTAAGTCATCATTTAAGGCTATTGATAAATAATATATGAAATTTTCAATATTAACTCATTTTGAAAAATAATTTTATAGCAAAATGTTAGAATACTTGACAAAATATTAAACTGCCTGATATTTTAAGTTTTTTTTCTCAGAATTACCTTCTCCAATTCACCTCATAATCTTAAACACTGTAGGTCACTGGACATGTACATACCTTTGCTCTAAATGAACTTTTTAGAGAAGTTAGAGAAAAGTTAAATACAATGGTAGTAGTGACCTTTAGCTATTGACAGAGTTTTACAACACGGTGCTCTTCCCACTAAAAACCCAGACACCTAACTGGATCAGTTTTCCTGAAATGGCAAGATGTATACATATATATAAATATATACACACTACACAGATGCAAGTCAGGTTGACAGCCACTGAAGTCAGCAGCATTGCACTGGCATAAAATCAGTACAAGAAAAGCAGAATCAGATCCCCATTTTCCTTTTAACTAAAGGAAATTGATAGTAATTTCAGCATCTCAGCAGTCACCATAATTTCTGCTGTTCTTGCCATGTATTATAGAAAACATCACTTTTTAAATTTATGGTATTTTTTACAGCTTGGGTTAAAGAACACTAAAAGCACTTTCAGTGTTTTATGTACTTATACTCTAGAAGAATAGAAATAAGATTCCTTTATTAATTTAGACCCAGACTACCAGACTATTCACACTAGCAGTCTCAGTGAATTTTAATGGGATTACCTGCATGAGTAAGAATTTGTATGACAAAAATCAGAAAAGGAAAACCTTTAATGATTAAAAAGTACAAAGATTACAATAGCTAAAACTTCATTGTTGAGTGTATGACTCACAAAGCTACAATTCATTAAACTAATAGCCAATGTATATGTGACCAATCAGAGAAGGTCTATAAGGTAATAACATCCAAATAACTTCAAATTGGTACTTCAGTTGTAAATCTACGTATTGTTTCTTCCTTGAAAAGTTTCTTTGACAGAAGAAAAACTATTGAATTATGGGCAACCAGGTTAAAAAAATGAATCTCTCAATACACATGCATTTACTTTTGCTTCATTTTAATGGCAATCCATTTGAAATCCTTGTCATATTTTCATTTTGTTTGTCACAGAGGCATATGAAAATACTGTATGTAAGCAAAGCCATCAAAACCACAGCCTAAGACCAAACAACTGGACAAGTGACCTTCCCCTAAGCCCCTGCATGCAAGAGACTACCCTATCCTATCCCTCATTTCCCTAGTTTAGACAAAATCCTCATTATTTTACTTAGCACTATTTAAATCCAGCCAAATAATGCCATTTGTAATCAACTTTAACTGTTGGGAAGAAAATGGGAATGGCTTACCTTGCAGTATAGCAGTGCTATCCACTTCAGCATGCCTTGCTCCTACAGCAAACACGTCTGGAACCAACACGCACTCACTGTCATCAACTGCTTTTCACAAATCACTCACTCTCTATATTGATCTCTACCCTTATCACTCTTCATTGACTGAACTTCATTCCACATGATCGATTTTTTGCTGCTTCAGCAAATTCTGAAACTTTCATCACAAGGAGAATTCATACACAAACCAAAGCAGTGATCATCTATACTGGATACCTCTTATATCAAGCATTTCTGCACGGGTCTTCATTTATTTAAGAATTAATCAAACAAAGCGATAATGGTCTTTCAAATTTCCTTGCACAAACTTAAATGTTAGTGAGAAAGACAAGCAACAGCCTCTGAGCCCTACAGCCCAAGCAACACTAAGTCACTACATTTCAAATTTTGTTCTGTACTAGAGTGTTGGGCTCATGACTCCCAGATGTAGATCTCCGAATGTCGTGTGCTGGGCACACAACTGGCATGGGAATGACATGTGCCAGGCATGTGCCTGACTCATGTTTGCCACGTGATTGCCATGTGCTGGACACCTGAATGCCATGTGATGGCCACCTGGTGCGTGCTTGGTTACAGCCAAATATCACAGCCAGTACCAGCATCACCTACTAACAGGTGTTATGGCAGGAAACAAAGCACCTACCACTCTTCCTGCTGTCACCACTAGAACCATCAAGAGAGATCCCAGAAGGTGGATGGGCCTTCTCTGAGGGCAAACTGACTAGAAGCACATGTGTCCCAGTGGCAAAACATGAAATGAAAGAGGGTAGCCAACGCTCAAGGTATGAGTAAGTTACACAGTGGCACAGTATTTTCTCACAACTGTGAAGACAGCACAGGATTTTCTTCTCCTGAGAGAGCATTTTTTTAACAGTGGGATTAGCTGACAAATGACACCCCAAGAGCATTTTATTCTGCCTGCAGGAGCCTTCTCCTCACCACAGAGATAAAAACCAGCAACCTTGACAAAATGTACAATCAAACACAGTAAATTCTGGCACAAAGCAACATAGCAAAACCAAGCTATTCCAACCCTGAGCTTTACTCTCATGCTGACTTAGCAGAGTTCGTCCTTCAGATATGAACTTTTGGGCTACACTAATTCGCAGGAGCAATGAAAGAAGCAGACAACCTGAAGAAAAAGCCATTGGCTAACATCACCTACCTCCATAAACAGTCGCATTTCTGAACATGTAGGCAAGAGCTTTCTGTTTTCACAATATGGAACAAGAACCCACTCTACTAATAGTTCATCAGTGAAGAAAAAGAAAAAAAAAAATTAAAAAGGGGGGAGATACAGAGATAACAGAGAGAGATAGATAAGTATATAAATATTTGTAATGAAACTAAAGGAAATCCCCTTTGATATCATAGATGTTAGCTTGGTAAGGGCTCTGGTGTTCATTTTAGTAACTTTAAACCACATTGCAGGATTATGCCAAGGAACAAACAGAAAGGAGAGCAGCATAAGACTGACCCTTCAGGAAACTCATGAAGTCAAAACTCATATTTTCCTGACAGTCTCGTGGTCTGTCTCCTTGCAGATCCTCATTGTGATTCTGATTTCTTCTCCCTGAGCAGCTCTGCATTAATATTGACCACAACATGAAGTCCACATTTTTAACAAAAATAATGCCCTTAACCTATGCAACACACCAAACATCATTAGTTTCTCATATTTGTTTTCACACTCACGTTCACATTTGTTCCTCACTCTACTTTGACATCGTTTCCACTAGGATGATTTGTTTGTCCCAACTCAGTGCCACTAATCACTCACACAAATTTCCCCACAAAGTACTGCAAAGACAGCTTTGTTCCTGGAGAACTTACTTCATCCTTCCTCCCAGTTCTTCTTTTGGAGGTGACTATCTACATTAAGCTGCAGAGCAGTCCTGTCTGTTCATGTTTCCAATTACTCCAACAACCCCAACTGCTTTCATACTCTGAGATACATTCCCCTTCTCCAAGCAGATTTATTACACAGAACTTTTCACCACAGAATCTCTTTATCACAAAGGTTCCTTCTTTAAAGATGAACAGTCTTATTAAGACATATTCACAACCTTAAATTTTGTATCAGCACCAGAGGCACAAAAGAAGCAGCATCAAAAGAATATTCAGTTAAAATTGCATTACTATGAAGCCCAAAGATCTTTCATTGCTATTGCAAAAGGTATTATTTTCTCAAAATACACTGAAGGAAACATACATCATATAAAAAAAAATGGGTTGGAAAGACTGCCTACAGAGACAGAAAAGAAACCAAATCTTTCTGAATTTACAAATATTGCAGAAAGATTTTAAATTAAATTAAATATTAGATTATAAGAGCAAGATGTAGAAAACATCTACATTTTAGCATTAGAAATAGCAGTGAAGTTGGGAAAATTAGATATATGCACTATTATATTTTCTTTATTACCTGTAGGAGCTTGAAAAAAATACCTTACAGAAAAACACTCAGTGCTGACAGCAGCAACTTTGTTGAAAGCCTTTTACTGTATCTGTAAATCTTGAACAACTCCTGTCTGCATCAGGACAAAAAAACTTTATTCAGTCATCCAGTTGCCAAGTGAAACTCGAATTCATTCTTTCAGGTCTACGAATTTAGCACAGATTCTAACGCTAACGAACAATTTCTCTGCTTTCTTTCCAACCTTCTTCTCCTCTGCTTCTTTTCCTTTTCTACACAACTTTATTTTTCAGAGGTTATTGTAGTTTAAAAGAAAACTGAAAAGTAAAACGTTTGTTGTTTGCATATCAGAGGGATGTTTATTAGCATCATATTATGCCTAGCGTGAAGAGAGGTTCAGCAGCATTTTTCATACCTCTTTGTTCGCTATTTTGTTTCCTTTTGTTTGCTATTTAAAGAAAAAACACATTAGAAGACTATTCAATTTTTCTGCCACTTGAGAATTCAGCAGGAAAAAATACCAGAAATAGCCCAGGTAAATAGGAGATAATTTCATGATCACTGTAATCTAGTGTTTTCTATATAAGAAGAGCAAAAAACCATAGGAATGCCCCGAACACAAAAGGCAAGTGCTTAGATAAAGGCTAATGGTTGAATTTTGGATATAATATTTTAGAAATTGAAAGTATGACACAAAAGGAAACTCTTCTGAAAAGGTGATTTACTCCTCGATTTCAGTGGTCTTTCCCAAGAAACTGCTGGATAATTGCTTTGACTAGTATTATCCTGTACAGTGTCTGTATCTGCTGAAGAGAGATTTTTTAGGTCATTAATTAAGCTTTGGCATCATGGTTGTATTTTTTTGTACCATCTTTTCTAAAGGGATAAGATATTTAAAATGATGTCCAAACTGAGCCTAAAAACAAAAGACAAGTAATTAGTATACTCTGTTGATTGTTTTAGCCTAACTCATATGGGTATTTCTGCAATTTCTAAAATAAGCAATCACTGTATAATAATTAAACTACTATTCCATCATAAAAACATCATTAGATAAGGGAAACATGCAAGTACTTTCAGTAGTCACATGGACTTTTAAAAAAAAAATGACACTGTTGCCATTTTGCAGCATGAAATCCAGTCATTATAAATGTGAAATTATCAGATTAAGACATTAATCCAAATGCATTCACACAATACAATGCATCTTCTAAATCTGCTAAAGACACTTGAAATCCCTGTATTGCTACTCTATTATGTGCTAAGCACAGTCTTCTGCATTGCTGGAAGTATACTTAGCTCTTTAAATTATTCAATTAATTAGCCAGTATTTGTTTAATGCTTTGAACTTGTTATTACAAGTTTTCCAAAACAGCTGAATGCTATTACCAAAACAGTGTGGGACAGATTTTGCAGGCTGCAGGTAGATGTATCTTTCCACACATTTAAGAATTACCCAACAAGTGAGAAGTTAGTAGCATTTGAGTAATAGATTGAGTACAGGTACTTGGTAGGAAATGCTCTTCTGTGAGAATTGTGGTTCAAAACTTAAAAATCAGTTTATTTTTTCCTTCTAGACTCTTTCCCTGGATTTTGTTTCACTGGTTAAAATCAGGAAAATATTGTTTGAGATGGACTGCATTTTTACAAAGTTCCTTAACCCAACTGCAGACAACTGTATTCATCTCAGCAAGCACAGAGAACGCAGAAAACCTGAGTGGCCTGCACAGGAACCAAAGCTAAAACCAGGATTTGTTAGCTCAGGCAGCCCTATTAAAAAGACAACCCTAACATTTGAAAACTAAAACCAGTGCACAGAGAGACTAACCCAAACTCCTGCTGGAACAAATCTGCGCCTGGCTGCACAATGGGAACTGCGATCTGCAGTGCCCATGCATCAGTCCTTCCCCGCCATGCACCACTGCAGCCCTGGGCAGGAGCTGAGTGTGGATGAATCATTCCCTGACCTCTCCATCATTTCCATGGTGCACTGAACTCCACCCTCAGTGCTGTCAGTGTCACCTACTCGAGACCAACACACGTCCCCACACATACACGGAATATATCCTAGAAATAACAATACCGTCAGGACCTTTCCCAATCTGAATTACTTTAGGCCTTCAATAGAAATAAAGTTACTTTTATAAATGAATGCTTATTGTTTGTACTCTAGTAAAGAAGCTGAATTAGGCTCATCCTAATTGTATTTGTGTGCAGTATTTCCAGTGTGTGTTGTCTGAACTCCGCATAAATCAATACCACCACCGAACTTAGCATGATCTTGTACAAAAATAGCATCTCTGCTCACTTCTAGACTGTTTCAAATACTGTTACTTGACAGAAGAGGATGACATGCAGGTTTCCTAGCACAGGCATAAAACCCACATCTCCTGGGAAAGGGTGAGAAGAGAGGGACATGGATTTATAGCAGCAAGTGGATAGTCTGACATGCCAGCTTCCTAACTCTTGTCTTTTTATAACAGAAATACAGCTCATAGGCAAGGACTGAGGAACAAAGGCACTTTTTCAACAGCTCACCATTTCCAAAAGTTAATGTAATTCTTCATCTAGAATTCAGTAACCAAATTTTACCGGATATGTGAAAATCAAAAACCAGATCACAGGGGAAAAGCCCACAACTGCTGAACATCAACCCTCTTCAGAAACTGAAACTCAGGACTTCAGGGTCCATCATGTATTTATCTTTAATCTCTACAGGTTCACATCCTCAGAGTTTTTATTTGATTTGCATATTCTTTCAATTAATAACATAGAAGATAAGGAAATCATAGTAAATTCAGTCCAGTTCACGAACCTTGTTAATCTTGTGCTTGCCTCAATTCATGTTGAAACGTAATTCGCTTGTTCTAATATTTCATTATCAAAGTCCTTAATGAACTTGGTCTGAATCCAGGAATTTGATTTAAAACATATTAAATCCCCACTATTGGCTGCCAAAAAGAAACAAAATAAATGTAAGCCATATTGTTCAGATGTTAAAGACATCCAACATACCTTAGTAAACATCAATTCTTCTGTGTCAACAACAGCAATCAGAACACTCATTTTATGCATCTTCGTGATCACAAAGAGTATTCTAGCAGGAAGTTTCAAGGGCAGATATTTCATCCTCTGCCTTGGTATAGTAGATTTAAGGATCACAACAAGCAAAGGGGCCCTTTCTGCCCTTTTAAAAGGCATTTCCAGTAATTACTTACCAACCAATCCAAAAAAGCAAGAATGATTCTTCTCTCAAATCACAAATTCAAATGAAACCATATTAAATCTGTGACAAAAGCAAGCTATAAAAAGAAGAAAAAACTACAAAACTTTGGGAATATTTAACTGTGTATCACAGTGTAATTCTAGCTATAGATGGGACATGCGTTCTCCCGCAACCAAGAGTTTGTTTGGTCATTTCATTCAAGTTCCCTACTATTTTACTGAAAATAATATGGTTACTTGAAACATAGATCTGGGTTGCATTGTTCCTCTTTCTGGCAATTACTCACAGTTCTTCCTCTTTTTGAGAGAACATGAAGTGATAATAAAGGGAGAACAGTTATCCACAGAGTACAATACTACCCATGTTCCCATAAAACACATTCACATAAGGAGTATAAAATTTGTACTAGCACAATATTTCCTGAAATGTGCTACACCCCACACCTTTTTGGGAAAACTGGTGATTGCATGTAACATTTAATCAAAGATCCACTCTACGGTAAAACATCAATTTCTCTTCAATTTTCCACTTAGCAATTCAAAAACTCTTTTGAATGTCAATGCTGGCAATTTTCATGCTGGCTACAACTTGGTCAGAATTTAAAAAAAAATCATTAGCATGTTAATAACTTAATGCCTCTAAGGAATACTTAGTTGGTCCTACATCAGAAAAAAAATCTTCTTTTTCAGCCCTATTCTTAATTATAATGTAATTATAATTTACCACAATTTCCTAGTTTCCTTCATTTCAATTTGTGGAGGAGGATTTCTCCATGGGCAGCATGCAGTACTATCATAGTTCTGAAGAGAGCATTTCACTCAGAAATGTTCACACCCATTAAGGTGTAGAAAGGAAAGCTGAGAACACACACCTGCAAATAAGAAAGTGGAAATTTTCTAAAGAGAACTGTAAGAGAAAGTTACATGGGCAAAACTGAGTTCCTTGTAATAAAATACAGGTAGGTGTTGGTAAGCTTTCTAGAATTTATAATGTTATAATCAAATCAGATTATTCATCAAATTTAATGCAGTATCTCAGTCTTTTTTTGACCTTAGCAAAGTCTAAGACCTGGAGAGAAAGTACACTTACATCCATATTTTTGCACAAAAACTTTTTGTTCATATATGCATTCTCATGTGCGCCACTTGTCACAAGGAAATGAAAGACATGTTGATAATCAAAGTTTTGTTATTACTCAAATGCAGAATTTTGTACAAAACTTCTAACAAGGCAGATTTTAATGTATTGCTTCTTTTTTTGTTTGCTTTCTTTTTGATCTTTATGAAGGATTTTTTAGTAATTTGCAGTTTTTCTGCATTCATACATGTTTTCTGGAACAGAAACAAGGTGTTCAAGGACGCTTTCAGCGTAGACAACATTCAACCTGTCACCATGTTTAGGGAGCAGTATACTGCATCTGTATCAGCAGAGAATTCATAAATTCAGCTAATATTTGGAGCAGTCAATACTCAGATGCTTGCTGAAGTCGCCCGCATTCTTCATGACTTTACCCAATGGAACGTTCCTGTATTCATGCAATTTGTGCAGTTTACATAACAAAATGCACTAGTCATGCAGTTTTGACTCACCTTAATACCTCATCTTTACCTTGGCAAGAAACTGAACTGTTTCTTGCAAACTTGCTCAGCAATGAAAAATTTAGCTACTAAGCACAAATGTATACTCGTGTTTATTACAAACACTAAGAAAACCAGTCTTGAAAAAGAGAAATAGCCAGGAAAAATGCAAAGAATTAGGGAACCAGACACTAAATTAATCTCCCCAGTTAAATAACCACTACTGCTCATTTGCTTCAATAATTGACCTAATTCATGTGGGAAAAATTAACAACTGGAGAGAAAGGAATCCGAATTTCACGTGTCCTTTTTACAGTGGGACATTCAAATGAGGACTTCGAAAACACGAGAGCTTGTCCCCAAAGCACTTAGTGCAGACTCTGAAGCTTAGGATGGGACTGACACCTTTGAAACAGGTGCTTGTCTGAAGCAAGGAATCTTCTCCTTGCTAAGGAGACAGTCCAGGCACAGCAAAAACATACAATTGTGCACTGCAGGGGGATTTAGAGTAGTTTACAGAGTTACTAGTCTCTTTGTAAGACTCACATCCCTTGCTCTGAGCCCCCAATACTTGTAAAGGATTGTGGATCTGAGCCAAGCCACCCCTTGGCCCTGGAGGATCGTCAGCACATCCCTGCACCAGCAACAAAAGCAGACTTGAAAGGAAATAAATAAACCTGTGGGGAGTTCTCCACAGTGATTTGCATTGCTATCCCATAGGAGGCACAAATAAGTTTTAATAAGCCTCAGTCTGTATAGAGAGAATATTTATATAGTGAAAATATAATTAGTAATATTAATAACACTACGACAATCCCATGTCTGTGACTTAATCTGAGAACTCCTTCTTAGCAAGAGCACAATAAAATGCTCCTTCAATTGCCAAAAAACTATGCAAGTAGTTGAGCTGAGCTTTTCCACTAAACAAACTTGTTTATATTCCATTAGCTCTCCTTATCATCACAACTTGTCTGTCTAAATATTACAAGGAAAGAAATGTCTGCTGTTTTATTTCAGTTCCTTACTATTATGTCCACAAATAACAGTGGGGAAAAAGTATTGGAGTCAGGATGAATTTGACCCATATGCAACACTCTTAGGGTACAAACACCACAAGATTATTTGCTGTCTGCTGACTACAAAGCTCTGGAATGGTTAAAAAACCCAAATTACAGAAACAATAACAAACAATAACAGAAACAAACAAAAAAACAGCCAATGAACAAAAACCCCCCAAACAATCCAGCAGTCTGAGTTGTCAGTTTTCTTCGAGAATTCAAAGAGGGCAGCTAAATTGTAAGAAAACTAGGAGAGGGCAAATACAAAGTCTGCCTAAAAAAGCTATGACTGAGGAAACTATGTGAAATTATGGAGTTACAGGCAATCTAGCTTAATTTCAATTTGTGGAAAAATACCAAATTAAGCTTTGTAACTAAAATGTATCAAGAAGATGAATAAGATTCAACATGAATGTGTCAAAAAACAGTCACGTAAAAACATCTCAAGTCCTCTTTTGGCAATGAAAAGGGCCTTATGGAGAGAAGAAAAGCATACACTAACTCTCAAAGCCATTTGACACAATTTTCCATTATTTTTCCCATGCAATTTTTGTAAAAAATACTCTAAGTGAAATTTCTGCGAGAATAATGCTTAAGTTATGAGAAAACTGACCAAGCTGTAACTGCCAGTGATTTCTTCAAATGAGAAATATGTATTAACAGGCTGTACTGGGATGTGTCCTCTATCCAATATTTTTCATTAGTTTCATTATTAATTGGATGGTAGAATGCAGCATAAACTGGCAGATTAATTAAGAATGAAGGGACAGAAAGCACATCAGAGGAAAAGATTAAATTCAAAATTAAATTGACACAGTGAAGAAAGGTCCCGTTAAGAAGATCCCATAAGACAGGAATATTAATCACCACCCATACAAACACAAGTGAGGAAAAACGAGTTAGGTTGAAGTTTCAGGGCAAAAACTATAAATGTTGGAATAGTTCACAAGCTGAACATGTAATTAGCACACTAAATGAAAGAATTATAGTATTTCTGACAACGCCAAAGATGAAAAGCAAGTCACAGTCAAGAAGAAAACTTTTTTTGCTAGTTGCTAAGAAATAGTATTTTGCCCTTCTCTGAGAACAGAGACTATATTTGTAGGAATTCCTCACAGTGTAAGCACTTTTTCTTCTATTTCTGTTCCAGCTCAGGGTCACTTAAGTCTCCTTGCTTCAAACTTCCGTCAGAGATCGCTAGAACTGGACTGTATTATGGGTTATATCTTAAATACATCTAGTTTTATAAATGCTTCCTACCATAATATTAAGGTTATGTGTTCAAGCTCGAGATTTCCAAAATAGATTTACTTCCCTTTTCTCTTTGGCAGTCAGTCCCTCAAAAAATATACAGCATCAATCAAAAAATCCTTCATATTTCCTTGTTAAGTTTTTGTGAAAAATGAGCTTAGCCTTGCACTGAAAACAGAAAGAATTTGAAAAACAAAAAGTCATTCACAGAATGTATGGAAGTTAAATCTCTCCCAACAGTTATATTTCATTTAGGACTGTTACACTGAAACAGAGTCATGAAGCAAGATAAATCTGACAAGGAAGGTCAAATAAAAAAACCAAAATAAAATTAAAAAGAAAAACCACAAAAAAACTTCAACAAAAAACAAATCAGCAAAACCCTCCACCCACCTAAAATGTTTTTAATAACTGCAAAAAGGCATTTCCTTTTGTATAAAGTTTCTGGTTTTTTAAGGGCTTGCCTCAGCAAGCATCTTAATAGGACACGCTTTCACCACAGCTGGGTACAAAACTCATACACAGGCATTCAACAGTGATACAGGTTTTGGGAAGTATGAAGTCTCAGCATGACAGCTCCAGCACTGGGATGGGATGAAGAACAGAAGAAAAAAAACAAGCAGCACAAAAAAAAAAAAAAAAAAAAAAAAAAAAAAAAAAAAAGAGAATGACAGGTAATGTGGCTGCTACACACCAGGTCTGGAGACTTCCCATTTCTCCAGTGTGTGTTACAGTGCTCTGTATAAAAGCACCATGCTTGAACAATAAAAAAGGACATGATAGTAAGAACAGGATTATGTTTAAATTTAAATTGACAGCTGAGTGACTGGTTTATTTAATAATTTTTTTTTTAGTACTTATTTGTAGATTTTCTGGGTCATATTTTGGTGATTATCTCTATATTTGCCCAAAAGTTTTAATGTTGTGAACATAATTAACACCAAAGATAAAAAATTTGGAAGGTAAAGGTGGTTTGCTTTGGGTTACCCAAAACCAATCTTTCAACAGTATTTCTTTCCAACCCACAAAAAAACCTGAGATTTCAAAATATTGCTTCATATTCTGAATCTCAGGAGAGCTATGCAAGAAATAAATAGAATGCTTTTTCACAGAAACCAGTTAGTAAGAACTGAAGCTACACTGGTCTTAAGTTCCACCAGAACAGTGAGTGCAGAGGAAATCTGACAGAGAAAAATACTGCAGCATATGAATAAATCAGCTACTCCTCATCAGGGCAGTGAATCCAATACAACTGAGACTCAGCTGTCATGTAAAGCCAGCTCTCAGAGGTATTTGATCATGAGTTTTTCTAGACAGCAACAACTCCAATCAGTTGTGTGATGTACAAACATCCCCAGGAAAATGATCAAAAAAGTGAGTGAACACTTATTTGCAAAAACAAACAAACAATAAAAACTAACAAACCAAAATCCTGATTACTGAAAAAACTGTTACAGTTGGCAGGTATACATATCCTATCAATCCGTGCAAGGAAGCAGTACAACAAAAGTGCATGAAATTAAAATACAAGCCAGCATGCATTTTTGCTTTATCTAGAGATTCATAATACACTTGCTACAGTACACAGTTATAATTACAATTTTTCTTGCTGACAGAATCTCTAAGACAAGAACTATATTCATACATTTCTGCAGGACTAATTTCAATGCCTACAAAAAGGCTGAGGCGTCATCATGCTTGAGCACACTAGCTGAAGTTTTAAGACTCTTCCCATGAAGCTCCAGTTAATCCGAAACAGAAGCAAGAATAAAATCTCAGGCACTACAGAGTTCCTACTTAGCCTTTGCAGTTCCTTTTTCAAGGAATTTTTAACAACATCATGCATTATGTGCTTTTTTTTCCCCTTTCACTCCCCAACATTTGTCAGTATTTTTAAAGATGGGACCTTGAAACTATTCCTGGTGCTCTTGGCAAGGCAGGCAGATACACATCCTTTTGGATGGAAGAAATAAACACCCATTTTATTATTGCTTTTGCTTTCTGTATGGATGAGTTCTAAGTTTGGGAGAGTGGGCTTCTGATGAAGAAGTAGTTCAGATATGAATTGCATTTGATCATTTCAAAAATAACTGTTAAGAAATCCTTCTCTTAGGCATTGATCCTGATTTTTCACTTCAACTCTTTCTAACTCACATTGAGAGTGATCCAACGGTCCTCAATGGGAAATAGACAAATCGACCACTGGTCTGGCAATTTAAAAGGGGCACATCACATGGTTCATTCAGCATCATTCATATAAATACAACAAAATCATAGTGTTCTTGAAGTGATTTACAGGATTAAAGCTCAACCTCTGACATCTAGACAGCTTCTTCAAATTGTTTTTCTTTTTTCAGTTAGAACAATTTCAGCATTTTTATCCATGTTCTTACTATTCATAGATCTATGTTTAAAGGAACCTGAAGATGCTGTTATCTGTCAATCCAGGGTTTAAATTTCCATTATATATCCCATAAGAAAGTTTCCAAAACTATCCCTCAAAATTTCCGCATACCAAAGGTATGGTATCATAAGGTACCAAAATTTAACTGTAAGAAAAGTGGGCACAAATGAACAAAGGAAGTTGAGAAAAGAAGGCTTAAGGGAGATCTCATCAATCTGTATAAATACCTTACTGGGGTGGGTTTGAGGGAGCCTTACAACCTCAGGTATGTGTGAGCTGCAGAACATATTTCAAGTATATAGCAGTACATTTGATACTTAGAATTTAAAACTGATATAACGGAAACCCATACTGCATTTCAAAATTATTTTGATTCTGTCCTGTGCTGGTTTTATGAAGGACTTACCAGGGAGAAATGACGCTCATTAAAGACAACTACAGAATAAGGTATTGTGGAAATAGAATAAAATGTGCTTTGAATCGTGCTTTTAGACACTGGTTCATTTTACTAAATCACATTACTGTGCAGAAGACACAAAGAAAACATAAAGCATTTATATTAAAGCTGGATACAGTAATTACAGGTGTCCCATCCATTTACAAGAATCCATCTGCAATGGCATTTTCACCAGCAAATTGAGTAGATTTAAAGCAGACAGATGTTCTACAATGAAAATTATAAACATCCATGAATAGAATTCCTGTCAAAATATTTCTCTGAGCAGCTAGATCAGTTTAAATTAAAATGCCTACAATAGTCTCTTCAGATTAAATGAACAAAGTAAGAAGCATTCATTGAAAATATTTCATTTAGCTACTTTACATTTGTACTTTATACTTGTCTTGTTATAGATAAGCTAATATTGAACACTTTTTGTTGACTAAAACTTTGGTTTGCAGCTAAATAAAATTACTACACGAAACCTATAATTTTTTTGTTACGAACCTTCAGCATATTTGTCCCTTTGTTATCAAAAAATATATGATGCTTCACAAATACTTAGGTTCTCAGTTTGCAAGTGTTATATTAGAAATTTTCTCATTAGAAGAATGTTAATGACCACTGTCACTCTCCATATCTATGCAAGCTAGAATCATAGAATATCTAAAGTTGAAAGGGACCCATCACAATCATGAAGTCTTGTCATCTAACTCCTTGATCCTTACAGGACTACCAAAAACTAAACCATATGACTATGATATGCTTGAACTCTGACAGGTTTGAAGGCATGATCACCTCCCTGGAACTCCATTCCCGTGATCGATCACCCGCAGGGTGAAAGGCTTTTTCCTACTGTGCAACGTGAACCTGCCTCAGCACTGCTTCATTCCATTTCCTCTTATCCTAAAATAAAGTTAGTATCTATGGTATCTTTTATGTATCTTCAACTGAAAGAATGAGTAAAGAAATAAGGACAAATTACTTATGAATTCCATGAGGTCTAGAAGTCTAAGTGTTATACATGAAGATACAAGAAGAACCATTGTCTTTTGAGTTTGGACCAGTTGGAGGTTTTGGTTTTTTTTTTTTTTTTAATTTTAGAAAAGAAAAAAGCAAATCCCACCAGCTTGGTGGACAAATGTCCCAAGCTATGCAAGAGATTCGCCCAATACCACATTCAGGATAGACTGTATCTAATATTCTAATATTGTTCTAATATTATGTTAATGCAAAAATAAACCAACTGAATTCTAACAAGGTGCAATTAATATATCCAAGAACCAGGCTCGGTCTTTGAAGGATTCATCTATGTAATTATTTCTGCACATTTCTTCAGAGCCTGGGCAGGTGTGGGGAGAAGTACAGCAAGGTGGTCACATCACCAGATTGCAAGAACAGAACATGTTAGGTATTTACTGTTCCTCTGGTCAACAACTCAGGATTTCCATTTTAAAACATATAAATATCAGGAGATATTCTGTATGGAAACATTTTCAAAATACACACATATTGGCAAGTCAGGAGAGCAATTCAAAAGATTATCTCGTGTTGAAAACAAGATATTTTCGATAAACTACTATAGTTCAGAATGCAGTCAATGAAAACATCTAAATATAAGTCTAGTAAATAAAAGTGAATCATATAAAACCTTTTAAGATCATGGGGGAAAAATCATTAAAGTTTTACTTAAAATAAAATATCAAAAACCTGCTGCCTAAAGATTTATTTGAATTGAGTGAATTCCCAGTACATTCTTTTGCTGAAAAAATCTGCACATTCAGAAGAATACCTGAAAGTAAGCTTATAACGCTAAAGAGAATGCTGCATGGCAAAATAAAAGTAATTTCCTTTTCCATTTATTTATTGTTAATATAAAATATATAGCTGTATTTGAAAGTGCACCCTTGCTAAGCTAATTACATCCCTCTTCACTCACACAGCACTTGAGTGATACAAGCAGTAAAGCACACCTCCAAGTACAATACTGACTTAGAGAACAAACTGAAGAGCCAACTGCGTTATCTCACAACTGTAACCATTCCAGACCAACTGAACAGCACTTACTCTCTTTATCCTAAATGGTGCCACAGGAGTATGGGCAAGATAAAAAAGATCAGGTTTATTTTAGCAGCTTCACTGTTATTTGTCTAACCAACACAACCACTTACTCAATTTGGTTGAATTTTTCAAGGCAATTTTGAAATCCCCTTCATGCCTGACCAGAAAGCTGTATCCAATTCTCCTCTCCACGTGACACTGCCAAGTGTGGTCATGCAGCAGCCACAAATTACCATTCTGAGGGAAAAGCAACACCACCAGAACGGAAGAGCAGGGTCAGATAAATATTACTCTCACACACAACACAACCTCATGCTTCATTTGTCTTATTTTAAGAATGAAGCTACATAAATTGATGCAGTTCTCAATTTGACCCTTCCCTTCCTCTTCCTAATCCTATTTCAAATAATCATTAATTCAAAGATTCAGAATGACTATGGCATCCTTCAGTGGTCAACAATCACAAAGCTGGCATGAAGCAGAACCAGCACGGCTGCTTCAAAGGCACCTCCCTGGATCTGTCTCCTTTAAATTATGTCTCTCTGAGTCTCCATCACCATTTGCCAACAAAGAAGGCCAATTCTCATTTCCTTCAAAACAGACACCATTTATTTAACTAAAAGAACAATAAAAATTAAAAATAAAACCATAGCCACACAACACTATTCCTTACCAGTGCTGCATTTGAAGTCATAGTGCAGGGATCATGCAGAGGATAGGAGGTGAAGAGGAGTGCATATACATAAAAATTTATGGTTTAACCTCTAAAAGTGTTTCTGTGCCCCAAATTTCCTTCTCTTGTCTAAGACATGTAACATTCATCATAAACAAAGGAATTTTCTAAGGTAGCTAGTATTGCCTTCATTTCAGAAAGGATAGTACACTTAAATTTTTAAAAGAAACTATCGTTTTTAAGTATAGATATCTACTTCCCCAGTACTCAGTTGAAAGTTTTAGTCAGTACAAGATTCAGGTCTACAATACAAGCTAGAGAACAATTCAGCACATAAATATAGAGAACCTTCATGAACACCATGAATCTCGTTTGCCAATTTTTACTAAGTAGTGTACAGAAATCTATCAAAAATTAAAAATTGCCTGATAAAAGGCTTTACACCCACTGAAGCCCCTCCCTCCCCATATCAGCTGCTACTTAGTAATAAGTCAGAAACACAGAAAAAGGTTCAATTTTACAAACAGGAATGTTACTTCTGAAATTTTCAGCAGAGGCACTTTGGGCTTTCATCTCCCTCTATCAAAACTGGCCAATATCATTCTTGTATAAATACATTAAATGGAAAATATTAAAACGTAAAACCAAAATTTACTGAATATCCAATATTTATCTCACACAAATGTAAAAATCTGAATCATACTCCTGCTACTCACTTCCACAGGAACTTCAGGGTAAAAAAAATCTTCAGAGCCACAGTAAGTACAAATGACATAACGTACAAAGAAGAGAGAGAAAAAATTATTGCAACCTTTAAAACTATGTAAAAAAATGAATTTCACATTAGTCAAGAAGAAAAGTGGAAGAACTAAATTATTTTCTTTTCCACCCTTGTATGATAAGCAGAATCTTAATTATGTATCTCTGGAGTAATCAGTGTCACCTGGAATTTACAGAACCTGTGAGAAAAATTGCCAAACAAGAATTTGGAGAAAGATAAAATCAAGAAATTAGGGAAAATATGGGCTTATAAATACTGCATTAATGTTGACCTATTTAAAGATAACTTGAATAATACAAAGTCAAGGCTTCCCTGAAGAAAGATTTTATGACTAGGACAGGTGGCTATCTTTCCTGATTCTATACACTCCACATCAGAACTTGCACATAATCTGTGAAAATAAAAACATACACTGCAACCCCAAATGAGCCAGAAAACAGGAAGTCCAGAAGAAGGCAGTAGACAGCATTGGTTTTCCAGAAACTTCCTTCTCTACACCATGGGACAGGCTATGCACTCAAGCCCAACATCAATGTGCCGGATGGTTGGCCTAAGGAAGCCCTACGGTCCCTCTCTCCTTACACAGGGATTCATGGACAGCCCCTCCCTATGCCAGATCTTCTTTGAGTGATGTGACAGCCCCACCAGCCTCCTCAGTTACTGTTTTTGCAAGTTCTAGATCTGTGCCATTACATCCTAAAGAAATCTTTTTCTGACGTGCGCCTTTCCAAATACCAGCTTCCCAATATTAAAAGGAGGGAAAGTCATGAAGCATGCAAATTAGCCATACCAAATTATATGCAACTCTCAACAGATCTAACTAAACAACAGCTGGCAGGCAAAAGTTTTGATGAAGTTAATGCAGACAGAAATGTGATTACTGCATGGTCACTTTTCTGTATTCTAAGTTAACAGCAACTGATTACAAAAAAATCCTGAAGATAAATTTCTGGAGATTAGAATTCCTACTTTATGCTAAACCTGAAATCTAAAAACAATTTTCATACATGATTTGCAAAGGAGATTCTTCTTTTATTTGAATTAGTTATTTCATCATAATCTTACTAATCTAACAAAGGTACAACGAGGACAAAAAATTATATTTACTTCTGAAGAGAGTACCTTCTTGCAAAGGTGGCAGAAAACCATAGTCAGACCTGTCTTTTGCTGCAAGTCCAACCATAATGTACTTGGAACATGGCATAAGAGCCTCATTATTGCTGTGATTATAGGCTTAAAAATTATATATACTTCTGATTTCAGTACAAAAAAAAACCAACAAAATAATTATTTCCTACAATCAGCTTTTCTGTTTATAGTCAATAAGAGGAATATCAAATTCAGTCATATTACATTTTTGACATATTTAAAATTTCATTACTTGAGAATGCCTATTTATTTTTAAATAAACTTGTGTCATACACCATGAATTTGACACACATGGAAGTCTACCTTATGAAAACAGGAGGTGAAAAAGGTATTTAACTTTTAGCTGCTTTGTGCTACTGCATTAGATGAACATGCTTGCAGAGCTACTCTGGGATTTGTTACAGCTTGCAACAGCTCTTTCCAATTTATGTGAAAAACACTCAGCTGCACACCAATGTCCATCAGCATGATAAACCCTTGTCTCTGGCACATAGAAGGCCAATTCATGATTGAAACTGACACAGAGAACTACTTTAATCAACTAATAATCACTCAAAATTACCTCCAGGAAAATCCCTCTAGCTCCAGTATTTAGATTAAGTGTCAAGGCTCAAATCTGAACTTCTTATGAAGAAGGCAGCTTCTCCTAAAACAAATCTCTGTTAAGTTGGTAAGAGTTAATGTATCTGGCAGCTCCTCAGCAGATGGCAGGTTTAGGTGCAGAATGCTGATGACACTGGAGTTTTGTGCTACCAACAGAAATCGTTAAGGTGAACGAACTTTCAAATGAGTCTCTTCTGTAAATTATTAAAAGGAAATTACTCTTAGGATAAAATGTCTTAGCTCAACAGTTAATTTATTTGGAGGATGCTTGATGAAGAGCCTTTTGTTTGGTTTTGATATATGTGAAATACATTATTCAGCTATGCACTAGATTATTTTTCATGAACCTGTGCACACAGACAGCTCCAAATACACACTGTAAAACAAGGTTGGATATTAGGAAGAAGTTTTTCACAGAAAGAGTGATCAAGTACTGGAATGGCCTGCCCAGGGAGGTGGTGGAGTCACCATCCCTGGATGTGTTTAAAAAAAAGACTGGATGTGGCTCTGGCTCTCAGTGCCATGGTTTAGTTGAGCTGTTAGGGCATGGGTTGGACTCGATGATCTTGAAGGTCTCTTCCAACCTAGTGGTTCTGTGATATGCTTTTTGCTAGATCTCAGCCAGGCTGAATACCAGACCAGTTAGCAAAACATATGATTAATTTAGTAAACTTTCACTTCAAGTACATACATACAAACTTACAGCATCTATAGATATTAAAAAACAAAAGAAAAGGAAAAAGAACTATGAAAATTGCCTTGTTTTAAACAGGAAAACAAAATAACTCTTTGCTTGCTGATCTGCAAAGAAGCCTGTGGAAATGCCACCTTGAAGGGGAAGAGAAGGCTAAATACTGCAGGGTGTAGGGCTAAACTGACATCACGTTTGTGGGTATCCAGTGTAACAACTCATCTGTGGACATCTGCTGACTGCCTGACAATCCTGCCCTTTGCCACTGGCTAAAAGACTTGCTAATAATGGCACTAAAGGATTTTTCATCTTGTAGAGCCTGACCTTAAAATAACATTCTTATTACAGAGCCACACGCTGTCCTTTGCCAATCAGAAGGATGCTTATTTATGAAACAAAGCAAGCAAAGCTTCCAAGACTGATAATAAACCACCTTTATTGAACTTAAGACATTTTTTTGCTTTATTTTACACAAGTAAGTAAAAGCACATATTAATCTTACACATAAACAAAAGAAGCTGCTATTCCTGCAGTCACTCGCTTTGTTCTGATTAAATTATATTTCCAGAGTTCACATTGTTCTGAGAAAAGTTTTGGATATGCCAATACCTATCTTCCCCAATTTGTTGTTTTCTCTCAAGCAAGCTATAGACCTAAACTCTTATTCCAAAAAATTTATCGTGACTCTGGCTGAAAAGATTTCCAATAGAGCTTTTCTCAGGAAAAGATTCATACCCTCCTGCCAACACAGACAATCTGGCATAACTGTTCATTTAGATTCAACTAAATTAAATCTAGAGCATTTGCATGTTGTGTTAATTGATCTCACCTAAGAAAATAATGTCACTGTGCCAGCAGAAATCCCATTACTGGAACATGTTGAAACAGCCTAACACTGTGGAGCTGCAAAATACCTATAGTAGAGATATTTTATAATGTCAAGTCAAAACATGCCCTGGCAGTAAAAAACTAAAAATTCTGCTTGGCCTGCATTAAAGTCTGATGACTGACCTTGCCTTGGCCAGAACTTCTGCACAATTTCAGTGCCTGACGCTGTCCTCGTTTGAGCTAAAATCATGTTTGAGGAAAGAGATATTTCTGGATTTTCCCACTGTATTTATTTCACTGACATTAAACTACTGCTGAGGAAATTATACCATGATAACAAACTTAGTAAAATCCAAAGCTGTATCTAAGAAAGGCAGTGATTCAACCAGAGAAGCAATATTCTGTCTTTAACGAGGCACAAGAGCTTACTGAGGGTAACTGAAAACAGTACAGCTCACATGAGAAAAGGGACAAGTTATGAGCATTGTGGGAATCATTATTCCAAATTTACTCACTCTATGTGTGTAAATTTCAGCAATAATGTCACATAAATGTAATTATTCAAATTTAACACACTCATGTTCATTAAAGAAAAAAAAGTCACCACAATGACAAACCAGTCTCTGAGTTACACTCCAGGTAAGTAAATGTCAAGCAGCAGGAGAAATTTAAGTTACACAATATCACAGATGTGCTCTATAAGCAATTCTTTATTTTGCTTTGTACCATGAGAAAAGCCTCTTGGGAAGGAACCAGTCGGTCCTTTTTATAGCAGAGATGATTTCTATATGCATAGCTCAAGGCACTCAGTAGGAACCTATAAATAACTAAAACACAAAACAGGACCCACTGTCAATTTTTTATCCTAAAATATAACTAAATACTTTTATTTTTTAAAAACTTGCAATGCTGTTTTTCTAGATAAACTGCTTCAATAAATCACACAGGATCCAAATGCTTTTCATGGGCAAAGAATACCTCCGTGTCCTTTTATTATCACTGGAAGGTGACCAGGAGATTGTGTCTTTTGCACAATCTGCTGGGTTGCCTTCTCAACAAACAGCTCTTGCACCAGAGCTTTGCAAAGAGGCCAGTTTTAACAACTCTGAGTTCTGCTACTCACACCTGGACATTAGCAACATTGTCAAAATTATTTTCGGAGCTCCTCCCTTAGAAAGCTTCCTTAAGATCTTTAGGGTTTCCTTGCTAAATGCCTCTATGACTTTGCTGCAGGAAACAAAGTCTTTCTTTTTCCCAGTAACAATATAAGTGCTATTGAAGAGATTTCTTTATATATAGTGACAGGGCATGCCAGAAAAAGGGGAAGAAAAATGGCACTATTAAACTCCTTTCACCGAGTGGTACTTAAAAGCAGGGATTATACAAATGGAATATATGGGATCACTTGTGTTCTTAAAAAATATATACTCTTTATAATGTATTTGCTTTGCAACATTATTACATTTATAGTTTTTACTTTAAAGTATATATACACATAAAATTAAACCACAAAGCCTTAAAAAATGCCATAAAGCTCAAAACAGATTTCTGCATATTTTCACCATGAGTAGCAAGAATTTTCTCGTTGTTACAAGTGCAGAATTTGGGAAACGGGTTTCCTTTCCCAGCACATTACTTTCAACTGAACTACAGTGAATAAAACCCTTAGATATCTTTAGATATGTATATCCAGAAATACTTCACCAAGTTATTATTTAAAAAAAAATATATTTAAAAATAACTTTCTTCTACCTGCTAATCTGCTGGTAGACCCTGACTACAAGAGATAATCCAAGTCCACTTAGGATGTCTACAAGAACAAAAGTCAATTGGAGGGACGGAAGAGTTTCAAACTGGAACAAGTATACAGCATGAATGCCTAGAATATCCTCAGACTCCAAAAGTTTGTGGATTTTCAAGACTGTAACACTGAGGATTCCTTTGGAGACTGTTTTTTAGTTTGCTTCATTGGGGGGGGGGGCACTTAGTTTTAAAATAGTGCTTCAAATATTTCTTTTCTTTTAAATTCTCCAACCATAATTTACACCCATGTCAACTTTTATTTGGAGCTTCCTGCAGCAAGTTTGGTTTATGCACTAAACCCTTGTCCTTTTCTTGGATGAGACAGTGAACATTTCTTCCCTATTAATTTTCTCCATGCCACTTATGATTTTATAGAGTTCTAAAATAAGCTCCCTTTTTCAGGATAAAGAGCTCCAGCAAATTTAGACCCTCCTTAGACAGAAGTCATTGCTTACCCTTGATCATACTTGCTGCTCTTTATTAGATTCCACTCCAATTCCACTTCATGTATTTTGAGAGATGGAGACTAGATTCAAATACTGAACACACAGACACACCACGGAATCATTCAGTCTCACCACGATGCTCTGCTTTCTACTTCTCCCTAAAAATTCCTAACCTTGTATTGGATTTTTTTAGAAAACAGTGCTGGGCAGTCAGATCCTAAATGACAAGATACTTCGTAAGCTCTAGGGAATGAACCTTCTGGAGGAGAATTCAACAGCTTGTCATTTTCTTATGGAGTAGCACAGGTCAAATACTGCCTTTTTTCACCCATGTGAAAAGTCTTGATTTAATTTGGTAAATGAATTTTGATCTTCAAGACATACATTATTTCTTTTTATTGGCAGAGTTTCACGGAATAATGCAGTTAGTACCCCTAAAGAACAGGTTTTGTACAAAGACACAAAGATAATACAAGAATATCCCAAAGATATTTTTTTGAAAAGTGTAATGGTTAATGATTCTATGAGATAACAAAAAAGCTTTTCTGCAAAAATTAAAGGGGGATGGGGGGCATTTGCAGACAGGCACTCAAAAATGCATGCAGTTAAAATATACAGGGACAATGCATTGCAACATGAAGTATTTCTGACTCACATCCCAATGACAATACATAAATATGCAGCATGAACATAAGAAGACTGAAAAGGGTGCCGCTGCGTGGCTGTCAGTAAAGAATTTCCATGCACTGCTTTTGTCAGTGATATATAAATAATATATTACTGAAATACTAAAAATATTGCACTGTAGATTACTGTATCCGTGTATTCTCAACAGTCAAATTAGTACTGTATAGTGGGATGTCTTCAGGAGAAGGATGAACAATAGAAAAATGGAGTAAGGGTGACAACAGAGCAAGGTTTGAACTTGAAGAGCACTTCAAAACAATGGGTAGGCAACAAAGGGACTCCAAGATGGTACCACACCACACAGGAATCCAAAAGTGCCATGTTCCTCTAATCAATATAGACTCAGCTCAATGATATGGACAGTCAAACCTATTTCCTAAAATAAAATTTATTACCAGACTTATCAAGTTATTCTCATCACTGCTATTGTTCTCCAAATTTCCAGCATCATTCTCAATTCTAGCTTTTATTCATGAAATTAAAATATTTATACTTAACAAATAAACACAAAGACAAAATACTGTCTCACTTTTCATCTGATTTAACATTTTTCCTCAATGTAGCACTGAAAAAGATAACAAAAATATATTCAATAGGGGAAAAGGGAAAGCAGGTTATATTGTAATACCTAATAGAGGAGGGGAAAAAATTGATATATCATTCTGTTAGCTGCCCAAAAAAAAGGCAGGTCTCAAGATGAAAAGGCCTGAATAGCAACCATCTGATTCATTTTGAAAACATTTCTCTGCTATTTGATACAATGTTAAAAATAATTAAAAGTCTACCTTTGAATTTTAGGTATAGTCTTCTTAAGTATTTATCATATCCATAAATTTCAGAAGCACTTAAATAATTTCAGAAGATATTTTAGATATGAGAGAGAAGAAAATTCTGGAATTGCTGTCAAAATGCATCACTGCTTATGTACACAGGAAGAGGATCTGTCTCTGGGAGCTACTATTCTACAAGAATAAAATCAGAACAGCTGAAAAAATGTAAAGCCAGAACTAAATAAAAGCTGTTCCTCCTCTGAAAACCTGGGAAACCTCAAAAGTCCTGTATGGACATTTGCAAGACTGGATTTACAAAACACAGGAAGGTATGGAATTTTACAATAAGATAGCAATAATAGCAATAATAATAAAAATTGAGCAGACAATTTTCAAGACAAGCAACCACAGGAGTATCTATATGGCTAAGCACATTTTGCTGGCATGTAAACTTGAATCTTAGTCTCCTTACTCTCCAGAATGAGCCAAGAGTCAGAAGGTACTATACAGCAGAATTATAGTTCTCCTCATTTATCCCTCTTTACTGTGAGAGTATTTTTCTTCACAGATTAACTATTAAAAAAAAAGACACATCTATTGCTTCAAATAAATGTCTATTGGCTGAATTCCTAACTATAAATTGACGTTTCAGAAAGCTTGCCATTGTTCTCCCCTTAATTCTGTCCCATAACATTGAATATGAATTAATGGATATTTCCCCAAACACATTACAAAAAAAAAAAAAAAAATGCTTTGCCTGACTTTATTAAAAAATATATAGCCTACAATTCTTATCTTCACACTAACTGCAGCTATGACATAGTCCTTAGTTTCTCTTCATTTTCCCAGAATCATGTCTTATTGTAATCAGATGCTTTTTTTCTCCACATGCATTTCCCTTGCAACTGTGATGCATAAGGATATTCCATCTAGCACTGAGGTGAAAAAGAAATCACTGTTTTTCTCCACCACTCTTACCTTATGTTCTCCAGTTTCTTTTCATATTATACTCTGCACTACTTATTTTTTCTTTATAGCTTTTTTTAATGAACTTACTTACCTTCATTTCACTTCTTTCTATATAAGTTAATTTTTTGGGTTAAAAAAGGCACTTCATGTTTTATTATTAACTGCGAAATTTTGCCAGGGAAATAAAATACCCATCTACCCTCAAATAGCCATTCAAATAGCCCACATAATCAGCTTGCCCAAAGCATGTTAACTTAATTAGCAATGACTTGTTACTTTCACCATGGTTGCTTACTAAATTTGGGATTTGCTGAGAACACAGAGTTCAAAAACATCAGGTTCATCATCAGGCACATAAAATTCACTTTTTTTTTTAACTTTTATAAAACTTACAGCTTAAAAGTTACAACAACCTGACATTTAAGTTACTTGTCTAAAAGCCCCAAATCAGAATAGAAAGCAAAATTTATGAAGTACTGTTCATGAACAACAGGTTAAACATGATGCAGAGATCTAATTATGTGAATCTATACACAGCTATAAAAATAAGTTTTGCCAAAGTCTCTTAAAACAGCTAAATTGAGAATTTTAAGTACAGAAAAGAACATAATGGAGATGAAAAGGGAAACAATGATAGTAGGTCTAGGCACTCATATATAAGCACAGAAACAATTAGAAGTGCTGTCATAAAACTTAATTACAGAAGAAAAAAAAAAAAGAAAAAAAGAAACCCAAACAAACCCCAAACATTTGCAAATGCCAGGAAAAGCTTTTCCTACTCAAATGTCGGGAAAGTCAAGGCCCATTTAATAAAGTCAATCAAAATGAAATTTGGGGATAACTAAAGGCAGTTATTTAATGAAATTACCAAGAAATCTCAGGAAGAATCCCAAAGGCATCTTGATTAAATGTATTTAAAATAGACTCAAATCTCAGCTGCCCAGAGATGGTGTTGGAGCAGGAAATAGCTGAAATATCAAAAGAGAGTAAATCTTTACCACAATAACCTTGCTTCAAACCATGGTTCGAGAACACTCACAGCCTTTGTTTTTCAGGGTGACCTTGAACAGACAATAACACATTATTTGGGCAAAACTCTTCCATTTTCAAGGAACAACTGGAGAGGGTACTTTGGTGCACGTCATCTGTCCCTTCTCATCTTCAGTCCCCAGTTTTCATCCAGCTTCTAGAATTATCCTCCTGCACCAATGTGCCCCAGGGGAGCACATCCAGCAATAGGCTGCAGGCAGGTACCAGAGGATGCATGGGGGGCCATGGAAGTGGGGGCAGCTCACTGCAAACCTCCAACAGCATCCAGCATCCTCAGCCTCTCCACAGGTTGGTATGGCTCTCCAGAGGACACACTGCAGTGCCCAGGAAGAGAGAAGAGCCATTCAGTTATCCCACGTGAACATAACTGGACAGGTCTGTTCTTGTATTTCCAAGTTCTTACCTCAATTAGAAGAGGGAATTGCCCAGTCTGACACTGGTGTCACTCGGCTGAGAGAGCCCAGCTCAGCTGCAGCATTGTCAAGACCATCTCTGGACACCTCTGAATCCCCTCAACACAATCAAGCTGCATGGCCAGAAAATAACATTCTACAGGGAAAAAGCACTGTAGTAGGCCTATGCATTTTTTTTCTCCATTTAGAACTAAGTAAACAACAGTAAATCTGCCATGCAACCATGATTATATTTTCACATAGACACAGGCAAGAAAAGAGAGCAGACAAATATCTGAAGTAACAGAATTTTCCAATAGTTACCTGAAAAGATGTTGTAAATTTTTCTGCTGAATTTATCAGTAATACAAATTCATATAGATATCCCTAATTATTCTGACACCACCTAAAACCAAGCTCTGGAACTAGAAGCTTGAAGAGTTCATCTTCATGTGGTAGGTTGAAAGATTTGTCATGCAGTTTAAGAATGCTGTTTGATTCCAGTTGCACTATCCTAAAAGAGCAATAGCTAAGTCTGGGTAGATTTGGTAGGGGTAGAAAAGTCTTTTAAAAAATTAGCCTAAGAAGTAATTTTATTCCCCTCATCTTTTAGCATCAGCCTTCAAGTAACAGCAGCAGAGAAATGCAGAATAACAGAAGCATGCAGGAGGCATTAAAACTCACATTTCCACATGTTTCTACTATTTGGCACCATCTATAAAGTAAACAAGGTAATTTGTAACATTTAGAGTAACATCTCCTTTTTGCAGTTTAACTCAACTCCAGCACCTCAACTTTTTCCTGGCACTCAAGCCACAGAATAATAAATGCAACTGCACACATCCTGATGATCGTAGCCCCGCACATTGTGCCACGCAGAGGCACTGGAGGAATTGTACTCTTCAGCCAGAAAAGGCAACAGGTCACCAATATAACCATGGCCCATGGCACAGCCTGTGACAAATGATGCCATCCTTCTGTACCTCTAGGGGCAGGTGTTGGCCACTAAGTGCTTCCATACAATTGGTCTCCATTGCAGCCTAGATGCAGAGAACTCACCAGAGCTACTGAAAGGAAATGTTTGAAAGAAGGGCGCTAAAAAAAAAGGTCTTTCTTTTTGTGATAGACTTTTGGCAGAATATCATGGGTAAAATTCATGATCAGGTTTGTCACTTAGATCTATTTTCAGAATTTGGTTTCTCAGGTTACTGGATGCCACTCGAGATCTCAGTAATTTTTTCCACTTCTTAGAGAAGTTTAACACCTTTGGTGCAAATCTACAGTAACGTTACAGCACTATTCCCTTCATGTTGAAATCTAATGCACTTTGCTCTAATTATGAGGTCATTATTAGCATGCACAAAGGCATGTAATCAATTAGAAACAACATACTTCTCAATAAATAATGTACTTAGGAAGCATGCCTTAGATGACAACCCAGTAATAACATGCCACTTAAAAAAAAAGTTTATGTAATCTATGAATTATAGCATCTCTCACAAAAAACACAGGTGTTAAATAGCTAGAACTCAAGAAGGCAAACTATCTAAAGTAATAAATCCCAAATATTTTGTGCAAAAAAATATTAATCTATGTATAATTTATCCATCATAAGGAGCAACTACTTTCAGATCTTCCTGGCTTTTGCTAAAGATGAAGCCAAATTATTTCAGTCCTATGATTGCACAACATCAGCAAATCAACACTTCCAAGTCAGTGATAACATGGAGACTCAATACAGAGAACCAAACCAGAGTGAATTTCTTCTTGTCCTTACTCTGTGGGAAGATTAGGTTGCCTAGGATTTTCAGGCCTCAAGTCCTCCCAGATTTTCTCTACGTGCCTGCCCTGTCCCCATTAAATGGAGAACAGCTCCAAGTCTTCACTCTATGCTGAGGGTCAAAACCTGAGTGCAACAATCTGAGGGCAATCTAGCTTCCTTCTTCCTCAAATGTGACTCTCTTGAAAAGCACTTCAATCCCAGGCTAGCCAATTAAGAGAAATCTTCCATTGCCATAATGATACAGGTGTCTGAACTGTACTGTGCTTCCACTTCCCTCTGTGCTACAATAAAATGCCATCTCTTTCCTGAACCTCCAAGGAATTTTCTGAGGTCAGTCTGTTTGCTAGTGGGCCATCTTCAGGATGAACACAGCTGAATGTTATCATATATATTTTTATAGCAAATGTTAATAATCTAATTACTGTGAGTCACAATTCAGGGCTAGATCCAAATTCTAAAATCTCCCTTATATGCCCTTCCCTCAGAATGAGCCACTCCGAGTTAATACTGAAAACCAAAACATTCAGATTGGCAACCTTTACAACCTCATTTGCACTCACTTGTCACTGTAAACAAAATATATTTGAATGCCACAGTGAAGGTCATTAGAAATTAGCAAATGCATATTAAAAGCTCTTCTCCCAGATATAAAATTTCCTATTAATGAAACTCAGCTTTAGAAGTCTTAACACCTAAGTCACAGAAACATTATTCCACTTGTAAATTTTAAGCATCACCAACAAAAACAATGCTTTTCAAAGGAAGTATTTGTAGTTGCTGCCATTCTTCTTATCTGTTTTACATTAGATTGCCTCAGCAAGATAAAAAAATCCTCATCGCTTCTCTCAATGGAAAATGGAGCAACCAAGCCTGCATATTAAGGTACACAAGAATAAAAAAGGTCTCTTTACAAAAAGCTCATATACATCAGAACCAAGCAGCCTGCAAAACATGGGCCTTGCTTCAGATTCAAGAACACAGCTGCAACAGGCAATCATGCTGCAGGTGAGGAAGGAGATGGGACCTACAGCCTGCACCCTGTGTAGACACAGCATAGCCTACATAACACTTCCATAAAGGTTGTGTTAATTCATCTCAGAAGAGCCACTGAGTCTGATTCCAGTTTAAATATAAGACAGTTGATTTGGAGAGAAATTACCACTGGCAGCAGCTTCAGACACAAACTCCTGCAGCTTTAGACAGGGGACGGTAATAAAGTCCTAGACTTTCCAGCAGCTCTGTCAAGATGCACTTTACAAATCAATAATAGCCCCTGTATATTAGCTAATAATAGTCAATAATACCTACCTATCTATTAGTTTGAGAGGGCCTATCTGAGCACAGAGCATCCTGCTGCTTCTATCCTAACCTGCAATCACTGAAACCTGAAGTATCTGCAGGAGAGAGGCAGATTTTTCCACACTCATCTTTCTTCAACAATGAACCATCTCAGCCTTTTGTTTTTAACTCTGTTCTTTCTTTTAAAAAAGAATAATTAATCCCTTCATTTATCTATAGTCAGCCTGTGTGCTGAGGGAGGGCTGCAAGCGACTGCAGCAGTTTCAGCAGCTCTCAGCTGTCATCAGGCAGTGTGCATTCCCAGTACAAGGTTCCTGTGCAGCCTCTCCAATATCAACCAGTGACCACTATTCCTAGATATTGAGTATTCCTAGATCCAAAAAACTAGGATATGAGCTTATTTGGCATCCCCAGATTTGACTTTTTCACTACCCTCAGAGGACTAAGATCTACCAGCTAACCCAAAGGACTGTGTTTCCCTCCTTTTGCAGTCCATCTGCTTAAACAAGGTCAGCTACATTTATTTTAATACTGTTTTTTCTCCTCTTCTTTTTTGCCTGAAAGTCCCATACAAATGAAAATTACTAATCATAACACACCAGATCAAGGATTTCACAGAATCTCAAAATGGCTGAGGTTGGAAGGGATCTCTGGATGTCACCTAGTTTAAATTCCCTTTCAAGCAGGGCCACATACAATCAGTTGCCCAGGACCCCGCTGCGATGACTTTTGAATATATCCAAAGACGGAGCATCCACAACCTCCCTGGACAACCTCTTCTGGTGCTCCATCACCTTTGCAGTGAAGAAGTGTTTTCTGATATCCAGACTTCTGTGTATCAGTTTGTGCCCACTGCCTCTCGTCCTGTCACTAAGCACACCTGAAAAGAGCCTGGCTTCACTCTTACATCCTCTGGTATAAATACCTGGCAAGATACACCCGAGCTTTCTTTTCTCCAGGATGAACAGTCCCAGTTCTCCTAGCCTGTCCTCATAGGAGAGATGCTTGCTACCTAGGAACACGTCCCACATTTGAGAAGGGCACCCAAAATACGTGACCTTGCACTATCCTGTTAAAGACATACTCTGGTATCAATGTTTGGCAATCTGTGACACCTGGATAACAGGAGGAGCTCTGGAACTCTAGTGCAACCAGTGCTGCCTCGGAGCAATCAAACCACAGAGATGTAAAAATAAAATAAGAAAGAGCAAAATGGTGTAAATTTGGAACAACATTTTCCAGTGAGGGAGTTTGTTGGGGACAAATGTTATTCTTTACTCATCAGTACAGTCATCTTCATGATTTGCCAGAGCTGCATTGCATACTGCTCTCCAGCATGTTGCCACTGGACAGTAAGGGGGGCAGCACGTTCAAGAGTCCAGCTATGGGACAGATGAGGAGGGAGGATGTTCCAGTAGAGCCGGGAGCTCCTAATTCCAGCCCTTAGGAGCCCCATTGGTCACATCCAGCTCATTCAGAGGCACAGAGGTTCAAAGATCACAGCTAAGCACAAAGACACAGACTCAAACCACTGCCTATGAACAAACCTTCACTGTATTTTACACTGAGTTCAACACAGAATCACAGAACATTCTGAGCTGGAAGGGATCACAAGGACCATTGAGTCCAACAGCTAAGTAAATGGCCTGGACAGGGATCAAACCCACAACATCGCCGTTATTAGTGCTATGTTCTAAGCAACTGAGCTAATCTCAGAATCAACACAATCATTGCTGCATTTTAAAGCTATGTCAAAATTGATCCACAAAGATTTGTAAGTATCAATTGATTTTTTTTTCCATTTACTGAATGAGAGGAGAAGGAATTTCACATGGCCTCTACTGTATGTGTTCAGTTATTTGAACATTAATAAAAACAACCACAGGGGTTCCATACCTAAGAACCCAGGAAAGTGTTTTTGTATTCACACATTCCTTTTCACATAAAAAGGTAATATCTTTGATGGAATATTGTTAAATATTGCATGCAGGAGTCCTTAATGCAGTAACTTATTTAGATTTCATTTTTATTTAAAGGCTTCTGATAATTTTAACAGTTGAAATAATGCAAACAAACCATCAACTTGGAGTCGTTGCCTTCCTGTGTTTCCATATACCCTCTAAGCAAGACAATCCTCAAGGGACGAGTCGTATGCAAATTTATTTTGCAGCTTGAGATTGTGCTAAATAATTACTAACAAAAATGTATTATTTAGCTCCAGGCTATCTCGGTGCATTAGAATTAAATGGCAACTATTTGCTCTTTCACTCGTGGCAAGAGCTACTGGGCTGATGTCAGCATCATTTTGAATGCCATTATCGCAGTCTCTGGCTCTTCAGAAGGAGCAGGCAGATTTATTTACAACCTAGTGAGTGTCTCACATTTCTTTGAGCATGACACCATAGAAAATATCCTTCTTATTCTAGATTACCAGGAGTATATTAGTATGATTAAAAGCTATCCTTTTATTAAGAAGGTTGCTATGACATTCCCATCTCTATGGGAAAACTCATTATCACATACCATTTGACCACCAGTAGGCAACTGCACATATTTACTGCAAGGGAAATGCCAGAAAGCAGAATACACTCTTGAGTGTTTGCCAAAGAGCCGTGTGACACATGCCCAGATCTGGTGTTAAGGGTTGTGGGGGTTTTAATTCTTTTTTTTTTTCCCCCAGAAATACCAATGAGAGCGAGTAACAAGACACTGCACAAGTCTGAATCCCAGCTGTTCTGCTCTCTGGAAAGATCCCAAAAGCATCAGCACTGTAAACTCCCACTGACAGGCAGAATAGGCTGAAGAAATAAGAGGGCTGAACCACAGGATTGTTTGTTTTTCGTGGTCAGTGACACTGCAGTGAAAAGGTCCAGGACTTGCTACACTTGCAGGCACTGCTGAAGCACACTGAGAAAATCCTCTCTGTGCCTTTCCTTCCATGGGGAAATGCTTGCAGCCTCAGCCATTCAGGCAGAATCTTTCCATAATATCCTACTCTATCTGTCAGCATAAGTGTCACAATGTGGCCATAAATTACTAGTTTCTAAGGCTTAATTGAGCATATGCACACACTCCCCTGCCTCTGTCTTAACCAATGCCATCCTCTTTTTTGTGTCCTTTTAATGGCCATATTTATGATGGAAATATTGTAACAATGCATTCAAAACACACTGCAAACTAAATATTCATGAAGTCAAACAAAATACTCCTACAGAAATATCCTCTTATGGATTCACAGCAAAGGAGGATTTGTTTCAATGCTTGGCAATATATATTTTCTGCAAGCAAAACAATACTCAGCCTGCCCCTGGCTCAGCCTTGGCTTAGCAGCAGTCACTCTCGCCTTGTTTCCAAGGTTTATCGTGACACAGACTGAACCCCCATAACCGCTCTGGCCTAACACTGCCATAAAACCAAAACGCCCAAACTTTGCTCTAACATAAGAATGCAATCCATTATGGACAATTGAGGTAAAAAGTAATCAAAGTTCATGAATGTGAACACCATCTTTAGCAAAGGCTTCCTGAGCCAGAGAGCAGAACAAGATCAGTTTCCTTCTGAAATTTTATTAATAGCTTTGTCATGCTTTTCTCTGTCCTATTCAACCATAGGAGGGTCACGTGACTCTAAAATAAAGAACAAAATCCAAATACTCCCAGACATTTTGAACCTGAGTTAAAGATTAAACTTAGACTCACCATTCTATCTAGACACATACTACCAAAAAGTGGGGAAAAAATTAGGGCTGTTTGATACCATCAAATATTGAAATGTGTCCTTGTATTCTGCATGTCCATTTCCTAGAGAAGGCCTGCAAGCAGTATAATATTTAAACCTGAACTACCTTAGGCAGAGGCAAGTGAAGGCTACCACTACTTCAGAACAAGTTCCTACCTTTTAAAATTATGGTTTTCCATCTTCCACAGGCCAAAACTCATGCTTGCTTTTACAAGGTGACACACACAAAAAGCAATAATCACAATATTTATCATTCAGCTCCCAGGTTTTGTATTGTTTTGACAAATACATGGTCAGCATGCATTGGTTTTTAGTCAAATACAGATTCAAAGCACACATTTTGCTACAGCTGATATTAAACCTGCTTGAAGCAAATGGGGATAAATCCAATTCCCTACTCATTAGATAAACAAAGGGAACACATTCACATTTAGATATCATTACCATCCCAATTATGACTTCAGACTCCAACTACAAATACTTTATTTTTATTTGGACCAATATTCAGCCAGTTACCATTTCAAATATTGCCAGGCAGCAGACAAGTGAAGAGATTGAGCCATCTAAGAGCTGAAGGCACAACATTTTTTAAGTGGAAATTAAAAATTGATTAAACAATAATTAAAATTCTACTTAACGCTTTTAAAGGTGAACCAAACGCCAATTAATGTAATAAAGTCCATTGAATTCTCTATTTTACCAAGTGTTCAGACAAAGAACAGTTTGGTCTCTCATGTCCTCAGTACATGCTTCATCTGATTCTGGTTCCAATAACATATACAACATTGTAAATGGGAAGCACACAGGAAGCATATCTTACTCCTTGGTTTATTTACCTAAATGGATTTGAACACAGAGCAGAGATATCCCTATAGATTTGTAACACAGAGAAAGCATTTTTAATTAATAAACCTTCAGATAAGCAAATAACTCTAACTTCTAATAGGTTTACAAAAACCACTTCCTCTTTTTAATATAGTCTGGGCTCAGCAATGCAGCCTGAACATCGTAAATGAGGAAATATAAATGAAGCAACATAAGTACAACAACAGAAGTGGCAAAGCACTGTCCACTTCTCACCAGGAAAAAGACAAATATAAAGATAAAACTACAACAAAGGATGCAAGTTTTGACAACTTCACTAGGAGAGAGAATTTTACAATCAAATGAAAAAGGAAACACAAAATGGCTAAAAAAGGCTTCTCCTTTGAAGACAAGAGAAAGAATCCCACTGCTCTGAGTATCAGTGCCTGCCTGTCAATGGTGCAAAGAAAAAGCCCCACACCACTGGTGACTGTGTTTCACATGTCAGCACGTTCTCAGAGACACTTATCCTGAAACAACACTAAATACTAAAAATAGTGTTTCTCCACTGTCAGGACATGTCAAAAAAAGAAAAAAATCCTACAAAAGGGACCTCCCAAGGGAAATTCCAAGATTGAAAACAGAAATAATCAGCTGAGGAGTCAGGACACTGCTTTCTCACTTTCACTCTTGACTAGGTAAAGCAGCAGGCACCAGGGACACCAGTTCAAGTGCAGCCCCTAACAGCAAGTACTGCAGCATCTGCTCCTGAGCTTTTTTCCCTCCCTGGTACTCCAGGAGAGGCTGCAGCTGCCTGATACTTAACCCTGCATCAAACTGGTGGTATTAAGCAGATCCTCCTACCTCCTCACCCTCAAAGATGGTTGTAACTTCAAGTCAAAAACCATAAACATATGTCACATTTGATTTTCTTAAGTGATTAGTATATTACTAATCAAATTGAGAAGCTGATTAGCAAATTGAATATCTGATTAGCTCCTTCCATGATGCAAAGAATTAGATATTAATCAAAGCTCATGAAGATAAGCACCACCATCCTTACACTCAAACCAAGCACCTGCAATTCAGAAGGGGGCAAATAATGATTATTAAAACCAATGAACTGTGGCTCTTTGATTAATTCTAGACACTTTTTTCTCATCCAATCAAGGTAATTATACAATGAATCTTTGAAAATATATGCTGTATTTAACAAAGCAAGCCTGATAATATTTTTTGCTCAATAAAGACTCTTCCCTCAGTGCTCCTCCAGCTAGCTAATATCCTCTTTTGCAAGACGACCTACCTACTACAAAATTCTATTCCAACAGCTGCTGACTGCTTTACTAATATTGGCACAAATAAGTAACTCATGATGTTGCACAAAAACGGAGTTTTTTCCACAGATGATAGCAGGCAGTTCATAAGGTGGCTTAAAACATGAAGAAAGGAAGGGGAAATGGAAAAAGCGTTGGTGTCAAGAAAATTTCCTGGCAGAACTCAGCAAGAGGACAGCTTTCAGCTGATTAGTTGTGCCTTCATGGGACTTGCTTCATACTAGTTTCCAAGTTAGATTTATCAATAACAATCTTCAAATGTATTCTACCCAGACTGATCCCAACACAGAGCTAGGCTGGCAATGGTTAATTGTTTTGAGTTTGAAATTTGTTTTGTTGGGGTTTTTTAATTTAAACTTGAGTAATCAGTATCTGTCTACATTAAATCCTTTTATCCCTACAGGATTTTTATTCTATCAATGTTATGATAACTATAAACAAAGAATTTGACTTTTTGTTTCTTAAATGTTTCCAAGTAACCATGCTTTAATACTTTCCTGCTTGTCACAGTTCTTTTTTCAAAGAAAATTGTAGTTAATTTTAACCATGTTCTAAATTCTGAGGCATAAATTCTTCCTCATATGAGAATTAAAAATCTTAATTAATTCCCCTCTGCCTACAGCCAGCAAATATATTTCAACTGGATTTATCATCCACTGCATCAGCTATTGGATAAAACACATTAGCCATTGCTCAATTGCTGTATCTTGCCTGCCCAAGAGATCCAAAGGATTTCATCTAGGTCCCATTTAATGAGCTGAATTATCAAAGAAAACAAATGTTAGTCCTCAAACTTGCCTTCAGTTACCATCGGTTTTAAAATCTGGGCCATTACAACATTTTCTTCTCTGTTTTTTCCTCTCATCTTTCTTTTCTCCTTACGCTAGGAAAACCTGCACCTATTAAAATGTGATCACTCATCAATTTTCCTGTGCTGTCAGAACTGCATTTGTTTTTGAATGGCTCAAAGCATTGTTGTGAGAATCTTTATAAAATATATCTTGAGTAGACTCTATTAAATTGGATGCTACAATCCTTTCCACCTTGAATAAAAACAACAAAAACAAGAAGGAATACTAGAAGTGTTCACCTATTACCATAAGAAAAAAACCCACCATATTTGTATTCAGCTCTGACAATAACACGAATAATTGAACACAAACCTATTGACTTGCAAGTGATATAATATACAGGGTTGGGAATTGTGTCTCATACACAATTTTATACACGAAGAAGATGAACAATTTTAGTCAAAATCACTGTTAAATTGTCAGAACAGCAAAGATTCACATATTCCTTTGGTGTTTCTCTAGGCACCAAATTTTTACATCTTGCTTTTGACAGCAAAAGGGAAAAAATTAAAAAGAAAAGGAATAAAAAAAAAAAGGATGCAGTACCATTCAAATGATGTCTATTAGTTTTTATCACATATGTGATATCAAAATATACTACACACAGCCTGTGAACTACACACAGCCTGAGCAGTGACTAAAGGAAAATAAATTATAATTTTGAGTATCAAAATATACAGAAGCCTTTATTACTACGACAGAATAAATGTCTCACTGTACAAATATAATTAATGTATTTTTAATAGAAAATGTACTGTTACACAGAGATACAAATCCAGAATTCTTCAAACTCTGTTACGGTATTTAACAAAGCCGTAGCAGCTTCTTCACCTTTGCCTTCTGAAATTTGCCTGGAATAGTTTCATTCCCAAAGAAAAAGGCTGTGGGTGTGCTGCATGTTACATTTCTTAAGCAGATTGGAACAGTTGGTGAGATACTGCAACTCAAACTGACTGAACACATTAAAACAGTTCATGGAAAGCAGCAAATGCAAGATTTCTCTACTACCTTGTGCCGGCAAGGCAATTACACGGCAGCCAAAGAAAAATTCAGTATGTGCATTCATAAAACACAAGGACACCCACACTTAATGCTGCAGAGCAGAAAACACGATGCACTTGCTAAGAGAGCCCACAGCAGGTTAGGCACTTACTGATACTTCCCAAAACACCTAATGTACCTGGCCTGGCTTTGATGCAGTGCCTTCCAAAGGTTCTGTTAAAAATAGTCAACTTCAGCATCCTTGAAACAGCTGCCCCTGCTGTGTAAAGTAGCCCAAATGTGGTCCTCATTCAAAACTGTCTTTTTTGCCGCAGAACAGACTTGAGTGTATTATACAGCCTGCACTGTGTTGAGATAAATGATGCTCAAGGAGCACTGGATCGCTGGTATCCCATTGGGTCTCTCAAGAAAACAAATTTCACACCTCAGGAGGCTACTCCTTAGAGAAGATTTTAAATACATACACTTCAAAGTTATTTCACAGCTGTACAAGCACCTTAACTCTCTAACCAAACTGAAAGACCAGACACACTTACAAGAGTAAAGCCTTGGTATCCAACTGTGCCATAAAAAGCAGACTTTTGCTGTACTGTCCCCTGGATTTTTGGAATTCAAACAATTACTACTACATGTTTCAGTCTTTCTTTGTTTGTTTTATTTTAAGCTACTCTAAGAACATTTCAGTAGGAGAACAGAAGACAATTAGCATGCCTCCAGACAGCAATTTGAACTTTGTGGAGCTTCTGCCTGGCAGCTTTGAACACCCCCTTGAAGTAAGGTACAATTTTCCCCCTACTCCCTCTTTGCAAGTGGTTGGGACAACACACCTGTGGAGAGAAAATGCATCCTCCTACTGCCCCACTTTTCTCCTTCAATAAGGATGATTGTTAAACTTACAGCAGTTACAGGCAGACCAGACTTTAAGTTCCTGCTGGAACTTACAGGATACATCCCTACAAGCCTCAGAGTACATTTCTGATGGGCCACACAACCTCAAATCATTTTTCTAAATATGTAATGGAGTGGTGCAGGTGACACAAAGGAAAAAAAAAGAAGAAAAAAAGAAAACACCAAGCCATCATTACCATTGTTTAAACCATGATTAAACTATCATTAACTCTTCACAAAACCTGCCTTCTGAAATTCACTTTGCCTGCAGAAACACAAGCAGGTGTCATCCCCATAATCATTCTCCTGTCACTCCTTGAGATCTGTATTTTGCCTGGCTACCCAGCCCTCAAAGCTGTGCCGCCTTTTTGTTTATTTATTTATATACTTCCAAGAAAGACCCCTCCATTCAGGGAAGCAAAACCAGCACAACACAGGCCAACACAGACTTAGAATAGCCTGAGATATGGCAAAAATTGCTGCAATTTTTTCAGTGTCATATAAAGTCTCACCACTAGAGATAACAATGTAAATGTCAGCACCTTTAATTGTCCATAATTTCTGCAGAAATAGCCAGTGCTTACTCTAATGTTGCCAAATTGTTTCCAAAATTTTATATATGCCAGAAATCCCTACTGTTTTGTTCCAAAAGATCTAAGTTTACTCCTGTTAGTATTTAGGTCATCAGTTATTGTCAAAAGAAAAACTTTCAACAACTGAAAAACCTAATGGGGAACACAAAATAGGATTCAATACCAAAACACGTAACGTCATTAATGCCAGCCTTTAATCTGGTTTTGCTTATTTGATTAAAAGCCAAAAAAAAAAAAATTAAGCTGCTACAACTGAGTTTGAATGAACAATATGCTAAATAACCAAATTTTGCCACATAGCTTAGATCTAGATTGCTCACATTCATCAAATTTCAGCTATACCAAGAGAACTGAAATATCAAATTATCAAAACAAACATGTGCTTGATTTCAATATAGTTTAACAAGGAAATGAATACCTGGATAGAAGAGAGAGATCTAACTGAGCTCCTGGCTGAATGAAAGGTTGCAGACTGATGTTATCTTCTGTCTGCTCTTACTGGCGTGACTGCCAGGGCTCCAAGTGCACCTGCATAGGCAGCAACTCCTCTGAAGAGTCTCACCAAGGATCTCACCTATCCCCCACAAACTTCTTCCCCAGAATGGAGATAAGCCTAGCAAATGAGGCTCTCAAATACAAAAGGATGTCTGAGTAGAAATGTAAGGCCATCCACAGTTTCTGCAGTCATGAAATCAAATTTTAAAAAAGCCCTTGTTTAGACCAAAGAAAAAAAATTAGGAAACAGCTTTTTCACTCTTAATTTATCTGTGGAAGCAAAGGGTTTTCAAAGAAAAATATTTCTTCTAAAGCAAACTACTTGCAAGTGCAAGGCATAAAATTACACTCATTCAGATATTAGCACTTTACTTGCATGCATCTATGAAGTAACTTTTTCTTTAGGCTCAGATACACGTGTGTTCAGACATATCAGAATTCCAAAATGCAAACCCTATTTAATATTAAGCAATCATATTTGCACATCAGGACCGCTGCAAAAAGTCTAGGTAATTTGCAAACTCATACATTTACTGTGTATCAGAATATCATAAAAAACCCTAAATGAAAGTGACACTTTATATCAGGAAAAATGCATAATAGACTGGATGTCCAGTATTTGAAACAGATGTTCTAAATAGCTTTGCCTTGATTTTCATCCCACCTCAACAAACAACATGCTTTGTGCTGAGACAGAAAGAAAAGGGAATCTTGGTAAATGCTGTTTTATTCCCTAGCAGAAGGTCTAAGTATTAATGATGCATAAATGTTTCCAGAAAAAAATAAAACTTAAAAGCTTGAAGGCCATATGTTATCCTCACAGCTACACTAAAGTATAGAAATATGGCTTTATTTTTGTGTTTACCGGAGTGACACCCAGCTCCATGCCTAATTAAGATTTCATTAGTATTTCCGCATTCTCAAAATCTGTCCAAGGCTCTACCTGCTAAGCCTGCCAACAGAAGTTATAGCAGTACTTCTTTTTTCCCACATATCCCTGTTTACCACCAGCATAATTCTAAATATATGTGCCTTCTATTTTCTAGCACTGAAAAAAACCTTCAAATCATTACTTAAGTGTCAGTCAGCTCAAAAATACAATGTTCATGACAGAGAAAGCTCAAATAGTCTCTTCATGTGATTATCTCTGACTGTCACCCAGTGAAATAATAATTAATCCCAAAGCCCAGTGGCCTGAAAGAAAAGACAGGAAGAAAGAGGAAAGGCTTAAGTGACTTCATTGGGAGACCAGGCACCAGCTACCCTTTGTTCCACTTATTTCAGGTCAGAATATGCCCATTTATTAATGAGTTTCAACAATACTAAGAGAAAATGAAAACATCAAATTGGGCACAAAACAAAATTAACTGTATCTGCCTGAAAATATATAATGAAAAATCCACAGCCCTTTCTGTTGCAGTCAATTGATTTAAACTAAAACCAAGCCAAGTGAACCCTTCCCCCCAAAAACCAAAAAAAAACCCAATTGCTAAAATAAAGCTACAGTAGACATCAGTCTGCCCATTCAGGGAACCTGGAACTGCTGTGCATTATGAAAATTTTGACTATACCCAAGTTCTGCCATATTTAATATTTACTTAAAATTTATTTTTCATCGTGTTTTCTGAAGGTCGCCAAAATCTGCAGCTCTTCATTAAATGAAAGATTCCCAGGCCAGCTGGGTATGATTGCAAGGGCCAATTTGTTCACAGAGACTGAAGTTTGAAGAGTGAAGGTCTCACCTTGTTTTACCCAGGAAAATGGTTTGGGTTTATTGTTTTTCTTGTTCACCACATTTTACTAAATTTGCTTAGATGTTTCCAAGTTACTGAATAAAATAAAGTTTACTAAGATATTATAAATTTCAAAAAGAAGGAAAGATATTATTATTTTCTTCTTTCCCCAGTAACAGTCATGCCCCAATGGCATGGACAGATTCATTCAATCTGAAAAGTGACAGTATGACCAAAATCAGCTGGTGGAGTCAGCTCTCACCCACTGACAGACACCAGGTAGCAGGGGATGTCCATGTGCCCAGTGGCAGCAACATACACAGGGATCTCATCCAGAAGAGAAAGCCTACAGGCCACAGCAGCATTCTTCCTTTCCTCTATTTATGGCCATAGGTAACAGTGGATAATTCCAGTGGATTTCAGCTAACATCTGCTGGAAGCCCACAGTGCAGCCTCACTGTCTTCCAGCAGGCTGCCAGTGAAGTCAGTCTGAGAGGAGAGAGAGAATGAGAACAAACCACAGAAGAGAAAGGAGAACAGATTCTGAACTCTTTGTATATAAAGATTGGAAAAAAATTTTCACTGTTCCAAGAGAAAATGAAGAAATATCACAGTAGTAGTAATAATAATAAATAAGTTTTGATAAATCAAACAACACCAGGCAAACCTCTTTCTCCCTTTGAAATACCATGGGATGTGGTGATACCAGAGTAGTGCTATGCCAAGAGAAAATAAGCAGCATGAGATGTTCATGTCACACACTAGCAGGGCCACAGAGAGCCAACACTGTGAATGCGTGTGTGTACATAAACATTTGGTCCACAATTACCTACACCACAAATCTGGCACATATGCAGTTTTCTCTCATCCATAGTACTGCTACAGGAACGTCAGCAAGCTTAATTTATCATCCAGCTTGCATATCATTTGGAAAAAAATACTTTAACACTTGCAAGTGTTCTATAAAAAAGTCTCTGGTTTAATAGCCCAAATAAATTGTATAACTGAGTCGCATTGTATAACTAAGTGCAATTAATCTAAACTGTGACAATAGATTTGAGTGCCAACCAAAAATGTTTCCATTTTTGTTCTTTGCACAAATGTTAACAAAATGGAAAAGGAAAATAGAGTACAAATGACATCACAAGACACTGGAATCTCAGGCAGCACAAGTTGCTCTGTTAATTGACTTGGAAAACATTTCAAGAAAGATGAGCAAGTGCTGTATTACTACCAGGTTTCTCTATTTAGCATTCATCCAAAGGTATTTTTCCTTTGGACTTCAGTGATCTTTAGGTCTCGTTACCTTTCACTGTTCAGTCAGAAGACTTTAGAGATCATTTGACTTTTCTGACTTGAGTGCCAAGAGGTCATCTTTGATAAATTTCTGCAACCCATCAGAAAATAACTTCTCCAATAATTTCTTAATATCCTATCACTACACTACTATTTGCAATTATTATTTTGATAATAAGGGAGGGAGACAATACTAATTTACAAATGTAACGAACAAAACCCTTGCTCTCAAAGAGGTATGGAAAGCAACAACTCGTGCAGCCGAAAAAATGCCTTGGGCTTCAACCCAATGCTTCACAGGCCTTGCTGTTGTCTCAATGGACAATGTTATTGTCACTTGGCCAACAGCTTGCACAGGGATACATAAGCAAAATTTTAGCTGTGGATCTTTGAGTGCGGAATCAACAATTCCAAAACAAATCCACGGCCAGCTGCCCAGTTATCATGAAATGCTTTTATGCAGGGTGTGGAATATGAATAAATTCAAGCCCAGTTATGTTGAACTGAGAGGAACAGTTACTGCCCTTTCCAGTGCATTTACTGACCCAAAGACAGTTCATCTTGCTTGACCTTCCTGAGGGATGTGAATAAATAACAAACAGAAACAGATGAACAATTTTAAAAAGTCGCATGCTATGGCCTCTTGGCCATAGGCCATTGCCTATGGACACTGTTTCTCCAGCATGATCATTTACTATTTCATTTAATCTAAATGCTAACACTAGTAATTGACAATCTAATATTTTATTTCAATGAAGAGTGAATATAAGACCATAAGATTTAAATCCCTCCCTCACAAGAATTTCTATAACATAAGTTATTTATACTGTAACATCTCTTACACCAGCAAATAAGTGGATAAACAAGCATTTTTGTGAAAAGGTTTTCCTAACTCAAATCAAATATGAAACAAAAACCCCAACAGTATCTCCATATGCAAAAACAAAATAACATGTTACTGTAAATCAGAGAAAAAAATCTGCTGAACACAGACTACATAATAACCCTATATTAAATGTTGGAGTCACAGGACAGAGTATTTGATCTTGCATTCTGTCAATTTCTAAATACAATAATTCTGGCCAAATAAAATCTCAGAAGTCCTTAAAAGTTCATCAGCTAAGTATATACACAAATTCATCAAGTAATTTTTTTCTATCTCTTACCAAGGATACAAGAAAATTTGCAACTTTCTACATAAATCGCACAGATTTCTGTTCGTGACTAAATTTGCACATCAAATCATACCATTAATAAGGTCTATACTATGTGAAAATGGCACAGGACATACACAGAATGTACATCTGGAGGCCAAAACATTTAATTTCTTTATTTGAAAACTGTATAAACTTAAAGGTATTCAAAACTATTTCAAAATTATATGTCTCTATACATAATAGCTTAATGTTTAGAAAAGATAAAAGCTCTGAGTGCCATAAAAATGTCTTAACTCTTACTCGTTAAAAATAGTTGTAATTGCTTTGACCCCTTGCTACTATTCTATGGGTGAACTTTTATTAGTAAGAAAGCAAGCCTAGAAATCGAATAATTTATAACTAAAATATCTCAAATCTTTGCAGCATTTCCAAAAGAACATCATCTTTAGTTTAAGTGCTTGCCTGTCTTTCACTCCTTTTGTGGTAGTATTTACCTACCATACTTTTAATTTTTTTATTTGTATTACAAGGAAGTACATTCCAACAACAACCAGGAGAAAAGGCACTTCTTTTTTTCAAAACAGCTTACAGCTTAAATGCCCAGCATTAACAAACAGATGCTAATAAAGAATATAGAAATTTCAACAACTATTAGTAAATTTAAACACATATTTTAGTATAGTCTTCCTCTTCTAAAATTAATTTATTCACATTTTAATCTCCTCAGGTGTCTTGTTGAGGCTCCAGGTAAAAGCACCATATGCAGGGAAGAGTGACTAAGTCTCTTTGAAATCTATTAAAACAGAGCTTTAATTCACTTATTTGCCATTAGAATCTGGAGATACCCTGGAGTACTTCATTTGAAAAAAAATACGCCTACAACAATATCACAAGATGTGTAAAAATTCTCTGAACTTCATTTTAATAATAGTATGAAAAGTTTGAAATTTTTTAAAATCTTGCTTTAGTTTGCTTTTTAAATGAGACAAAAAATGAGAATTACTACATTTAGAAGTCAGACCAAGACGAAATGAGTTAAAACAGTCCAGTACAGAAATTCAAGTGTAATTCACTTTTGGAAAGAATACAAAAGTCTCAAAAGATTAATAATGGGAGGTTAAGTGCAGCATTTTTCATTGAAAATTGTATGTCAACCACATAATGCACACATATTGGTGTATGTAAAGTCCACTGCAATAGAGTATTAAAAAGTCAGATGCATAGCGCAACTAATTCAGACAGTAAAATTGCTACTTTAATGGCATTTTGTTCTGATTACCAAACACCAGCATCCTAATCCTAAATCCCTGAGAGTAATTAGTTTCCTAGTCTCCTCTCTCCTATATTAAATTTACTCATCCTAACCATATCTTAGAGATAAATGGGCCTTGCCCCTACTTGGGTTTTGGAAAGCCACCAGGTCCTAACTGTATTCTGGAGATCTGAGCATAAACCCTGCTGCAGAATCAGACATTTTTGAAGGGAAAAGGAAACAGAAACAAGGTGGATTCCGGCAGGGTTCAAGTTTTAGGGTTTTTCCCCCATGTTGTTCCTGTTTTCCTACAACAGAAATAAGTAATAAACAAACATCATTTTCCTTTGCTTGTCCCTGTTTCCCTTGTGCACAGAGGGAGCCTAGGTGGCTTCTTTGACCTACAGGCTGAAGCTTGAGCTGCATCAAGAGGAGACGAAATTAATCCCTCCCTAACTCATCTGTCTTTACAACCTTCAAAAACCTTTACAACCTCCAACTACTGACCGGGTGAGACAGGGACAAGAAGTAAGAGTGTGTTAGAACAGCTGAAGTAGCATTTGCAGAGACAGTATCTTTTTTCTTATATCAGCAGATTAAGAGATTGGAGGAAATAAAAGCTTTTTGACACTTAAGGCCTTTATTGGACTTGAAAAGCTACAGAAAACATTAATCTAAGTAACCAAATAGAAAACACTGGGTTGATGTAATTGGCTTTATTCCAGAACAATTAGACAAATTTTAGAAAAGGGGAGCTAGACATCTATAGAGCAGAAAAAACTTTTGGCAGGGCTAGAAGCAGTAACTCAGCATGTTTCCCAAGCATGAGAAATAAATACTTAGCACCTGGAGAATAGCTGAGAGTTAAGAGGTGATACTCAGGGAAAACAATATTCTGCCATAACACCAATCTCTCCATTGCACTTAGTATCTAATGACATTTTTCTTTTAGCACTGATGTTAATTTTTAAAGGATTTTTTGCACTTTTCTTAAAAGACAAGACTATTAGAGGCTTTTTTTCTTAAGGGAAATGTTCCTTTTCTGAGTTATTTTGTCCATCACTCATTGCCTGTGTAAGGTCAGTCTGGCATATATAGATTTTGCCCACTCCAACAGCACTCAATGTGCTGATTAAAGCACACTACACATTGAGAATTTCATATACAGAATTGTCAAAAGAGTCCGTACAACACTGCAAATGGAGAGACACCTTACAGTTCTTAGTCCAAAGAAAGTTTTCACCTTACAATGAGTTTGCAGATGTTAGGGAGCAGGAGGAACAGCTAGGAAAGTTACAGCTTTTGCAGGTGTTAAGAAACAGTTGGGAAACTCGTTTGAAGAAATGATCTGCCTTATCTGAAGACCAAGTAGCCTATGATACATTGTGTGTGCGAAACAGCATATAGCCGTATCATTGAATGGAAAAAAGGTTTGGGTTAGAAGGGACCTTAAATATCATCTAGACCCCCATATCTCAGGAAAGAAAATAAATAAACAAATGAAAACAAACTACTCATACTGGCTTGTTTCTTGAAACCACAGTATATGTACTGCTCATGTTACTCTTTCAGATAAAGAGCCTTTGTTTGTTGAGAGCCATCCTTAGACTGGTGAGGTACTGTGCATCCTCAGATCACACAGAGAAAAATTTGAGAGCCTTAGCTTCCTAATGGCTTGAATATGTGGACTAAAATAAATCAGAAAGTGCACCCGATCCCTAAGACTTCAAAGGTAAATCCAAAATGTATCACCACCTTCCGTGGAAATTTTGCTACATACAGAGAGAACAAGTTTGATAGCATATCACATAAAAATCATGTGGCTAAGGGGCAATTGCCATCTACTCATATATATCAAGGATGTCAAGTATCCCTCACAGAAAACAAAAACATTCTGAGTTTGTAATTTTTCTCCCTCTTTATAGGAATCACAACTTCATTAACACTTCACTCAAAGATGTTATTACCATAGCCAGCAATTTAGAAAGAGTAGTAAAACAGCAAAAAAAAAAAACTTTAATACTATAATTAAGAACTCTTCCATTTTCAATTAGCACCATAAAGTCCTTTGATTCAATTACTATAGAAAATTTTATAAATACGAGAGATACTTATCTTTTTAAAATATCATCTTAGAATATATACAACTTCAATAATAGATACAAGGGTTTTGACAGTTATTCGTAATTAATTTCCTGAAGATTACGGAATCACAGGATAGATAAAGTTGGAAAGGACAACAGACGGTCATCTGGTCCAACCTCCCTCCTCAAGCAGAGTCAGTCTACAGCACATTGCACAGGAACGTGTCCAGATGGTTCCTGAATATCTGCAGTGAGGAAGACTCCAAAAACCCTCTGGAAAATCTGTTCCAGTGCTCCATCACTCTCATAATAAAGAAGTTCTTCCTCATGTTCAGGTGATACATTCTGTGTCTCAGTTTCTGCCTGTTCCCTCTTCTCCTATGGCTTGGCACCACTGAGAAGATCCTGGCTCCATCCTCTTGGCACTCTCCCTTCAGATACATACATTGATGAGGCCCCTCTCTGCCTTCTCCAGGCTCAACAGGCCCAGCTCAGACTTTCCCAGGAGAGATGCTCCAGTCCCCTAAACATCACAGCCCCTTGCCCCAGGAGCTCCAGGCCTCTCTGGTACTGAAGAGCAGCCCAGAACTGGACACAGCACTCCAGATGTGCCTCATTAAGACTCACTAGCTGAGCAGAGGGGCGGGATCACCTCCCTTGCTCTGCTGGCAATGCTTTTCCTAATGTGCCCCAGGATTCCCTTGGCCTTCTTGGCCCCCAGGGCACACTGCTGGCTCATCAACAGCTTGTCGTCCTCCAGGACCCCCAGGTCCCTTCCCAGCAGACCTGCTTTGCAGGAGGTCAGCCCCCAGCTTTTATTGGTGCATGGGGTTATTCCTCCCCAGATGCAGAACTCTGCAGTTGCCTTCGTTGAATTTCAAAAGGTTTTTCTCCACCCATCTGAGAAACTCTTGGGATTACACATGCAGCTAACCTAACCTCATCAGAGCAAATGTCTTGCCAAAGTCACAGATTCTCCAAAACACTTAAATACTAAGCAATGCTCAACATCACAAGTATGTATCACCTCTGAAATCAAACTAAACAACACTAGAGATGAGTTGCAAGGCAGAAAACAATATAAACTAACACATAACAATCTAATCTAAACTCTTCACCGAATTCAAAATAAGGTAGCACACTCACCTCTACATGAATCTTAATTCAGAAATTCAATGTTTTGGCATTTCTGACTAAATAAACTATTCTCATATTTCTCAAATCAAAAAATGTGGAGGTATTTATTTCATGGAAGATATAAACAGGCAGGCTGTGCACCTAAAATCTTTCCATGGAATTACATGCCTAACAACCTCTTCTTGTGACTGACAGTTCTGATAGACTCAGCTGAAGGCTGATTTTAATGAAATCCCATTTTCCAGGGTGAGACCATTATGCTAGAATTATTTTTGTCCTCATCTTAACTTTCAGCACAAAAAGGTCTCTTCTTCTCCTCCATCCTCAATATAATTTTAAATTGAAATACCGAACTTATTTTACACAAATTGGTCTGCCGACTTTCAGTCAGCTTTGCAAAAGATATTTTCTTCAGCTTATGTAAAGCCAGCGTGATAGATCATTTTTAATAAAATAGGCCTTGGACAATTTCTAAAATAGACTGCTCTGTTCAAATGAATAGGATATATTGGTCACAAGACCTGCCATCTAGAAGGATTCAACTTGGTATGTCGAAGCCAAACAGACATTCAAATCCCAGCTTTCCTCTTTAAACGGAAGATAAGTTTTAGATGATGGCCAATTAGAAAACAAACTTGAAAAGCATTTGAAACCCACATGAAGTGTTAACCAAGAGAGCACTGAACTTCTGAGCCTTCACACAGCAACTTCAGAACCAACAGTACTGAGTTCACGCAGAGACATCTCAGCATCAGCTAGTTGAGTCTTCAGCTCTTTAGATGACATGGCTGTGACACTTCTGTAGAGATTTAGGTGGGAAACAAAGAATGAGCTGTGTATCCTGGGTCAGGAAACTGCACATACCCTTGCTGATATTCCAGGTTACAGACACCATCAGGTGCCAGGGGTGTGAGAGCACATGCAAGAGCACCCACTCCCCGGTGCTCAGGCTTTCTGGTGCCTCAGCCCACCGAAAAATTACTTCATCCCAGTGAGCCAAGGCTGTTTCAGCAAACAATATATTAAAATGCAGGAAGAGAAGAAGAAAGGCATGAAGCATGCTGAGGTTTAAGATAAACGAGCAGCCTGCTCACCTGTCAGAAGTCATCTTAAAGGAGTCCACGAGGAAATACAGCTGTCTCATTATTAAAGGGTGAAAGATGACTCTGATGTCAATAAAACACAAGGACTATGACACACAACTAGGATTTAAGAAATTATTCTTTACCAAGTCCTGTTTATTTATCTGCTATTCATCAAACAGCCCTTCCTTGAAGTTAACCATTTCCTCCAAGCCCTTACAAAATGCAGGGCTGCAGGTTCAAATCTGTGCACTGTCTTTTCCAGATTAAAACTTTCAAACAAGATTGGGAAAATCTGCGCTACAGCTGCATACTGGGCATCAACAGCAGGGATTTGGTAGAAGGGAGTTTCAGCTCTGCCCTGAGATGGCCACTGCTGGTTCCAGGTGCCTCCGAAACCAGCATAAACAGCCCACCATCCTAAAAAACCTCAGGCAGGCTTAAAAGGGGTTTAAGAGTGCCTGTGCCAGCCATAAGTGGCAGGATACACAGCACTGGAAATGTCACTGGGAGCACGCTCTGAGCAGGAGGGACTGCAGCCATGGGTGACCCATGCTGAGGCAGCAACACCCCCAAGGGACTGCAGCTGTGGGGAATCCATGCCAGGGCAGCTGCACCCCCAAGGGCACTTTGGCCTGTGGATGCTTCTCCAGAGCAGGACATGAAGAAAGAGAACAGTGGGAAAAGCAGTAAAATTAGCAGGAGCAGAAATATACATTTATGGCACACGACCCCCCCTTCCTGCACTTCTTTTCACCTCCCCAAAGGCAGTGGGGATCACTGACCCTAATCTGAGGTGAAAATAAGGGAAGCCAAGACTAGGGAGGGGTTAGAATAGGTGTTTGGGTTAAACTGATACTGGGGAAGGGGAAGGAAAGCACTTAACTCTTTTAACTGTTTATATTCTTGGTTTTTGCTTCCCCTTCAATACCCAAATCCATGATCAGAGGTTTTTCCTAACTGCTAAAAAAAAAAAAAATCAAAGAAGGTTCCCAAGTCATGACTATTTTGCTCATAACAAACCACAATACCGAAGTGACAGAGATTATTTCTCTAGATTTCACACCAAGTAACAAAATAATAGGCCTTAGCCTATTTGTCTCAATGCTCGTACAGACCATCACTGGTACAATCATGCCAGCAGTGTATTCAAAAGCCTGAGTAAGAACAAGCAGATTGCAGCAACATCCCATTAGGTTATCTCTCAACATATGTCTGAGCTAAATAGAGTTGAAAGTTCATCAAAACAGATTTCTCCAGACTGACCAGAATTAGGTCCATATTGTTACCCTACTTAGGAAGCACTGACATTGTAATTACTTCAGGCACCCATCTGGCACAAATCACAACACAATTTCATTTCAGATGGTCTCAGCTTTGTTTTTCTCTCAGCTAGACTGTGACACAAATGTGTGAATCTCATAATTTACAACATGAAAGCATACAATAGTGATTTCTGCCTCATGACTCTGAAAAACCCTGGCAATTGCTAATGTCAGGAGATCTACTTTAAAATTCAAATCATGTTTTAATTGACAGTGAATTGGACCTGTAATTCTTTGGTTTCTCTTCATTGACCTCACTGTAGCTCATAGGTGTTTCATATTTACAGATAACCACTGGCACACTGCTTGGTAGATGCCAAATTCTGATTGAATTTAATCCAAAAGGCTGAAGTCCTTAGTTCTATAAATTAGGTCAAACAATCTAAAATAGTGTAGTGCATTTCGCTTTTTATTTTTTCAAGTTTTTCCACACAGAGATTATTATAGTTTTTAAATTTATTATTTTGAAGGCTTGGGGAAAAAGAAAAAAGAAATTAAAGCAAAAAAATTCTTAAACTAGAGACTCTGTAAGGAAAACACTTTATCTTGAATTCAAAATATTACGTGGTTTTTACTCAAAGGTGTTAGCTTTCTGACAACTCAGGATAGTAAACCCACACGCTATTTTTTTTTCCCAAAACCCAGACAGTTGCCACATATTGATTTAAATTTTAGAGGGATAATTTCACTTAAAAAGTCACATAAATGCATACATATCTGAGAGGCATTGCAAAAAACCCCTACAAAATTAGTATAAATCACTTGTGTTGACATTCACTTACACAGGTTAAATATCAGATATCTGTAAAAGGCTTTTCCTTTTCTTACAACACAAATTTCTTTAAAATCAGCACACTACTATATATACACCATTTTCCAATGCACATCGCACTGCAGACCATCATTAAGTAATCAGTTAGTTTCTGTTCCTCACTGTTATGCAGTTGCATTGTGTTTCACGAGCTAGGAAATGGTTATAAAAACAACAAGGAACCCTATGGGAGGTAAGAATCAAAAATTGTATTTTCCCAATTTTCATAGACCAACTTTAGCAACTTTTAGTTGAGGCTTGATAAGCTAGAAAGGGTCTGTTGGCAAAGTTAACGTTCTAGACCTTTGATCATCTGTGGCAACACAAAAACACACAAAACAAAAAACATTCCTGTAGGAAACTCCTTCATTCGAAATACTCCATCAACAGGAGAGCTCTTTCTTGACCTTGTGCTGAACAGTCATTGCCATCTGATACAATACTGATATGCAGCTAACTGGTTTTGCTCTGATACATCAAGTCACATGAGATTTCTAGATTTGCTTGAGCACTAACACCTGTCATTAGCCTGCTCCCTGGACTTCTGAGGCCAAAACCAGAAATGAGGTCTTGGTCTTCCCCAGAGCATTCACAGCCGGGCTAAATAGCCTGTATTAGCCTGGAGCATGAGAGCAGTGAAGTCACTTAGACCAGGATCTTTGCAAACACAGCTCCACTTCCTCCTAATGAAGAGAATTAGTTACTTGTAAGACTGAGTGAGAACTGGAGGTGACAAGGCTGAATATTTGTAAGCAACAGCTGTTTCTGTCATACACGTCAGCTGTGTTCTGCTTTAATCTGTGCAGTTATATCTGAGAACCTCTTTAATTGACTGGGGGGCAAAGCTAAAGAGGTTTTATTGATGCTACAAACAATGAAAGAGGGTGCTTCTAAAAGGTAGTCCAGATGGCAGGTGAATCTGGGTCAGAGCTGCATCATATGCTCCCAGCTGGAATCTAGAGTATGAAGGCAGGAAAAAGTATTCCTTACTGTAAGTAAGAAAATTAATGCTCTGCCTTTACATAAACAAGTTATCAGGAATTTATATCATTAGTAGGAAGGTGCATTGCAGAGAGATGGCCTTAGCATGTTTTTCAAAATAGAAATGTTTCTTAATTGAATATAAAGAGTAAAACATAAAATTGCAATAGAGAGAACAGAACATGTTCTACTAACATGTAATAGCAGAACATGCTTGAAGTTCTGAGGTTGTATGTTAGTTTAACAGGTTATAAATCATAACCATCAAGTTTCTCCTAGGCAGTAAAATGCTGCAGGAAAACTGTGATAGTTCAGTGATCTCTAATTGTCCTCCTATCCTCATTACAGTCCATAGTGCTTAGTTTTCTAGGAAGGTTCATTACATGATCATTACAGTCTTCTGAAGAGTTATTTCCGTGTTTCCCCAAATGCCCTTCCTGCACGACCCTGGCATTTTCAAAGTATTTCCCTCAGCTAATGCACTTTCTTGACCTTCTCCTGCTATTTACTCTAGAGATCAAAACAACATCTTCTTTACCCTTTCTCACTCCTTAGTGATGTTTCAGGTTCTCAGCAGCTATTTAAGACTTTTCTCCACGATGGCCATGCTACCTTGAACCCTTTCAAGACACTCTAAACAAAACTATTTTTTCAGTTCAAACCTCCATACCAGCATCAAGAAATGGTCCATGTATTATTTCTCCCTTTTGTATCAGATGACATTCCTGTGTCACCTTTTGAGCACTTGTGTGATCATAAAGCATTTTCATACCGAGCCCTGGTGCAATATCTGGCATGTTCTGGATTGAAAGAATGGGCAATAGAGGATATAATACATCGTCCAACTCAACACACAATTACCACATTGCTCTAAGGCACGTCTCCAAAAGGCTTAAATTGCAAGAGAGTAAAAAAAGGTAATATGGCAATGGCAAAAGGAAAATATGGCATAAACCTTGCCTAATGCTGTTGCCCTGTTTGCAGCTACAGGACAGTGACTTGTCACCTAATGTTGTATGCCTGAATCAGTCCAACTGGTAACTGTGGCTGCCAAGCCCGCACTTTTGTCCCAATCACACATTCCCATTCCCTCTCTGGCACCTATCGGACCATGGTATGACTCATTTCATCTTGCTAGACCAGCAGAAAAACAGGAAAACCTTACTTCCAAAGAGAGCTTCTTCATCTCCATTTTCAGCTCTTCTCCAGTCAGCCTTTGTGAGAGATTTCTAATGCCAGGGTGCTCACAGTGCTAGCCAAGCTCCACCTGATGCCCCTTTTCAACTTTGTTCCCACCTGCCTCAAATTTTTGTAAATTATCCCAGCTGTGGTGGGCTAACCCTGGCTTAATGCCAGATCCCCACCAAAGCTGCTTTATCACTCCCTCTTCAGCTGGACAGGGGAGAAAAAATACATCAAAAGACTCATGAATCGAGATAAGGACAGGGAAAGATCATTCACCAATTACTGTCATAATCAAAACAGATTCAGCACAGGGAAATTAATTAATTTATTACCAATTAGAACAGAGTAGGAAAATGAGAAATAAAACCTGTGCGTCCATCTTGGAACCAGCTGGCATGGGCTCCATCAAACGCAGGGCAAGGCTCTGGCAGCCTCTCACAGAAGCCACCCCTGTAGCCTCCCCTGCTAACAAAACCTGGACACAAAAACCAAATATACCAGCCCTTATTATTTCAGTCGTCCCTGGAAAACTTCAGTTTTTAATGCAACATCAGGGAACAAAGTAACAGGAAAAAAATGTTAGCTTGCTGTCTTCTGTGTTTGGAAACTAAGGATGTCCTCTCACCTCACTAACTTAATAGGATTGCTGCACAACTAGTGCTAGAGATTATGCATAACTGGCACATTTAAGCTCCTTCCAGTGGCATATCTGGAACTCAGCACTGGGAAAAGATGATGTTTGGCCTAAATCAGCCTTTAGGACACAATGAACTTACTGCATCTGGCACACAGAGGTTTCAGGGAACATGGTGCTTTTCTCATATAAGCCTGCTTTTTGACCTGAACTTCATCAAACACTATAGGCACCAAGGCAGCCTGTATTCTGACAGTCCTCCTGTGGTACTTCCTTTGCTTGCTCCCTTGCTTGCTTGTTTGTTTTGAAGCAACCCTAGTCCTTTAGTGCATTCTTCTATTCATGCTTCCAGATATGCCAAGAATTTTGCATTTCAGTGTTAACATTGCCAGCACACATTTCTCCACTCTCAAGAGTGTTTAGGGCCCCTGGCCTACTATAAATATAGACACAGAAGTAAAAAGCATGGCAATTTTTAAATTGTGTGATTTCAGCTGCATTAATTCACATAAATTACAATAGCAAGGGGGCAAAACTGGCCATGTGCCCACATTAAAATGGTGAATGACAGGAGAAATAGAGGGCACACAAACAAACTAATTCAGGTGTAAAGTGATCTTGTCTGGTTTAAGAGCAAAAACTTCCTGAAGTAGGAGACTTATTCCGCATACAAACTTTCTACTCAAAGTAGGAACTTTCTGGAAGACAGTTGTTCTACGCCCTGGTTGGAATGTTTTGAAATAAAAAGGCAAATGTAATAAATACATACATTTATTTCATTCAGTTAAGACAGAGGTCCAAAATAGACTATAAATAGGGTACCTTCAAATACATGCTGAATTTCCCTGCAAGTAAATTTACACAGGGTCAAAAAGGAAATTCAATGCATGTTCACCTGTTGTATCTCTATCCTTTTTGAAATCACACAGTGTAGCAGTTTAATTTCTAAAAAATTATTATTACACAAGATCTACACAAAACCCACAAACATTATCAAATACAAAATACATTTAAGAGAAAAAAACCAATGCATTTGTTCCTTTAGACATATTACGCTTGACTGCCATACCTAAGTGTGGGCCAGTGTCAGACAGAAGTGTTTTTTTGCTTTCCCTCCATCTTATTAAGTCCCTTTTCAAATGTCTCCTATTAATCTGAGGTGTGAGTGCCAGGCATAATTTGGTCCTTCAAACTTTTGACAAATTTTTAGCCAGAATCTATGTGAAAAGATGTAATTATAAGGCACTGTAATAGTCCTGGTAGCACTGCACATCAATGCTGCCATCACTTCCAGTCAGGAAAACCCCATTACCAGCTTAGAACCTTGCCAAATTTTGATTGGTTTTTTTTTTTTTTTTTGGTTGGTTGGTTTTTGGTGGGGTTTTTTGGACATTTTTTTTTGTTCAATATCTGTCCCAGGCAGAACTTTTTGGGAACATGGCTAAAGACTTTTTGGGAAAATTAGACTGGGAAGACATATTTTTCACCCACAAATCTGGAAAAGATCACTGGATGTGAATGGCTTAGAAGACAGGGAGTGGGACAAGAAAACACAAGGGGGTACTGAAAGTACTTAAGCCTGGGATGACATGTAGAAGGAAATTTTGACAGGGAACCAGGAAAAGCAGAAATAAGAGGCTGAGACACACACATAAAAGATTGGAATGAATTACTTCCACGTGTTGCCTGCTGTATGGTAGTGCCATGGACTGCAAGAGGCAATAAAGGATCCCACTGCCAGTCCCTGTGCTGTACTTCTCTCTGGCTCCCAAGTAATGTGAGCAGTCACACACTGTCAGCCAGGGATCTGCCATTTTAACCTTCACCACTGGTCTTTTAGGTAGGTCTGTTACCAGTTTTACTCTGCTGCAGCTGCCTGTGTCTCTAAAGACTCTGCTAGCAAACCCCACCTTGTACAGTCTTTACACCAGCACCTGTTTTGGGGAATTTCCAGAAGTATCACAGTGTAGCTAACATTGCTGTTTCCACAAAGTTTTGGAATCACTGACACCCTTAGGATTTACTCTGATCTTCCTTTAGCTTCCCACGAGTGCTACCCTTCCCTTTCATCTTTTGATTTAGACACAAGCACTGCCTGGCGTGCCCCAAAGAGTTGCTACAATCCAACATCACAGTATTCTACTGCCTCTTCCCAGATTTTTCCTTTCCTTGCAACAAGAAATTACCAGCAATATCAACATCTAAGAGCTCCCCTAGTGCTTGGTTCAATTTCCTGTAAAACATCTCAAATGCCAGGATAATTCCAAACACATTCTTTTTAGTGATATCTTCTGACAGATACAAAAAGCTCTAGGTGCAGCCCAACTATCTCTGTGCAAGAATCAAATTTCTGGACTTACAAGAAGAGGAAAAAAAAAAAAAAAACCACCCCAACACACCTCCCCTTCAGCCTGGACTTCTCAGTAGATATATTTTTTATGAGTACTGACAGTCACTCTTTGTTCACGACTTGTTCTGTGTTAATTGGTCTATTGAAAGATGCAGGTCTTCTACGGTTTTCTGTCCTCTTACAGATAAACTAAAACAAGTTGCTCATTTAGTTATCCTAATAGCTAATCTAATGATTTCAGCTTTATGGGGGAAAGCTGCCCTCACTGTTTTCGCCCATGTTTTACAAATTTGATAAATATACAAACATGCAACAGTTTCACTGTATGAATTAACTTTTTCACAAATCATCATATTCTTACTTAGAGACCTGTCAGTTTCTGCAGGCAGACCAGAGATACCCAAAGAATTTTAGCTCAGGATTCTCATTTGCTTCCTAGCTTTGATTAAGAGAAAATTGAAAAAGTCTCTCTCTGCTGTTTTATTCTGTGATTAGGACATTTATCAAATACTTTTTTCAACTGATGAACTGGAATGATCATTATTGCTGACCATTGTACTCCTCTTTGCTTTTTTGGTCCAGTTAAAATTTCTTCTTTTCCACATCTCATTTTTAAACATACTGCACTCACCTTGTGTAGGCTCAGTTGTAGAATGTTCTTTATCTGGAAATAAAACCTTGTGTGTGAGGTTTTGCTGTCCTAATTCTACTGTTTTGTTAATCACAGTCTTTGCTATCACCTTCCTTATCACTGCTATCATATTTCTTATTTCATCACAACAATATTCCACACTTGCTAAAGTGAATTGTTTACTCAATAAGCTATTGATAAGCAATTTTGCAAAGTACTGACAACGTTTAAGCCCCATGCATCCAGATTTGGTCACATGCTACCTTTCCCAAGAGTACATATCTTTCTGCACACTCAAAAACCTATTAACTTACCTCAGTAAATTCCTTGGATACCTGTTCCCATTTCTCAAATGCAAATAACCACTGTGCAGACATTGCCCATAGGTCGCTGTATGTTTAAATCATTAAATTCAGCTCTTCACTCACTGCCAGAAAACCATTTATAACTGGTTGAGTCAGGCAATGCTGCATCCCCTCTCATATGGAGTTGTGCACATTCTTTTCCACAACAGGCACTCTATTCTTATATAGCAATATTTAACTTATTTATGGATATAACGTATATAAAAATATATATTATATAGAATTCAAGTTTTTGTTGTAATTGTGTTGGTTTCAGTAATAATCTCTGCAAAAAACTCAAGCAATTTATTTTCAGCTGACAAAATCTTTACCGTCTTTCACCTAAACCAGCAAAGCTAATTCCATATAATTCCAAGCTAATTAAAAGTCAGCCACATGCTGGCACGAACAATGATGGTTATCAGTTTTGCCTGAATGTTGAATTATTTGCCACTTGTCCCCATTTGCTGAACTCCACCTCAGCTCTGTATTTTCCCATACAAATTGCAATTCTCTATTACCAGAAGATTTTCTTCTGGCCCGTGGACCATTTGATGCTATCGTGCGCTGGTAGGACCAGCTCAAAGTGTTCAGCTTCAGTGAGGGACAGATGTGGTGTTTTACTCCTACATCAAATAATTTGGCTGTCAAGGCATACAAAATTAATTTTAAGCGTAGGGGAAGAAATATACTCTCTGAAGCTGAAAAGCTTGCCAAAGGGAAAAGCACTAATAAGGAACTTGTACTGCTCATTTACTGCATGCAACTTTTCAATCTGTTTCTCAAAATTCTGTAACAGCATGTCCAGAGAGAAGTGAAAAGGCAGCTGGATGAAGCTGTCAGAAACACTGACCCAATAAAAAAGGTTCTTACCATTTCCCAGTGATGAGCACTAATGCAGTCATTCCCTACCCCTACAAAATCTGTGGGAATGTCCTAAATCAGATTCTCCCTTTCTGTCAGCAATTTCCAGAGTTCTCTAACTCATACATACCCAAAACAACAAAGACCTCTTCCTACAGCACCATCAAGGAAAACAGCAGCTTCCAAAGAGGACAATCAGCACCAGCACTTCTCTGAACATCAGGTGATTGGAGTTAACTATGAAGCCCATAGTTAGGAGTTTGGTTTTCTCAGGGTTTTCTTTTCTATCTCTAAAGTTATCCCCAAAAAGTTTACTATGTTTGATCTTCCTAAAGTTATTGGCATAAAAACCAACAGAAAGCATAAATGAAAATTACAGTGCTATTATAGACTCAAGTGTGGGGTTTGGGGCTCATTGGGCTGACGATTCGGACTCTCATTACAGCTGTGAAGAAAAAAACTGAATAATTTCACATACATGAAAACCACCACTAATTTCTTTAAGAAAAGAAAATTAACACATATGTATATAAAATAATACAGATATTATATNGTGGCAGGAACACCAAATCCTAAAAAGGAAAGGCAAGGGCTTAAGCAGGAGAGAAAAAAACACATTTAAATTCTTGTCTCTGAGAGTGAAGCTCAGACTTAACTGAGGTTATGGGAGCTAAATAAAGGGGGAAGAATTTTTGGAACAGTAAAGACCAGGAAATTAGTGTATCATGAAAAGAAGAGTAAGAGAAAGAAATAAAATATGGCAGTGTATTTAGAGTCTTTTTCCTCCCAAGATTATGTACAGGCAGACAGGCTACAACGGGATAATGCCAAAATTATAAATAAGAATATAGAATGTAAAGGAGAGACAAAACCAAGAAAAATTATTCAAGAAGAAAAAAAAGCTTTATTAAAATGAAACATGACTGATTACAGCTTATAGTTTGAACAAAATTGCTTTATTTCATAGGCATGGCTTGCACTTAAGCTGGGTAGGCGCATCAATTTGTGTGTATCTCCAACCTTCTATTTTGAATATTTTTTGCCATTAATTTGACCTGTAAGATTGTGCAGAGGATGGCTTAAAAAGCAAAGAGAAAGGATTTTTCCACTTTGATGGGAAGCAAAATAGATGCAGAAATTATGCGGCTAACACATGTATACAAAACAATGAAAAAAACCCCAAACCATGAGCAGGCTTTTGCTAAATGCAAAATTATTAAACATATTTTCATTCAGTTGACGATAAGGTTTTTATCAACAGCATTAAAATTATTCCAGAATGGCTTTATTTAGAAATGAAAATTATTATCCACATGTCAAATAACTGTTATTTTAGATCTTATTTGGAAAAGTATCTAATCAGCCTTTGGGGAAGCAGAATAATTAGTCAAGTTGACACCAAATTGATTTCCAAAAATATTAAGAAGCAGGTCACAAATAAGCCTTTTATTTGTCTTTTTGAGAGGGGGAAAAAAATAATAAACATCTCACTTGTTAACACATCCACCTGAAAATGGCCCAAAACTAGGCAGCTTTATGCTTCAAAGTTATTCATACTTCACAAATAAAATTTTACCTCACCAAGGAGTAAGGAGAGAAACAACAGTTCTACTTCGTTATAAACTTTTATATCATGATATTTACTGCCACCCTATCACTGTCAAATCTGATTATAAACCAGGGATCAGCAAGCAGGAGATTAAAGGCTCATCTGAGAAGATGGAAAAAATGAAATTGATGAAAATTGTCCAGACTGTGTCAGTTTCACAGGAACAACCATCCAGATGGAGGGACTATCCGAATATTGGAATTACGGATATGAGTACTCTCAGTCTCTCTCTGCCTTTGAAATGTAAATGAAAACTGCTGGAATTGTTGAACAAATAGATATATAGATATAGATAGATCAATCTAGTATAAGACTCCTCACATTAACCAGGTCTGTGGAGCACAGGATCAGCATTATATTAAATGGAAATCCTTGCTGATCCTTGGGCTTTCTCTGCTCTTATTGGAGAATTTTTGTCTCTATAGGCACTATACGCATTCAATTTCTGTTCTGTAAGAAAAGGAAGTACTTATTGCTCTGCGGTCTGGCACATGGGTACTTAAGTTGCTACATGAGCACTAAGGTCATTTGAGTGTTTGTCTAACTGAAGCTGCTTTTGAAAAGCCACAGCCCAAAAAAAGAACTGGCCAGGCACAAACGACAAGAAACAAAGGTTTATGTACATAATCTCTAATGGATGGATGGTTAAAGGGTTAAAGAACAAGATTTTATTACACAACAAGAAAAAGGTGTATGTGCGATTCTCAATACCATCCAACTAAAAAAAAAAACAAAACCAAATCACAGTCCACTCTTCCAGATGCCACAATGAGATTTACATTTCCCAATTACTTTCTACTGATTTTGCAGTCCAGCACCCAACTATGTTGTGAACATGAGATGATGCAAGATGAAAATGGACATCCTTAGCTACCTGATGCTCTCTGAAACCCTGATATTTCTGAGCAGGTATAAATCTATCATAGAACAGAAAGTCGTCTCAACCCCTATAAGCAAAAAAAGTGATGTGTTTGAACTCTCCCCTTCCATGAACAACACCTCAGAGAGGAGGCAGACCCACACAGAGGCACTCCATACACTGCCTAATTCTAATTTGGGGGCTACGTGGGCCCAAATCCGTGCCTGTTCCTTCATGCACAGGAGCAGGTGCAAGTACAGTCAGGGCACTGTCTCTTAGAGCAAGCAAGAGTCTCTCCCAGAAATGTGCTGGGTGTAGGAGTAGTGGATCATCAGGACAGAGCAAGTCTAATTTCATTCTCTGTGAACTGCAAATGCAATTTCTTCTGCTGCATCCTGGGAAAAGTACAGCAGCAAAACTATCCTCCCACGGTGGATTTACTAAAGTGATTTCTTAAAAATGAATGGAAAGAGAGAAGAAGAAACTTCATGCAGAATAAAACTCCATTACTTGTATATATTTTCAATTATACTATCTAAAATGGAAGTTCTACTCTGACATCTTAAAAGAATTTATTTTCTTTCAGCTATCAGTAAAGATTAAAAAAAAATAGTTCCGGGAGGGTGGGTGGTGTATTGCTACACAGAAAGCCAAAATAATCACTTTCCCTGTCCTCCCCATCCTCCCACATTTTCCTTTATGGGTTATTCTGCTTTTACTGCCTACATTCTTCACCTGAAGTCAAACCCTCTGTTTATGGCATCACAGTGGTTGCTGTGGAGGCTATTATGATGTAGAAAGCCAAAAGTGATGAGTTCAAGTTTGGACTGAGCAGTAAAATCTCATTAAATGTTTCTGAAGGAGTAGGAAATATTAAAGAAAAAAAAAAAAACAGAGAACATATATTGAAAACAAATTAATTAACTTCCTAAATGACTGTTTGCCATCAACTTTAATTATCACAACTGTTTTCAGATATATTGCTCCAATGGCTGCAGAGACTAAGTGCTAAACTACACATATGGAAGCAAGCACACAACAGGAACAGGCAGCGCTCACACAGATGGCAGCAGAGTTCCCAGCCACGCTGCTCAGCAGTGCCTGCTGTGACTGCTGCGTGTCTTCTGTGGCAAAAACACACAAACCACAAAGTGTGCCAAACACAGACACGCACTGCGCAGCGCTGCTCTGACAACGAGAGCTCCTCACGGCACCCTCCACTCTGCACCTTCCTCTGTGCCACATGCAAGGCTCCCTAAGTTATGACCAGAGAACACACATTCCTGAAAAAGCTATTAGTTCATCACAATTCCTTCCCCTGGATGGATTGGCTTCACACACCCTTTCTCAAACATAGACACATTTTAAAAAACAACAGTTGAAGGACAAATGCTAATTCTCAAGAAACACGTAAAATATTAGAAATGGGAGAAATCCATCTTGGGATTTGCATCACAAAGTCAGCCACTGCCAGATTTTCACAACTTTGGTAGCAGATAGAGTTCTTATTTTTTTCCCTACATTAGGAAAATCATAAATGACTTCTATTTACTGAACTAGTTTCTCAATCATCTTTTGCCCCTAGCTTTGAAACCTGAAGTATTACCAGGACTGCAGGCTTCAAGCAAAACCATTGATCAAAGATTTCTGAATCATACCTGTACTGAGAGAAGTTCTTACTTATCTACTTGTTAAAAACAAAACCTGCAAAGAGAAGTGGAACAAAGAATAAGTCAGATATCAGATTTAAAGAAAACAAAAGAAAAAACAAACACTTGAGCACAAGACAAGGAAGAGAAAAATTTCAAAAATAATATTCTAATGGCCACAGAGCTCAGTGAAAGGTCTTATTAAAATATTATTAAGCAAAGAAAGTGAGTCTCTAAACAATCTTTTAACATAAGTGCCTTGAGACTGCTGGTGGACCAATGTACATTATTACATGACTGCAGAAGCATTAACAAATTAATTATACCAAATAGCTGTATTAATTAGGATATGTGGGACAATGGCAGTTAATACCAAAAGTTATAATGTGCTCTTTAAAACAGTACTCTTTTATATCAGGAAACTATAATACCAGCAAGGTTGTACTACTGCATGCAGGCTATGTTGCATGGCGATTTCTTACATGGGAATATTGATGGAAATTTGTGAAATTTACTTGTAGGCTTGTACACAAGAAGATAACAGGACATAAAGATGCAGTGGAGCTGCTGGTTCTTTGTCAAATTCCTTAAGCCAGACACAGGGGACATCCAGATAAACCCACCCACCCTTTGGGCAGGGTGTCAAGTGGAACATCAGAACAAGCAGCCTCATTACTGTCCCAAAGCTGGGACCTTGTGGGGGATCAAAAAAAAAAAAAAACCAAGGAAAAAAAAAAAACAAACAACCCAAAGCAAAACAAACAAACCAAACAGAGCAAAACAAAAAGTATAATGACACTGGAACATTTCAGTTACTCAGGCTGCCAAGACCCTTCTTGTCACTTACCTGCACTTCTGATTTATGATATAGATAAAGGGCCAGACAGCTGGTGTACTCCTCTGTATCTCTCAAAAAGTTAGCTAAGTTTCTAGGTGAACTCAGATAAGGGATTGCTAGCCTAGGAATAGTTAGAATTCTTTTTATTCAGAACACTAGGATTTAGCAAATTATTAGCTTTCCATAGTATCTTTTCTGGAACATCCTAAAATAAGGCAGCTTTCATTATGTTTTGCAAGTGGTACTTCAGATCATCAGTGGAATCACTTTAGCACCACTTACTCTTGGATTTATTTCTAGGAAGATGCCCATTATCTAGAACTCCCACTTTTCCAAAATTACCAGGCCCTCTTTGGCTTTTTGGTGTGAAAAAGTAACCAGCTGCCAGACTTTGTGCACTCCTTCCTTGGATGTTTTCAAGATGGGATTGAAGAAAGCCCTGAGCAACCTGATCTGATCTCACAGCTGACATAGAGCAGGAGACTGGACTAGAGTTGTTCCTTAGGATCCTTCCAACCTGAATCATTTTACATATTCCTCAGGTTTCCACTAGATATGCTGAATACAATCAGAACTTACTGGATCTAAATATTTTAACTAGATCTAAAAAAAAAATCAAAACAAACCCCCACCACCACCAGTCACATACGATTGTCAAAATACATCAAAAAATAATTTTGCCACTTTCCTCTTTTTATGCTAAGAAAATCATAAAACAGAGTTTGACTTTGCAGAATACAAAAGCCTTGGGCTAAAAATGTCCATCTGCCATCAAACTGGCATCATGTTGGTGCAGAAATAAGAGGGAAATAAGCTAGTCAAGGATGCTGCTTCAGCTTAACCCTCCCTGCAATGGAACAACTGCTCAATGCTGCTAAGAACTCTGAAAAACTCTCAGGTGTCACTTAATCATGTCTTCTGTGAGATCATTTGTGTGCTCACTCCCTGGAACAAGTGCCAAAACAGAAGAATTCAGAAAGCCTGAAAAATCAGCTCCCTGACCTGGTGCATACAGCAAGGAGCTACAGCCCAGAAGACCAAACCCTTCCAAGATCAGAATCCCACTCCAGTCTCTGCAGTTTCTGTAATGTGATCCTTTTCCCACCTTTACACTTGCAATATAGTCCTCTCCCAAAAATTAAAGTAATTGATCTGGGACTAGCTTTTCAACCTGGACATTAAGAAAACAAAGACAACGCACGCAGACAAAACCCCCAACAATGTATGCTTCTGTTCTAACCAGATTATTACCACTTCTCAGTAAAAAATAACAAGAAATCCTCTACACAATTACACAATTAATAAAAACAGGGGTAAATCCTTTTTTGCTTCATTAGAACTTGCCTATGTAGGCCAAATGCTTGAAGCAATTTAGGCTGCACCCAGCAGTACCATTAACACAAACAACTGACCATCCCTCAGGCAACTTCAGTGTTAACTGAAATCGATACCTGGACTGGGAGCAGTCCTGCCACAGAGAATATACAGAAGTCCAACATCATCAGGACTGGAAAAGACTGTGTTTCCCTAAAACATATATAGTGATCTAAAAAAACCACTTTCTTCCAGTTTTCAAATGGATTTACAGGCTTGAATATATCTTGGAATTCCAACTAGCTAGAAAGCCAAAAATTCACACCTCTAAGTTAAATAAAAATTGAATATTGTGTTCCTATTCCATCTAACTCAGGTTTGAACATTGTAAGGCACGCATTACTGATGTCAGGACTTGATTATGAAGATGTCTTATATTTAAAAATGATGCAGAAGTCTCGAAACATTCTGCCCATTCCAGAACTCAGCATCTCATCTGTTTTGCACTCCTGCTGACATGAATGTAACGCAGGGGTCCCTTGATCTCTCTGTGTACAGCTTCTCATTACAGAACCTCCTCTCACTTACCTCCTAAAAAATTTTACTCACACCCACCTCTTGTCTAGCAGCAACCATGACCTCCCACATGAAACCACAGTGACAATCAGCCAAGGAGATGAAACTGATGAGGACATCTGGTTACACTACATGAATTTACTCAATCCAACTTCTGGAGAAGGAGTATCTCTTCTCAACCTCCCATTCCTCCCCCTCACTACAAATGCCAGCAGTTTAGACAGCTCTGTAGTTTCAGAGCTTCAGAGCAATAAGTATTGAACAAAATACTGGAATGGTTTGTACAGCAGAGCGCAATGCAGTCAATGACAATAACAACTCTTTTTTTCTTGCTTTTTTCCACAGGCTCTTGGGTTCATTATCACAAACTAACAGTTCTACTTTAATCTGCCTTCAGGAGAAGGTTCTACCCACTAATTCTTACTCCTCGTTTCTACTTTTTGATGTTTTCTACAGGAATATGGCATCAACAACTCAATAAAAACTGGTCGTAGAGAGCACACAAAAAAATATTCTTAGATATCACAGTGCATAAGAGAAGACCATGAAGCCATCTTAAAACGAACACATTTTACACAGTATTTTGGGCTTATTTATTAAGAAGATCCTTCAGTATTTACCTTCCAAATGAAACAAAGATTTTTTCATGGAAATAAAGAGAATAATCTCAATGATACTACTACATAGATAAGGCAAATGCTATTTAATGACTCAAGGAACTGCCAGTGAAATGCCTTTTTAATAAAAGGGCATTTATTTTCAAAATACTGCCTAAATAGCAACCAGAGTGCTATCTTTAACCCCACTCACAAGACAAGAGGTACAAATTTGCATTTGCTGGCACAGCCTCCCTGCCCTGTAGCCCCTTCCTTTGCACCATGTCACTTCTCTAAATTATTCAAAGAATGCCATTATAGTTTTGTTTAGCTATTTAATGCTCCAATATATTAATCAGCGCCAATTTAAAATCCATCAACAAAACAGAATGTATCAAAGTGAACCTACAATAAAAATATTCCTTGTTCAACTGTTACAGGAAATATTACATCCTCTACACAATGTCACATGCATGAAGACAGAAAATGAAAATGCTGCCTTACAGTTGCATAAGAAAGACAAGTTAAATCCTTAGAGGGTAAAGACCTTCCAGGTCTGGGGATGGTTTATGCTTCTACTGCTCAGAACAGCACCGGGAATAGCCCAAATCCATACGGGAAAGCAGTCAGGAGTTGCCACAGTTCCAATCAATTATTAAGGCAACATGACAAAACAAAATCAGTGCATAAACAGAGATTCCAACTGTAGTTAATGGACAAGATGATTCATTGTTTTAACATGGCAAGGCTAAATGGAAAGACAAAGGCAGAGACATTAAACTGAATACTAGGACTGGAAACTTCCAGAAGCAAGTATAAAATGCCCTGGAGCCAGCATTACTCAGAATATAAAATATTTTAGTATGTACTGAAATTAGATAGTTTCTATAGTTCTGTCAGAGTAATCATTTCACCTAGCTTCAGAATTTTCAACGGCAAAAGCCAAATGATCAGGAAAGTGATTCTTTTTTTTTCTTTCAGATCACACCTTGTAGTTCCCAGCAAGGTGGATTGAGACTCTGTCTGACTAAAACTACCCAAATATTCTGTAAAAAAAAAAAAATCAGAAAAATATATCTGGTTATGAAATGGAAGGGAAGCCTTTGGTTTCTTAACTACATTTCTATGCCAAAATTAAATTTAAATAAATATCAGAAAACTGTATTTGGAGTCTGCTTCTATGATCTAGATAGTGGGTTTTTCATTCTATCATGAATTAAAATTTAGACTAATCTGTGGATTTTTAGCTCTGATTACTTATCTCTAAATGAGGAAGTTATAATGCTAGGTTTTATCGGTGTCATAAATATGCTCTTCTATGAACTACACATCCACTAGGGTATTACCTTTCTTAGAGGGAATTATTTTAAAATCAAAACAAAAGAAACAAATAAATTTTTGCAAACAAACAAAAAAAAAAACCAGAAACAAGCACAGAAAGAGGTAACAGCTAACACTTACATCAAAGGAAAAAGAGAAAGGCTAATCAAGTTAAAATATGTTTGGCAAACCAACCCCTCTTGTTCTCCAGGCCAAAACCCTTCCCCATCCATTTGTTTGGGAAGCCTTGCCTTCAGAGCAAGGTCTGCATTACACAGTAAACACACTGCCTTACTAATGAGACCCCCAAAAGTGGCTGAGGCACCAAAGTGTCAGTAGATGTAAACAGAAATAACATCAATGTTCATACATCCTGAATGTAAAGGCTAGGAAAATGTTTCAATATTTAAAATCTACCTGCAGATTATTCCAGTTGATCACAGAAAAGATGTTTACTTGCTTCAAGAAGGAAACTTCTATTCCTTTATACTAAGCATACACACATATATATATATATATATATAAAACCTACATTAATTTCAGACATTTACTTTCACAAAAGCTACACTAAGGCACATGTAAAAAGTGAGGTGAGAGAAGTATGCCTCAAGCAAAACAAAAGATTTGGTTATGACTACCTCAATATGACCAACAACATTATTTCCCAGGAGACAGACAAGAAAGAAAAGGAAAAGCCAGCAGAAAATACTGAAGCACATTCTTGAATATTTCAGGAAGAAATGTACAAAGATGAGAACATCTGAAAGTGGAAAGCTCAAGCACAATTTAATTTCCTTACTGTTAATTGTGGAATTAGTCCAGTCCAGGAGCAACCTGGATATTTGCACATGTGCATACAACTAAGCTTATTCAAGAGGAGGACTATAAACAGGTTTGTAGGGCTTTTTTCCTCTCTCTCCATTCTTCCAAGCAGTTCAACACAGTTAAGAAGAGACCATGTCTCTGCAGCAATAATATGTTGAATTCTACCCTTCCCACACTACCACCTTTCCATTACACCAAACAGATATGGCAACAACAGTTTTTGTCTTATTCTGTGACAACTCTAGATAGGTGAAGACTAAAATTAGTCAGCAGATCCAGGTGAAAAACTGGTCTGTGTTGTTAGAGTTCATATTAATTTATCCACCCTACCTGGGTATAATTCAACATATTGGCATAAAACCAATTGATTTCATTGTGCTGGCTGAAGCACAGAGGACTTGCACTTGCCAGTCTAAATATTGCACATCTTTTTAAAAAAAAATCAAATAAATTGAAAGTAATTGTTTTCTGTCTAAAATGTCACCTGTGTGGACACACACACTCCTATACATACATCCAGTACTATTTACTTGTGCTGGTTTTCCCTGGTAAGTGTTTTTATACTAACTTTCACATAGCTTTAAAAGAGATATAAAACATTGCTTTCTCTCCAGAAGTTATTTCTGGTGGTACCAGGCAATTTAAAACTTATTTCTGTTTCACAGCTTTTAGTCACAATCTTTCTATATCTACTCTTCAAGGGAGGAGGTTTTCTCATAGAAATATTTCAAAGTTTTCTTAAGCAATACACTAAAATATTACTTTATTTACGTAGTTTTTGTTATGTTACTTCTCAACATCTTCTGCCTAAAGAGGATCTGTAATAGAATTCTGGCTGTAGCTGTCATTTTTCAAGTTCTTTGGAGATTTTACAGGTCAGTTGCAAATGATAACCCAACATTAAATCATTTTAAAATTTACTTTTTTCAAGACTGTTAATATTCATCTTCTAAACAGGATCTTGAACTTTTTGCTGGAATCTTGACAAGACTTTATTTACTGTATAGATCACAATGGGTGGAAATGCTAGTTGTGCTTTATATTGCTTTACATAGTATGAAACCACAAAATCTGTAAAACAAGAACTTTTACACATGAGATCACAGGGCAAATTTCATATTTGTATTTTTAAATATTAGAAAAGTATTAAAAAGTCTCCGTAACTCCTCATATAAAAGGTGAGAAGAATGTCAAAGCTGGAAAATATTTGTAACTTGACTCAGTTAAATGGCAGGTTTGTTCAGCTGCAACTCAATATGCACCCTGCCAATTTAGACCCTTAAGTGATGCCCAAATAAACATATCTTAATCCAAACATACACAGAAATATTGTGCATGGGCTTCAGATGGTGTCAATCATAACAGTGCTGTTGATAACACTTTTTACCAAGGCAGGACGGTGGCCCATTGGAAAGGTTTTGTAGCAAAAACAGAGATTAGGAAGAGCTATTACTTCCCAAATTTGAAAGTATTTCGTACAACTTTCTTGTGAACAGTTCCCACCTCACTTGGATAACTGAATGCATGCAGGCATAAATAAGTCAAATGTGTCAGTCTGTTGGCTAGTTAAAAATTGTTGGCAGTTCACATACTACAATTTTACTTTTAGCTATATCTCACTTATAACCCCTCTAATGCTTCAGCTTAAACATTTTAAGTAAATTCTCTGTTCCTGCAAGATGAATTGATGAATACTGCTTACAAAAGCTGAAATTTACTTAAAAGCCCATTCTTGGAAAAGAGAGTGTTTCTATAACTCTGAAAATTTTGTAAGCATACTAAAGTAATATCACACCTTTGGTTTTCACCCCAAATATTTCCCTATAGCACACAATCAGTATCAGTGACATGCAAATTACTCGAATTTCCTTTTTACCTTACATTTGGGGCTGTAAAGGTTATATCTGGTGACTATGTCTAGCTCACTTTGCAAAGGCAATATAATAGAGTGGTTATTTTCAAAGGACAGTTGAAATCCAGTTGGGAGGAAAAGTGTACAGGTTTCAGTGTAATTCAGTGTTCTATGACATTGCAGCAATTACTTAAATGTGATATTACTTAAATTCAGTGTGATATGATACTTTAGAAAACATTTATAAGAAGCAACCCTGGTAGACTGAAGCATACCATACCTTCTTTCTTAAGGTAAATTTGAACTAAGTTATTCTATAACTCCATAATTTAACTAATTTAGGGTAGAGCTATTATGATAAAATATTAATCAGAGCAGCATATGCAGGATTATAAACTTTGCCACAATTGCACAGCTGAATCAGCCAAATGTTTTCAGCTTGGCCCAACACCTCACACTTCACAGTCTGTAGATTCAATTCTGGCTCTTCTTAGGTCAGTGGCAAAATTCCCACTGAATTCACTGCATCCAGAATTTTGGTCTATGTGCCTAGCTACTGTGTAATACCCACATATAACAGGCACATAACTTAAAGGAATCCCATCAACATCAACATGTGAGTCTCTACTACCAGCAACACACTCAGAATTTAGAGGATAAATATTTACGATTACTTTTAAACAACCACTTTTCTCCTCTAAATGGATAACACTTTTTCCCCCCCACAGGATTTATTTCAGAGGGGTTTTGACATCCACTGACAAAATCTTTGCTCCGACTTTTAGTCTGCTTCCTCTTTTGGCTTGTGAAAGGGGCACAAAGAAGCAGAATGGAATAGGAGACGCTGCTGCAGAAGCACTCCAGCTCAAAAATATCCAGGCGACAGTCAATGGAAGAAACACTGAGTTTGCCTTCATTTCACACCTGCATTTGAGTGTATTACTTTCTTAGCAAGCATTTTCTCAAAACATCAACACCTGAGGTGCCAGGCTCCCGTCATCCCAACATCTTTGTCATCACGGTTACTGAATGAGCTACAGCAACCTCTGGACTTGTAAAGAGTACAAATTACTCCTTCAGCCAAATTAGTTTCTCAGGAAAAGACAGGAATTGCTTTGGGGACTAACATAAACAACAACAAACAAACGCAAATTGGCGCAGAACTCAAGCACAACTTAAGCTGTTACTTTACCCCTGAAGGATTAGGTCAGAGACTTCTGCAAACCCACTTATCCGAAGAGTGGGTTTAAAACCCAAGGGGGAACACACAGCTACAACAAATTCTAGTGAGATTTCCAGACATTGTAACCAAATCCACAAACAGTTGGGTTTGTTCCTCAAAGCAGAGAAGGGTGACAGCCAAGCAGTACGGTAAGGAAACCGTTCACGACAGATTTGGCTCTGGGTAAACTGCACTCGGTGTTTAGCACACAAGGGTCACGAACCTCAACACTTGTTTTCAATAGCTCGTGGAACACCACTCCGTTCTATGTCTTCAAAGTCAGGATCTGATTTTGGGAGGACTGTCTGTGTGCTGTTTAGCCCTCAAAGAGAGCATCTGTCTCTCCGAACAAGTAAGGGAGGAGGAGACAACAGCACACAGGGCAGTATTTTCAACAGTGCTTTCCGGGCATTAAGATCGTGAAAGCCAAAAGGAGATTTCGGGGACTCTTCTCAGGTTCGCCAGCGTTTGCCAGATTGCAAATGCTTTCTGCAAAAATTATCAAAGAAGCCGCTATTAAAGCAAGATGCCAAAGCGCGCGCGGACACCGTTCCTCTCCTTTCGCCTCGGCAAATAAAAGACATAAGGCGCAGCTCGGCGGAATTCGGGAGCAGGGAGCTCCTCTCCCTCCGCACCCGCTGGAGAGGAAAGGGGAAAAGGATCGCCCTGCCCCAGAGGGGCCGANGGACGGCGCCCGCCCCCGCTGCCCGGCCGGGTCCGTGCGCCGCCCCGCCGGCCCCCTGCTCGTACCGTAGGGAGGGAGAGCATCGGAGGCGGCGATGATGGGCTCCCGGGATCAGAAGAATTCCGCGCTTGGGAAATGACAGCCCTCGGCACAGACCTCCTCCTGCCCGCCGGCAAGTCCTCCTACAGCACCTTCCCTGAAAAACATGTGTACGTTACCTCCTGCCATCAAAATCGTTGGTTGTGCACACTCCTGACTCCATACCGATGAGTAACTCAACCTGAGATTCCCACTTCCCACAAGACCATGTGTGGTGAGACAACAGCCTGCCTCCCTCCCTCGCTCACCTCCGCGGAGCACCCTCTTCTTCCTCGCTAGAGTCCCGGGGACTCCTCCGGCCATCGAGTTCCTCCTCTGGCTTTGGCGAGGGGCCGCCAAATTTTCTGTAGATGGATTTTTGCGGTGCAACAAACATAATGCGCATAACTTTTGTTTGCAATCCTAGTAATAAATCCACTTCCATATCAAATTATTGTAGTCACTGCAGCAGCCCTGAAAAGTTATTCCATGGTTGATTTTTAATTTTTCATACACACATATATATATGTGATCAGCAGTTCCACAAAATATATCCTTCTTTCTATATGGACATGGAAATAGAGAGAAAATGTATGCAGAATTTGTACAGATTGAAAGAGAAGGAGGGAGAGGGAAGAAAAATAAGCCCTTCTTCATGTGCCACTATATTCCATCTCTGTTTCCTTGACTTCAAGAAACTTGTGGGGAAAGATAATTAGGATTCGTTATCATAACTTTAAAACTTAATTATTTGGAAACAAAGATCCAGGTTGTGATATTTTAATTAATATTTCATTTTTAAAGACTCTTCAGCTTTGAAACTCAAACAGCCAAGGCGTAAAGGAGCCATAGCTGGCCCACAGCAGCACTGTTTTGTCCTCCAGTTAAAAGTTATCCTCCTTCTTCTCAATGCCAATCTCCAACCAACAGCCCCTGTTAAGCTCTCACCCATCCCAAGCCCTGAAGGTCCCCCACCGCAGCCGTTGTGCCTCACCTGTGAGTTCTGGCTCGCACAAGTGAGTCAGGAGTGTCCGAACTCTGCCGAAGCTCTTGCTGCTCCAACACTCTGCATCAGGGGTGTTTTTCATTAGCGCTCAGAATGATTCATGTGAGCAAGGATCGCTGACCTTGACCTCACATGCACAGATACACCCTGTGGTGATGAATGTAATAGAATAAACAGTTAGCTACGACTGCTTATTCCCTCTTGCAGTGTTGCTCTTGCTCAACTCTATTGCTCTAGAATACAAATAATGACTCATTTGCTTACCCTCATAACCACATTTAGAAACCTGCTATTCATCTCTGCTTGAGGGGTCTTGAATAAATATACTCCCAAAACAGCTGATTTCAATCACATATATTTTTATCACTTGACACTGTTTCTGTTGTTATTGATAAAGACTACACAAGTGGGTGTGTGGTGCATCATGTCACTGCTGAGGAAGTTTTTTATAGTGAATGGTCTTTTGTTACATCTACTTTTATAAGAGTATTTACACAGGGGAGAAGGAAGAAAGAAAAACAAAAGAAAATACATCTGGGGATCTATCTCCTTTTGCTAAGCGTAAGAAAACCCTACAGCAAGTATTTGGAATGCAAATGAAGAATAGAGCATAAAAGTGTTTTGTAGAGAGCAATATTTTTAAATGATGTAAAAATATATTCCATATAAGACAAAGTATCAGTGAGACGGAAAACTCTGCAGTAGTTGTATGCAGATTTAATATTCCAGAACAGCCTTAATAAATAGGGAATAAAAAAAAAAGGAAAAATAAAAAGAAAAATAAGACTTGTACCAATACTACATACTTTATTTGTCACCTTTGAAAAGAGGTAACTTTGCAGAAACTTCCTCAGCTGAAAAAACATATTTGCAGCCCCTCCTTGAAAGATTGATTTTTCTATTATTAACATTAAATATTTTTCTTTTTCTTTTTTTTAAAAAGGGGGAAAGAGACAGGAGTCTTCTTAAATATTATTGTTCAGTGTACTACCTGTGATTTGACAGATTATCACGCTTCATCATTTGCCAACAAAAGGTGGAATTGATAATATAAGAAGCCTCTGTTGAAAAGAAAAGGTGCAGATAAAATAAAATTATAATACTGAAGAGCTACCTCTGTGTTTCATACTGTTATATCTTTGCCATGGCATCGTAGTTTCCAAGCTAATTTTTGTTTTGTCTTGTTTATGTTTCCTGCTCATTTAGCATTGGAGATGTACAACTGTTTTCATGTATTAACTTGGGGCTGTTTTTCCACTGGCAAATGAGTATTTGGGTGTCATATCTCTCTGTTTAGCATGTTCTTTGCACATAAGTACAAAACAGACTGGTGGTTTGAATACGTGTTCTAAATTTTGCTTTTGCTGAACAGACATTCAGACCTTCACAAAGAGGAGCACTGCCATACTTGCTTTTTTCTTAGGCATCTGTTGTTTTACCTAAGAACATTATGGAAGCATTTCCAATAGTACCGGTTCTCAGTGCTGAAATTATTAAACTTGCTTCCTTTGGAAAGGGAAATACACAGTATGTGCTGTCTTGTCAGACTCTCTGAGGATATGACCTCAAATTGGGAAGGCTTCAGCTCAGACCAAGGTACCAATTCACCTCTAATCCAGAAGCCTCGGACTCTTCTGTCCCTTCCCACCTTCTAGTCCAATACTTGGTGTCAACATCCTCATAATTTACCATTAGCATGAATTTTCTCTGTTATTTTTGTTCTGATGACATCTACTTCTCCTAACCTGGTCAAATAGAGAAAAGCTAGTTGAAGAGAAAAGCAGTCCACAAAATTACACTGATTCCTTGCAGACCACCACTTGACATTCCACATGGGAATCTGTGCCCCTCCAGAAGATGCCTCAAGGTTACAAAGCACTAGAAGAGATTTTGTACAAACCACACAAAAGCTGAATAACAAGCAATACATCTGCTTTTTCTTTTTTTTTTTTTCATTTTCTTTACTGCACTAACTTACCTGTCTGCAGCTGCCCTACTCTGCTCTGTGCAGGTGCAGAGCTGCAACAAAGCAGCTGAACTGGCACTCATCCCCCGGCTTGCTCTTTCACAGCAACCTCAGCTGTCTCCATGCATTGTTTTGGGTCACCCAGTGTAGGCTCCTCTTGTACTTCCTGGTGCTGGAGGAATTGGGAAAACAGCAGCGTGTCTTTGGTTCCAGCTACAGCACAAGGCACAGAGCAGGAGTTAGGCTGTGGTGGCTCTTGCCTTGACAACAGTGGTGTCCACCCCTACCACAACTTTATCATCTTCTGTGTGATCTATCTGAGCCTTATTTCTTCCACGTGCCGGGGGCAGCTATGCACACACAAGTCCAGCAAGGATACTGTGCCTGCACAGAGGGCAGCAGGGATCCCCACCCGCCCAAAACCGTACGACTGCTGCTGGCCAGAGCTGTTTGAAGCGGACTTCAAGGCTAATCGTAAACAAGTCATATTTTTGGCTTCTTGTGCTCATAATTATTTCACAAACCTGGGGGTAGGTTTAAAGGGCTAGCTAGAGTCATAAAAAAAGAACATGCAATGATGACAGATCTTAGTACCAGAAGTCTGACAAAAAAAGACAGCCACTAAAATCATGTTCAATGAAGCAGAAATAGTGATTTATCCTCGTATCTACAAAGTAGAAATTTTAGGTTACATATTCAAAAATTAAAGTATACTTGAAGTCCCAGAATCTTTCTTTCAATTGTAATATTGTTTCTCCTACTTCTAGAAACAAGAGAAAAATAGATAACTGTGAAACAATGTCACAATGCAAAGCAACATTTTTGTTCCCTATGCCCTTCCCTGTGCTTCTTTTTACACATCTCTGTTCCTTCAGCTATTACTCCTAATACCAGAAAAGCTGTTTTCCAGCAAGTGGAAGTGAGGGGATACATTTCCAATGGGTAATACAGAAGATACGATTCATAAACTGCACCTACATGTTTCATGCTACATAGACGTTGATCCAGCTGACTGCAAAAAGCAATCAAGGATCTGCCCAAAGAATTGGGGGTGCTGGATAGATGCACAAGGCAGATAAATATGGAAATTTAGAAAGCCCACAGGATACAGCTTTGACCTTAGAGCATTTAAGCTACTATTATAGAAGTTCAAATTTTAAATCATCCTATTACACATTGAACATCCTGCCAAAAGTCCATTGTTTCCAAACTTTTACATAAATCTGATCAGAGGGACTTACTCAAACCATAGTCCTGTCTCTGAAAGTCCTGTTGTTGCAGGACAGGCTTGTCTGCATGTTCTCATCTTTTCATCCAATATACAGAAAAACTACAAGATTTGTAATCTCAAGTTCATTTATCCCAGTATTGATGCATGAGATATTTCAATATTTCACTATGTAACTTACAGCAGGCTGGGGAAACTGCATGTACAAACACATAACTAATACAATGAGCAAAGATTTAGAGAGAAAAGTATGTATTTCCAGGTACCACAACTTAGTAGCTCACAAATAAACAGGGAGGTTTCTGGATGAAATATAAACTGCAAAAGTATAAAAAAAACCTGAATGTTTACTGCTTTTTCAGGTCAGCCATGTTTCAGTGATTGAAAAAAAAAGCTTATGTAAAAGAAATTTCTGCTTTCAAAACTGGAATTATTGCAGGGGTGCCTCTTGATCCCTCATGTTAGCGAATGAAACAGGAATGCTACTAAAGAGCTGTAACCAAAGACAGATAATATTTAGGATGCACAAGAGGCAGGATCCCAAGAGGACACACTGCTCTCAGGTATTTATTAGGGCTTTCCCTCTGGATACCCTGAGGAACAGGATTTTAAATAAATATAGAGCACAGTTATACTCAGGGATCTTTGAGAGAAGAATTAGAAGGCCAGTCATAAAAGGTTAAATTCAGCTTTTAATTACCACAGAATTTAAAAAAGAAATAGCTATGCTAAGAAAGTTGAAAGAGGTTTTCCTTTCTACTTCTTTCAAAAATGAAACTGAATTCAGTTTAATACCGCTGAATATCACAAGAGAATCTGAATTAAGAATTTAGTCCTTACAGTTGTGAGTAGAAATGGACATCTCATATTCTAGCTAGAATAAAATCTTTGTCCTGCAGTGACAACTCACCCTGATGAAAAAAAAAGGCAAGCTCTTTTTCACCTGTCTCCTTCTTAAAGGTTCAGCGAGTCAGACACAGCTTTAGTTTCTATTTGTAGCTCTGTAGGAAACTGCAGAAAACCTATTGCCAGGGGCTGCAAGAGGAACATGCTGCATGAAGCATTGCCTCTCCTGGCTGTGCATCTCCCTGCCAACAGCCACAATATCTGTAGCAGCCCTCCGGCATATGGCAGGTTGCAGGAGCTTGCAGGAAACATCATCCAGGTTTTATGGTACTAGCAGCTGTGAGTAGTTTGTTTGTTCTTTGTTTCTATGACCATAATTCAGGGTTTCACTCTCTCTTCCATGGGAGTTGGGCTTGAATTTGGTGTCTGCGATTGAGCCAGCAGCCAAAAGCACATCAAACACAGCCTATGCTACATACTGAGTGGCATGTTAATGTAACCAAACTCATATAGGTTTGTAGCTCTAATCACCCATTAAATTCTCCACGGCTGCATTACATGGCTTTTCCCAGGCTTTTAGTCAAAAAGCATTGCTTTAGATAAAGAGAACAGAGTAAGACAACTCTTAAAGATGTGTCTCAAAACTATATAATTTCGTCTGTATTTCCCTCTCTACTTTAACAACCACCTAATTCTTGAATATATTGCTACATTAATATTTAAATTGTAAATAGATATCTATAAACTAATTTAACAAAACATTCTGTGCACTGCTCCTATGTAACATCAAAGAATATGGAATGAAAATAAGGAAATTCCTTTGGAATTAGGTGTACAGGAGATCCCTGATCATTAGCACTGGTTCTTTTTCCTTTGGTTGGTTCCCTGCTAGTCAGCATATAACTTTTAAAGTTTATGGTTGTCTTCATCATCCCTCAAGTTTCTTTGATGCTTTCATTAGTCCCTAATGGAACAATTTCTGTTCAGAAGCTATTCTCTATTCCTTTTAATTTTAGACTCATACAGTATCCAGGAATCTTTTAGAGTTGAGGGGATGGGCACAACTCTGTCACATTCAGTAGCAGAATTCCAGGACGTTGTCACTGATGGTCTGACCATCCAACAGAACATGCTGACAAGTTCCTAGGTTATTGCAATATTACTTCATGACACCTCTGTCTCGCTGCTTCCTTCTTCTTTGATGTGCTATAGAAAGACCTATCACACTACAAAACAATATTTAACCTCCTTGAAATCTATTTGCTCTGACTTGGCCTGCAGAAGAAAAGATTCAGATGTGGAAGAATGACTTCTACCTCCCAGGAGACTGACCGGTGTGTCCCCTTTCTCTATGAAGGCTTTTGTCTTCATGCACATACCAGAAAAAAAAATCTCATCTTGGAGTCAGAAGCAGATACTGCTAATGTTCACAATTATGATGCATGCCAGGTCGTGTGCTGTCTAGTTGATTGGCATGTCTCAAGGCTGACAGAGACCAGAACTCTGTGAAATGTGAGATGAGGGCTGTTGTCAACACTCCTTCCCTGCTGCCTCTGCAGCAACGGGAGCTTTACCACCAGGCACGGTTCTGATGGATACATTTTGGCCTTACCTATTTGATCTTTCAGTTTTGGTCAAAATCAACATTTCCACAGTGCTGCATGAATACAGAAAAGGAAAACAGGAAATGTGCAGGAAATTGGGACAGGAGACAAGAAGCAGTTTCTAATTTACCCAGTGCAAAGCTGAGCTGTGTAAGACACTGCTCCCAGGAGCCAGTGCCCTGCTCATGACCAAAGGAAAGCAGCATGCCTCTCCAGGGTTGCTTTAGGCTGTCACAACCAGACTCTGCCTTTCCTACAGACTAAAGATAAAAAACCAATTTAATGTTTGACACCTTCTGAGTTCCCAAAACATTTTTTTTCAAGTTCAGCTTTAATAGCCACAGGACGAAGGGATATGGAAATACATGACGAGTCAGATACACGCCATGGAACTACTTGACTTTTAAAAACCAAAAAACCACATTTAGAGTTGGTAATAATGATCCATGTCTTTTTTTTTTTCTGTTTAACTACAGTAAAACTCAGAAAGGCTATACACATAACTGTATCAAATCTGCCTCTGCTATTTTTATCCCATAATTTTCAACATGAATACATTGTATCTTTCAGGATTTCATAATCCTATATCTCTCAGAGGCATTCCCTATATAGATACAGAGTTATATTTGTCATGTGTAACTTACTTGTTTTCTTAAATAGTTGGTAGATCATATCCACTTTAGTTATTCCTTGGCTTATGCTAATAAACCAAGCAACAATTCCTATTGGTAACCAGGGAGTTAAAACTTAAGACAGTTGTTCCTAACATGTTTTTTTAATCCCATGGGATTCCTCTGGTATGTGTTAGATATAATGGCAGAAAAAAATCATTCTAGGTCACTCCAGACCTCAAAATACAGGAATAAAAAGCTAGTTTTGCCAAAATCAATTATGTAAAGCATATAAACCAGGCTATACATTTTTTTTCAGAAGTCAAACTCAGGAAACATTTCAGCACTGCTGCACACACATACACCCACACAAAAGTAAATAAATATTGATAATCCAAGTCTACCTAGAATCCCTCTTGACCTATTGAATAATTCTCTACTGCACTGCTCTAAGAGACCTGAGACAAAAAGTCTGAATATTAAAAGCTGCAGCAGTTCAACAGAACGATGCAACATCCTCTTAGACTTAGGTGCATCCTGTACTACAATCATTTCTTTCACTCATACTTAAACAGCAATATTAGGTACTTATCCACAGGGAAGGAAACATTTTCTAGGACATATAATATTTTGATCTACATTTACATAATTTGTAATGGAGAAAAAAAAAGAAGGTATGTGAAATGCTGCACCTGATAAAGGATTTGGGAATATTTAAAAAATATTTTGAACAATATAATACTGAGGTTCACTCAACATTAATGAATATATGTAAAGGACCTAGTAGGAATATGATAAACCCGAGGCACATGAAATATTAGCTAATGTTCCCATCCCCTGGATTGGGTTAATATCTTCTATATCCTAATATCAAATATAGAGAATCTCAGTTTTGACCAAAGCTCAACTTACCGTATTTAATTTCTGTTCCTGACTCTGTCAACAGGAAACTTGCCTCAGTAAAGACAAAGGAGACAATGTTAGTACAAAGGACATATAAAATACAAAGAACAATTACCTAAAATTAGGGAATACAATGTCTAAATCATAAATGTTTCGCTACCAAAAGAGTCTGTAATGTCGTGCTATGTGTCTATGGGCAGACCTACCTTCGAGGTGGATCAAAATGAACTCTATTAAGAATTAAAATTGGCAGTTCACAAAGCTATCTAGAGACTCCTAAATGTAAACCAGATAAATAGTGCAGGGAGCAGAAGGAAAAATTGCCACAGGTCTTCCTAATGAAGTGATGCTGACTATTTTTTTTCCTACAACACAAATATGTCAATTATTTAGCATGTAAGAATTTATATATCTTATAATAATTATGATCTATAATCAGCTGAAATTCAGAATGAAAACATGCCCCATCCTTGGAAAAGTCTTTAGGGTCAATGGTTAATATCCATTCCTAAAATGGATGTAGTTTTAAATGGAAGTAAAGGATTTTGAACCAGAGTTTGCCAAATTCTACATAAGTATTTTATCCAATGTAAAGGCTATGGACTAAAAGGGAAATTTCCTTTTTCAGCCTTTTTTTTTAAATTTGAAATTTAAAATAGTGGCCCAAGTTACATTTGTGAGGCAAACACCTCTTTATTATTCTTTAGACATATTACCAAGAGATCCTGCTAAACTGGTTTTTTTCTAAACAGACATACTGACTGGATCTGGATTCTGCCTGAGCTTAGATACAAACCAGGTGCCAAGCTGGGTGCCTGCACTCTAAGATCCTGATTTTGCTCAGCTTCCAGAAAACTCAGAAAGAACTTCAGGATTTTCAGGTCAATCCTGTAAGTGCTTGTTCTTGCAAGCAAGGGATTTGTGGGAAAAGTCCTGTAACTTTTCATATTCCAAGTTTCAAGTAGCATAAAAATGTAATAGACCATTCTGTGGTTTTGAGATCATGCTGAATAAGGATGGAGTGCCAGCAGTTTTTAAATAATTTTCCTGACTATTAGACATAACAGTGACGGTGGAAGTTTGAACTAAAACTTGCCTCCTTGATTAAATATTATCCCTTGCCATTCTGAACTACAGCCTACAAGGAAAGCCCTGGAGTACATGCTTAAGCATGCATACAGTCCCATTAGCTTCAGTGAGCATAATGAGAAAACCAAATGAGAGTTTAGGCTTAAGTTATTATTTTAACGTCGTCCAGAAGGACTGAACTATTAAATGTTTCTTTGGAGAGAAAGATTGAAAACATTGTTCTCAATCGCAGGGTGTATTTTCAGCAGAGGCAAATTCTGTCTGATTAATGGCAAATTGGGGGTTTTCACAGATATGGGAATTGTTCAAATGACATGGATATATAGGAAACTGTTGAGGGTCTGAGAAAGCTGAAATGAAAAAAAAAACCTTTATGTGTTGATGTATAAACAACATCACATTTAAGTTTTTATCATTAAAAATTCTTTCTCATTTAGGAACATTTAAAAAACTAAGAACATTGATAAAAATGCTTGTAGTCTTAACATCTTCATAGGTTCAATAATCCAGGAAATATTATTTAAAGTGTGCCTTATTTTTTCACTCTAGGGAAAAAAAAATCAGTTATCCATTTGCAGAGTCCTGTGGTATCACATGATTAATCCTTTACACCATGCCAGAAACACATGTATAGCAAAACCTCTTCATCTAATTAGTTAGAAATGTCATATATACCTGCCAAGGTTAGTGAAATGCATACCAGTGAGATAATAGAGGAGAAAATATTATGGTTTTAGGTTTTGATAGACAGTATTTTACTGGCTGGTAACTTGTGAAATTGTTGTATAGAATTTCATTCAGAAGTCAAACACTTGACCACGTGGTAGCAATAAGGCTCACAAAAATACAAGAGTAGATGCATCTTTTTAAACCCTTTGGTTTTTCACTTATAGAAATACCATACAAGATCAAATTGAAAATTCACATTTTTATTATTAGTCATTAAGACATAACAAAACATTCAGTTGCTGTCTGTTTTCAGATTTAGCTTCTGGTTTAAGCCAATTTTTGTTTTCCTCCTCAGAAAATCAGGTTGATCATTTGCACTGCATATATTATAATTAACTGCTAAGTAGTTCTTTCTATGTTATACAGCTAGGCATAGAAAAAAACCTCTGTTTTGTACTATATAACTCCAGAAAGCTCTCCAAGTGAAACCTTTTTTTTGTGCATAAGTGGCAAACCTACAGGTATATGTTGTAGCTACACATATAATGAATCATTATTTTAACTCAAAGACAAATATCTTTGAACTGCTGATATTGAAAATGCATCTGTTTTGTAGTAGGGAAAAAGTGTCTTAGAAATTATTTTAAACAAAATGCTATATTTAGAAAGGATTCTTTTCCCCTCATCACCTCACTTGAGCTTGGGAATCCTAGACTGTTTGTGCCAACTTTGCCTTAGTGACTCATTCTAATCAAGCTTTTGGATTTGTTGTTTGTGTTGTTCTTTATGTTCCATGGTGCTGTGCCATTTTGAGAGCACAGATTGTATTTTTCTTAATAAAATGGGATGTATAGAGTCCTTCAATCATATAGGATTACTTAGTGTCCCTCTGGTCTTGTACAAAAACCTAAAAAGAACTGTTTAAAAAGTGGGGGTGGATCAAAAAAGCAATTAAATTGGGTTAATTGACATTATTCTGGACTCAAAAGTGTTCACTTGGCTCTCAGTCCTGAGATTAATGAAGTATTTGTTTGCACAATCCATCTGTGTGTAAGTGCTTGAGAAAAAAAAAATGGACAGAAAGAATATAAACACAGCTTTTGATAGATCCATTAACAAATAGATAAGTTGACATTTATCTTTGATATGTCAACTACAGATGAATACCATTACTGCATTTACATGTGTCCCCATGAATTTCCCTTGAGCACATAAGGCTTTTTTTAATGCACTTGTTGTCTTAGACCCAACCTGTCAGTAACAGTACAACCTTCAGCTATAGAAAAATGAAATCCTAAAACAGAAGCTGTAAGAAAATTTTCTTTCAATTTCAAAAATTGTTATCCTTGGATATCCCTATGGAAGAAACAAATTCCCTTCTTGGATAAACAAGTGCTTCATCTCTTCAGTTGTTTGGTGCAAATACACTTTGGCATTCTGCCGTGTCTGTGAACAATGAAAACCCACAATAAGTGGTGTCCCTGCAATATATACATTCATGTGGAATATGCAAAAGGCACCCAGAATTTCACATTTTCTGCATTGTCACAGAACCTCACAACTGCAGATTTTTTGCCAGGCCTTTCAGCTCCCAAAGTCTTTCTCTGCCTTGCATGCCGTGTCACTTGGGATTCCTTTGGTAGAATCCTTGGAGAGCTGGTGAAAGACTGTAGATAAAATTAGTGGATTATAAACTCCCCTCATTTTCAGAAACTCTTTTATTCCACTGAGGCTCAGACATTCATTACACAGGGGAACTGAGGCTACTTTCACGTGGTGCTTCTCACATAAATCTTTGGTTGCAAATCTGACTTTGGCCTTTGTGCAAAATTCATCTTTTGCAAGAAGGCACCTTTTGCCTTTAATTGGTTAGTCCAAACATACATTTCAATATTAGCTATTCTTCCTAGGTATTACGCCCAGAGCTAGGAATTTTTCCATCCTCTTGGTTCATGACGTGTCAACCAAATCTTCAAAATTCCTACACAGTAATGTTATTCACTGCAATACCTCTATCCTTTTCCTTGTCCTAGCCTTTATCTTACCTTGTACAGCTTAATGCACTGCTCTTTGATTCAGACTGGAGCTCTGTCTGCCTTTTGCCTAGTAATTGGGGTTTCCTTATGCATTCAAATTGTCTTTACTTTCCACAGTCTAAGCATAGGAGTCACTTCCATGACTTCACGAATACCAGGCTTAGTACTGAATCACCAAGGAGTGTGTTTTGTCCAAGATTCCAGGGAATGTATATTCCTTATCAGGCATCCAAAAACCCCTCACCTGTAAGTTGTGAGATTTCCATCCAAAATCTGCAGTGGGTACCGTGTCAAAAACATTTGTGTGTCTGAGCAGCAAGTACAGACACATTAATCTGAACAACACTCTCAGCTCTTTTTGAATATTCCTAAAATGTGCGACCAGCCTTGGCTTAAATAAGGCTATACATTAATCTTTCAGCTTACAAGGATGTTTCAATGAGCCTCAACTCACCCAACATCACTCTTTGCCAATTCCTTCAAGCCAAAACATGTTTTTCAGCAAAGAGAAACCTCCTCTAGAATACACTGGCAGAGAGAGAATCTTTTTATGACTAGATTTAGAGGAATCCCCCTGATTTAAAGTGTTTATAGGTTTACATGAGGCCTATATGAGAGGAACATGTTTTTAATTATACTGCACAGTGAAGTTAGTACAGGTGGTGTTCTACAAAGACAATTTTGCTGTGGGATATGGAAGACATGTATTGGACACGGCTTCATTCAACAGGAAACAAGACTTTATATAGGTTTGGTAGCTTCCTAATTTTATGTATATTCGGAGCAGGTAGATGAGCTAGACCTGAGCTGAGCTGGTGTCACATCCACTAGCCAGGAGCAATAAGGAATTTGAGACCCAGCCTAGCAACTTGTGAGGCTGGATCAAGGCTGGGAGTGGTGCAGCAGTGCTGTGCAAACAGCTTTTGTGCCAGACTGCTGGTGAAGTGCTGCACTGTACATCTCTATCTGTTCAAACCCACATTGATTCAAGGAGATCAGCATCAGGCTCCAGTGCTCAGGGTTAACGTGTCCTTATGGAAAACAGAAATAATTTCATCTCTTCTCCCACTGCTTGTGAAATGAAAGTGAAAGAGGTCATACAAATGCAGTACAAAACATAGGACCAGAGAAAAATGGGTTCGGTAGAGAGAGAAAAATGAAAATTACACTTGCTAATGGAGAACAATCTGCAAGCACTGACTGTTTAATCAAAATAAATAAACTAATCAAACTGAGTAAATATAAAAACCAATTAAAAAAAAAGTTTTCTGTGAAAATCCAATCACACAATCTAGTCTATCTTTTCCCAGTGGGTCTTCAGCAAATTAGCTGTTTACTGTTAGCTGGGTTGGCTTTTTTCCCCATAATTATCATATTAGACTACATATTCTCCTCTTCACACACAATGTCAAAGTACACCACTTGAGTACTTGATAATGTGTGCTATGTATCTTCAAAAACTGTGGCAATGACAATTATTGTCCTTAAAGTAAAGCAGAAATACTAAAATGCTACTTATTTCTATTTAAAAAATGCTCCACTTGCAGCTACAGGAATGAATATAGAATTATCATTATGCAAAAATAATGATAATTCTGTGTTGGATGTCACAGATTTTGTGTGTATTTTCACAGACACACACACGAGCACAGAAGAATAACAGTTAGGAATGTTGGCATTTTTCTTACAACAGTTTAATACTTTTTCATTGATGCATTCTAAAAAATGAGTGCAATTTGTAACAATCTCATGAGACATTCTTCTAGGCTTTTAAAATGAAGTGTGGTCCACACCCTTTAGGCTACATTTTTCTTTGAAAAGAGGTTCTGTTATATTGAAGTTTTCCCTTCTAAACAAAATTAATATGCTCATGTAAATTCCACGTTATTACTAAATGGTCTTCAACTTGTAGCATTTTTATTTCAAAATTTAAGACAGCTAACGAGGTGTTCAGCTTCATTAATACCAATTTTGACTACAGATTACTAATCTACATTAGTTGAATTATTTCAAAGCAAATTTGAAAAGCAACATCAAGCCAATGTTCTTTTTTTAGTTTTTTTTTAATTTACAAAACCCTATATTTGCTCTGATAGAGAAAAAATAGGCCAGATTTGTTTCTACTATTTTTTTCACTGGGACCAATGGAAATTACATCACAGCCAAAATGAGCACAGATTGATCGAATCTGTAACACAACATCACATCTATGCAAACCTTAATGTGTACACTGAAAGCTGATTGTTCCACTTCCATGCCATAGTATGGATCTGACCCTGATGTAGTCATAAGAAAAAAAAAATAACCTCAAACAAACAACAACTGGAATACATGACCTAATTTAAAGCAGATATCTCATTGATTTCAGCCTCATGGCCCAAGGGCAAAAGGTTCAGCTCTGCCACCAGTGAAGTCGGTGGCAAAAGTCCTACTGGACTCACACGGGGCAGTGTGAGTTGGTTGGTTATTGTGTCAAGCTTGCATCAGGACACTGAGCAAAATATTGGCCCTATCGGTGTCAATGGGATTTTTGCCATTTGCCAAGGAGGAGGACCAAGACTGCATTTGTTACATTGGCAAAGCTAGAGCCAAATAATTACTGTCCCTCTTCCTTCCTGGATGGATTTTGCTGGCACTGATTGCTAACGACATTTTTCAGAATTCTTTTCTTATTCTTAAAAAATTTATTATCCGCAAGGATTACAAATAACTATTTTTGTGTGTGTGTATTTATTTTTCTCCCTAAATCTTTTCTGGTCTCTTTCATAACACAACTTCTTTTCTCAACCTCTCTGACTCCAACCAGTGTGATTTTGGAGTCACGCAGGTAGCACAGGTAGATTTATAGTCCAGGGGATTTAAGAAACTGAAAGACATTGGGAAAAACTCTGTATTTCATTATTCAGAGGATAAAATCAAATTAGGACAATATTTTTAAATGTCCAAAAATTTAATAATGCTTTTGATTAGTTTAGGAGGTAGTCATTAGCTACTGTTATAAGCAATATTTATAATTTTCAGCTCCCCTGTAGGTTTTTCCTGTCCATAAATATCAGTAGTCTATTATTTCCTTAATATCTTGTTCATTTCTAAACCAGTGATAAAATTAGACCAGATCTATTTTTTAAGGATCCTTCAATAGGTTTTAGAGAAGAGTAAAGACACAGTTGTAATATTGAGACCAATCTCTGCTTTCCAGAAACTTACCATAACTCTATCAATATCCATGGTATCATGAATTGACTTGGCATACACTAATACAAGTAAACACATTCAGTGGTGAGACAAGAAACCAAAATATTATATAGAGATGATCAAAGTTTAATATCTAATAATTCATTACTAATTCTACAGCATTTTCTACAGGGAAAATAATTTTTTTTAATTACTTAAGGATTTAATGTTCCTGAAACTTCTTTAATGCTGTTAAAATGACAGGTATGCTGTAAATTTCCCTTCACTCATTAAAATTATCCTTTGATCAATGAGATGGGTTTGTCTGCTTATGGCATTTTAACACATTACTCCATTTAATACAGCATTATTTTAAAGAGCAAAATGCCAGTAAGGGCCATTTCCTTCTATCTTTCCTCTTTCACGTTCAGAGTCTTTGGAAGACTGGAAATTAAAAATCTGAAGTTTTACAAGGATTTTAAACATTTTTCTTAGATGTTGCAATTCACATAGAAATTTCTGGTTCTCTGAAGGCCAAAAACAAAGTCAGAAAGATGCTATGATACCCTCTCAATTCTGGCCATGATCAGATTATAGTTTCCTGACATAAATAGATTTTTTAAAATTGTAATTCAAATCTAAAAAATGTCAAACAATGTGAAAAGAGAAAAAAAAAAGCTGTAAGGATGGGTTGTAGCCTCATATCATCACCTCATACCTCAGATATCTACTTAAAGTGGTAGAGTGCAGGTCAGAATACAGTCTAGGAAGGAGAGAGAAAGTAGAGATTCAGTGAAGGAAGGAGAACAAGAAAGAAACTTCTGAACAATTTAGAATCCATAAATATTCAAAACCTTCTTGTTTCACATTTAAGGTAAGAGAAGGCAGAAGGAGCCAGCTCCAAAAACAACTTTCTAGATGGAGAAAAAGTGACTAAGACTGCTCAGCCTGGCAGTGCAAGCTATCTGTTCTCTCATCACCAAAACTTAGATAAGCAACATCTGTGCAGCATATTCCATAAGTATAAAGGAAACATCACTGCTTTAACTATCTGAGGTTATCTACATTTCCCTGGCACACCAAGTAGTGTAAGCTTTGCTTACTTGGGGATTACCTGGTATTGCAGTTTGTTATTCAATTGAACAGTTATTTTATGGCCTACAGTTGGTATTTTTATGTAGACTTGTGCATGTATTAGAGGTTTAAGTTTATTATTCATGTAAAAGAGGATTAAAATGTTTGCAGGTGAGCAACACCTTTAAAAAGTTGTTGAGATAGAAAAATTATCAAATACCAGGCAGGATTTTATACCTAGTGAACACTTTATATCAGCATTTTAATACTCCTGCAAAGCAATAAAGCTGGAAATAGAGTAAAGTAATTCTTAAAATGAGTAGAGTAGAAAAAATGCAATTTTAGTCTAGGTTCCAGCCCAACATATAATGTCAATGAAACCTACGCAGCTTGAACACTATACCCAGTCCTGAGTGAAAATAGACAGTTAAATTCATCCCTAATGTTAATGTTGAAATCACTGGAATTGTGCCTGCTTACATTAGGTTGGAATGTTTTTTTTTTTAGCTACGATGCCTTAAAGTATTTATTATCAGCTTCATAAAATACACCATTTAAGAACATATGGCTTGGCAAAACATCACCCTTTGCTTTAATGTTTCTGGAGTTTGAGTTTATAAAGGCTGTTTAACTGCTGAAGGAAGAAAATAGCTGAAGAGTGAAATCACCAGAACTGTTTGAGATATGAAAGCATTCTTACAAGAAACCTGCTTTTAAAGGCAGTCAGAGTACTATTAAAAAGAGTGGTAATAGAAGCAGCAGCAGCAAGTCAAGCATATACATGCCAGTTAATGTCTGCCTGGATAGTTCGCAGTCTTCCACTCATCAAATTAGTGAATTTTTTGCTCTGATGATTATCTTTCAGTCTTTGGGACAAAGCTGACCCTGTACAGGCACAACTTCATTTTCTTCTTCATCCTTGGAGATGAAAAAGTGCACTTTCATGTAAGTCGTTAGGTGCTGGGAAGACATTTGTAAACAATCTTATTTTAAAAGGACAAGTCATGAACCCCAATGCCAACTTTTGTTAAAGCCGTTATTTGATAAGCTTAAAGTGAGATTCAGAGGGACAGAAGAAAGGACACAGTCACTGCTAGGATATAATTTAGTGCTTAAAAAGGAACTTAGAAGCAGATCACAGCTATAATTCAGGCTAATGTTTCATTTCATTTTATAGGGAGTCATTAGAAAATGCTTTGAACCAAAAGAATGTCTGCCTACTGGGCTTCGACTGATCTAGGAAGGGAAGATCTCAAACAATTTAATAGAAAGTTATGTAAAGATCCAGACTTCAAGATAAAAATAGACAATGTACTATGCAGAAAATTATCATCATTTCTGATGCCCTTGGGTTTTGCCCTAAAAGTGCTTACTCACTAAAAAAAAAAAAAAAACAAAACTTAATGTCTCCAAGCCCCACTTACTTTCTGATTAGAGTATTATAGCTTACATGAGTAAGCATTTGCAGGATAAGTGCTTTTGTAAACAGTCTGAGAGAGGCCAGCAAGTGAACGAGCACTGGAATGGAATGATCCATTTAGCTGTCCAGGAAGCTTGGGTATATCCAAGTCCTGCCCTGCAGGCAGTAAATTACCTTGCTGTGAGTAAGCAGGGCTTGGAATCAGTAAAGCCCCTTAGACGAGAACTACATTTGCTTGTGCACCTACCATAACTCTAAATAAATAAATAGCTAGCTGCAGGTGTCTGACTGCACTTCAGGGATCTGAAGGTCTCAGGTAGCTGAGCATAAGTAAAGTGATGGATTCAACTGTTTGGGACTTGGGAGGTGCAAAGAAGCCTCCACATAAAGGCTAAGGTGTGCTGTTTCAAGAGGCACCTCAAGAGAGGAAAGGCTGTAGCCTCTGCACCTCCCAGTAAACCCACATCTATCTCCAAGAATTTGATAAATGTCTTCATCATGTTCAAACTAATTTGCATGAAAAGAAAAAGAAGAAGAAGAAAATATCCTTCTGTATCAATCATCAAGAATATAAAGGAAGCTATTTGAAAATCTAGAATTTACTACAATGTATACATATATGCCCTGAGAAAGAAGATGGGAACAGAAACAACAAAAGACTGTAACATTCCAGTGAGGCTAAATTTGTTAGAAGGTCAGCATGGCTGTATTTCTGAGATACCAGAGATTTTTGCTTTCAACACAAAATTGTGAAGTTTGGCATTTCACAGGATCACAGAACCACAGAACAGCTGAGGTTAGAAAGGGACTGGAGAGAGACATCTTTCTCAAACCCCCTGCTCATGAAGGGTCCTAGAGCAGGGCAACCCAGAACCCTCTTCAGACAGCTTTTGGATATGTCCAAGGATAGACACTCCAAAAGCTCCCTGGGCAACCTGTTTTTGGTTGGCTGGCTGGTTTGCTGGCTCTCCATCATCCTCATGGTGTTTTCTAATGTTCAAAGGGAATCTTTTGTGTTTCAGTTTGTGACTATTGACTCTTGGACACATCTGAAAAGAACCTGACTCTGTTGCCTTTGTGCTCTCCCTTCAGGTATTTACACACATTTATAAGATGCTCCTAAGCCTTATCCTCTCCCAGATGAACAGTCACAGTTGTCTTAGCCTTTAGTCATACAAGAGAAGCTCCAATTCCTTCATCATCTTAGTGACATTTTGATGGATTTTCTCCTGCAGTTCCATCTCTCTGTTGTATTGGGGAACTCAGAGCAGGATCCAGCACTGCAGATGCAGCTTCACAAGTGCTGAAAAGAGAGTATCTTTATTTTAATTAAAGATACCTTAAAATATATACCTGGTAGAAAAGGGCTATTTTTCACAATTTACAGATATGTATGTGGGAAATTTTTCAGTACTAAATATAAACTAACAGGAAAGGGGAGAATCTTTCATTATAAAATTGCTGGCAAGAAGTAATAACTTAAAAAAAAAGTGCTACCAGAAAAAAGAAAAGGAAACAAATAAAAGAAAAACAGGTCAGACAAGCAAAATAATATGAAAAAGAAAGTTGCAAAGGATTTAACTCTTCTAGTTGAAATGTATATTTTCTATAGGTACTAGCTCTTGCAGAGCAGAAGTATCCAACCAAAAGACCATTGCACATCAGCACGGAGTGTCAAAACTTATCTCCAGAGAAACCAAGAGACATAGCACAACCTAAATAATATTGTAAAAAGAGCCTCATCTTAATTAATACAGGAGAAAATTATCATTGCTTTGTCAAATTGAAGTATTTCCTTCCTCAACGTGGGCATTCCAGTTTCATTATTTATTATCAGATCACGGCAAAATCCTCAAGTAGTGAGCCTTAGATGGAACCTCTTATACAATGTTAACATATAAAAAAATTCTGCTCAAGTTAACCTATAATTTCCTGTTGAAACCAGGGAAGAATGGTAACCACATTAAGAGAGGGTTACTGAATTCATTATGATAATTATTCTGAAAACTGTGCAAGAAAATTCTCAATGCACAGTGCACTCAGTATCCAAGTTTAGACACAAAATGAGGAATCTCAGAAGCCAGATGCAAAAACAGTGCCACTTTGAAGAGGTTTTTTTCTGTATATTTGATACAGAAGTGACTTGTGAATTCAAGCACTTGCTATGAGACACCAAGACTCATTTCTCCTTCAGAATTTTTCTTTTTCTTTTCTTTTTCTACTTTTTCTACTTTCCAGTTCATGTTACACTCTACTCATATCTCATATAGCTGAAGATGCCATCCCTTTCAGTGCTATTCGATCAATTTAGAGTGTTTAATTCAGATGGCAGGCACCTTTGTGATTCTCAAGATTTATTCTTTATGGAGCAGCATATGAGTCAAGTGGAAAGTCCTATACACGATCCCTCAGGAGTTTACCTTAGTCGTCTCCTACTATGCAAAGCTCAGAGACATTTATTTTACAGCTGAAAAAGGAACATTATTTCCTGTCTGTGGAAAATACATGACATTTCAAACACCCTACCAGCTTTTGTTGAGACCAATTCCTACCAAGGAAGATTTTCACAAGTTCAATCAATATTCATCCCATGGCTTAGCAAGCATCTCTTACAAGTAAAAGGTTGACTGGGAGAACTCCTGCAAATTGTTGGCTCCTACTCACCATGTAGGATACATTAAAAATTCACTTTGGCAGTACTAAGAGCTTGAGGAGAAATCCAGATGCCACGTCTAAAAAGAGCTGTCGTGCTCTATAGATCTAAGGAGGTCTGTGATGACTCTACTGAGCCCTTCAAACCACGCACACATCCCCAAATCTGGGAAGATGCAGGGGAAGAGTTCAGGCCCTCCTGATGACACCAGCGCCGTATTCATCCCACACAGCGTCTGCTTAAACTGCACACAGGGGAAAGATAAAAGTTCCACAGTGTCAAAGGCACTACTAAAGTCCCTGTAAACAACACTCACAGCCTCTTCCTCATCCCCTGAGAGGGTCACCTTGCCACAGAAGGACATCAGGTTAGTTGAACAGGACCTGTCTTTCATAAACCCATGCTGGCTGGGCCTGATCTCCTGGTTGTCTTGCGCATATCTCGTAGTGGCACTCAAGATGATTTGCCTCGTGACTTTCCCTGGCACCAAGGTCAGGCAGGCAGGCAGGCATGTGGTATCTGCAGGTCATCCCTCTGACTAAAATGAGATTGTGGATATGGAGGAGGAAAGAAAGATCCATGCCTTTTTTTCTTTGCTTTTTTTCTTTTTTTGAGCTCATAGCTGAGCTCAACCAAAAACATCCTTTTCTCATTCTGTACTAGAAGCAAGACCACAAAAGCAATGCCTTTCATCAAAATTTCTTAACTCATTATTATTCTGCTGACATAGCTGTAAGTAAATAGCCACACTTGTTCAAAAAGTATGAGTGCTTATTCACTCTGTCAAGCAGAGTATCTTAATGGGCAGCTAGCATACTGTCTTTCTTAATAAAACATGAACCAGGAGTCTGGGAGGCATTTTTGAACAAAATCATGTGTTTAACATGGAAAATACTCAATGAGCTCAGGGAAGTCAATGGATTCTAACTAGATCTGGATTTTTCTCAGTGCTTTCTACCATTTGCAGTGAGAATTAACATATTTGCAAGGCTGCCTCCAATTCCCCAGCTGACATCAATTATGCCAATACATTCACAAGAATTAATTCTCTACAATAAATTGAAAAGGGGAAATATAGTTGCCAATATATAAAGGTGCTAACTAAATGACTTCCAGGATGTATTGTTCTTTGATGTTGTATAACTAGCCTACTTTATTAATCTATGTCACCAGTGTCAGCTTGCTGCTCAACTTATACAGATGTAAAAGAAACAAATCTTTACAAAAACAGGAGATGCTACAGCTTCGGCAAAGAAAACTGATCTGTTAAGAAAGTTTTTTTCAAGCGACTTTCAGCAGGCCTTGGGGGCTGCTAAGTTTGGCAAAAATGAAAATGTCAGGTTTCATTGAAAATCACTGCCCAGCTAAAATGGGATTTTGAAAGATGAGCCACCTGCTTTATTAATAACACCACAAGGTTTTCTTGTTTGTTTGTTTTATGGACACAAATCTGTGTTCCACAGATCATATTAAAATGTGAACAAAAATTTAAAAACAACTGGAGTTATTTTTTAAGGATCCTCTGCCTCCCTGTCATTATAAGCCTCATAAATATAAGACTTTTGCAGCAAAGATTTCCCCTTCCTTCTGTTTTGGCCCCAGGGAATATCCACAGAAAAATAAAATTAAATCTACAATATGAGGGAATCAAACCTGTAAAATGTGAGCAGCATTACTGGAGAGCTCGCTGAAAGACCAGCCACAAATCTCAGTGGGGGCAAGAAGACAGGTACATTAACTTATCTGCAGACTGTTTTAAAGCCCAGAAAAGGCACAGCACAGCGTAGAGGCAGAGGTCCACAAGCTGAAAGGTCACTGCTTTAACATTGGTGACACCTGGTAACCTGCACTCCAGTTCAGTCAGTGGCAGGATGCAGTGACAGGGAGGCCTGCACTGCTTCATTACAGCACACAGCATTTCTTGTCACTTTTCTGTCCCAAGCCCACCAGACACTGAGAAATCAGACTTAGTACAGCAAGACCTTTACCCACCACTCAAAGCAGCTGCCTCCCAGCTGGACCAAAACCTGTTGTTTACGACTGTAGAGCAGCACTGATGGCTGCAGACTGGGGGAAGAAAGGAGTGATCTTGTGCTTAACTGGGATGTGGTGGGGCACTTCACAGGCAGGTATCACAGAGTTAATACTGACTGGTTGGAGAGGGTCAGGAAACTCACAGGCAATGTTTCCACCCCCACTTTTTCTTTTCTAAAACCTGTGGAAAACATACTTAAAATCTGTATGAATATGAATATTAGATGTAGCACATTCATAGCATGGAGCAGAATTAATATTGAGAAAAAGCAAATCGGTTGACCTCACTTTTCCTGTTGAAGTTTGGAACAATTAGTTCTTGTGACTGACTACCATTCACAGCCGTTTTCTCCACTCATTCATGAAATTAAAAAAATATGCAATTTCTTTTACAGCTATTTAAAATGTGTAAAACACAGCAAAATAGTATTTCCAGCTACTGCTTTCTTAGAAGAGTAACAGGCTAAGAAAGAGCTACGTTCTGTCTACTTTTCCAAATTCCTTCTTGTTTTTCAGTTTCTAAACTATCAAAAATACTAATTACTTTATGAACCATTTCTTTGTAATTCATGTTTCTGTACCTAATATATATGTATTATCACTTAATTCAAGTCAGTATTGAAGAAAATAATCTGACAATAAAAGAGAAGGCTACGACTACAGACAGACATATGGGAAAAAGCAATGCAGTAAGAGATTTTCCATATTAGTCTGCTTTACCAGCAGAGAAATAAGGTGTGCTCCCAGAGCAACATTCATTCACCCCTCTGCCCTTCAGAATACCAATATTAGATAACAACATCTTCATTCAGTTTGTCCAGAACAGTTATCTCAACCCTGCAGTGCACACAATACAGGGAACAAGACACAGGGCTGTCATCACCCAGAACACGATGCTTTTATAGAAAATATTGGGGTTTGGTTGTGAGGGATGCACCATCCAAATTGGTCAAATTGCACTCAGCTAAACTGTTAGAGTTTAGTAGAAGATAAATAATCTCATCATCTTTAGACCACACTCCAGCAACACATTACAGTAGTCTGGGTTTTCACTTCAGCCAGTACTGGCTGCCAGCAATCTCACTAATAAATTTAAGACTAGCAGCCTTTTGACTGATACCTTCAGCCTAGTAGAAACTGCATGGATCTCAAATTGCTTTTAAATGTGATGCGTGATTTGAGGGGTTGAGGGGCTGCTTATTATTGTTTGGAAATTGTCAGAATTGTTTTATGAAGTCACAGATTCCTGTGAAGCTTGTTCAGAGCTGAGGTACAGGTCATTTCAAACACATCCTATTTGCCATTTATGGTCCCTGCTCAGCTCCTTTGCAGCATGTCAGAGTACCTGGAATTTGGCAAAACTCAGGGTCTCCAGCTGGCTGCTTTCCATCTGGCATATCCTGCATATAAAGCTCCTGCCTCCTTCAGGGAAAAAAAAAATTAATGAAACTGAACCTCATAAAAATTCTCTGTCGAGTGAGTTGTGTTTCTGCCTACTGATATAACAAGTTATTGTAAAATTAAAACCATTCAGCCTTTCAGTTACTGTTAAGGCTGTGTCAGTTTAGTAAGTAAAATAAGCTGGGTGATGACTCAGCATGAGTAAGTGACAAAAGAGACTGTAGCTGGGATGGATGAAGGTCCTTTTCTCTGTAACTCCCTCTTTACCAAGTACCTAGGCAACACAGCTCACTTCAAACATTTATGAACTTTGTGTCCATCTCCTTTCATAATTTCTGTTTTAACTGGATTATTTCTTTGCCTGAAAAACCTGCACCTATTCTGGACTTGTTCCCCATCTTCCCTACCTTGAGACCTGGTTTGTGGTCCTCTCTCATATTTCCCTGTTGATTCTTTGTTCCAGCTACTTCCCCAGACTGCTCTGTACTTGATTATTATTTCCTGCTGCATGATTGCCCTGCCCCACTTCTTTTTCCCACACAACAGTAAGAAGGTGGTTTTGTCCACAAATATCTCAATCCTCACACCACCAACTCCTCTAACTTAGCAACTGGCATCCTAAGCATTGTACGGTCTAGTGGTTTAATCCACAGACCACTAATACGGTCTGGCAACTGCAGTTTGGAACCTTTTGGTGTTGAAAACTAACCAAGCTCATCAGCAATCTTGAAAAATACGAAAAAATTTACTTTAACTGTCTTCAGCTGACTGGTCCCCAAGGTGAAGACTGCTGTTGGAACTGCACCCTTTCCCACAGCTCATCATTCCTCTGACAGTGCCAGCACGTCACAGGGACTGACTCTACTCATAAAGAAATTATGTTCCTCTATAAAGAGACAATATATAAGAGGAACAAGTACGTTTTTAGGTTCTTCATTTAAAAGCTTCTTGAAAAGCAGAAAAATAACCAACCAGATACCCAAAACAAGACACACAGGTCTTGTGTTTTCTTTTATTCTATATTATTTTCTTGGCACACACCAAGTCTTGTCAATAACACTTGACTTCTAAAGGTTCCTCAGGTTTGTTCCATTGCTATTCCATTTTTTCTTTGTTTCCTGTGTGGCGTTGATGTTATACTTCCTCCTGATTTCAGAGAGCAGGGTATAAAACAAGATTTCCTATTGGAAATATCATTTTTATGTTGTTCCCCTGACACTAATAAACAGTTCACATAGACTTTAAAGGTCATTGATATTGCTCTTCTTATTTATTAGGGGTCCACCATGACTACTAAAAATGCAAGACAAAACCCAACAAACAAGATGTCTTTTGCAGAGATAATATTTTTCTATCACTTTATAGTTACAGTCACAGCTGTGCAACACACAACTTACTGAGCTGAAAGATGGGACAGAAGTTTATGATATTAATCATCATGTAACTGATAATTGTAATTGTAACTTAATGGTTATAAGAAAAATATTTTGAGCACTCACGGACTATGACAAGGAAAAAAAAGTTGTAATAATTGTAATGAATTAAACATTGGCTTTGCATGGAGGAAGACTGCCATCTTATTTCTGGATATGATGTGAGTATCATTCTCAATTTAAGCCCTTTCATTGTGCATGTGTCTGGCATTTCAGCTGATGACACATCCCATTGAATTCTTTCTTCCTCACCTTTCTTTAATACCTCTCATGACAAAATCTGTTTTAGCTGTTGGGAACATGCTGTAATCTAGTCTGATGATTAAAACATGACACTGTGTTTGGATCTCAGAAAACCTCTGATGAAAGTCTGATATCATCTGAGAGGTGTTGAGCTGCACTACAGTGGACATTGTATACAGAGCCAGTTAAAATACAGACAAGCTGACACTGCTCATAAGTAAATCTGCTATGAAAAAACAACCAAGAGTGGCTAGGAGGAGAGTGATTTGATTTGACTCATCCCTTATAAATGTCTTCCCGTTTCTATGCCTTGTCTCTCCTTCCCTTTGCTTCTTTATATGGATCCTTCTAAACCAGATCTCACAGAAAGCTTATTTCCTCTTGTCACCTAAAAAGTAATTAACAATATGCTGTCTTTCTTCTTAATACCAATCCAGTTTGTTCAGCTTCTCATGAAAAATCAGAAGAAATGAAGCACTAGGAATGAGGTAATCAAAGTATACACTGGGATAGAAAAGAAGGACCAATAAATACAGGTTTCACCAGGAATGTAATTATGGAAAGTCTAGATCTATTTTATAGTAAATCAACACAGAGTACTAGCATATACATGTTAAAAGTTAGACAAAAAGAATATAATTAAAAGTAGGACAATTTCTAGTAAATATTAGTAGCACTAAAAATGAAAGGAATTAAGTGTTCTAACATGAATTATTTGAAACAGGTTTATTTTGCTTTTACTAATCAGGACAAATCTTTCTTTCTGTTACATTCAAACACTTCTAAACAAATTTGTCTCATCTTTTACTATTTAAATTAACTTTATGCTGTTAATTAGAGTGATGGGGAGTGCTATCCAGCAACCTACAGGCAAAAAACACTGTATACACAGTAATTACAGCATCTGGTTACTTCAAAAAAATATCAAGACAAAGCAAGCAATCTGTTCCCAAGATGTTAATTAGCCTCCACATAAGAAAAATGACTCATGATGGATTTAAAGGCATGCAATGTGTCAAAGAGGGGAATGGATAGACACATCATCCAGCTGTGGAAAATATGAAACTAATGCAGAACTCTTCACCCTTGTTTGAAGTAGAGCAATGAAGTAAGCTGCGTCATGTGCATAAACTTAAGATCTTGAAATAGATAGGAATGATGGCATTTAAATGTTTTAAAAACAAAGTGATACTGAGGGGGAAAAAAATCCCACAATGCATATGAAGAAAGACCTCAGCTCCTGTGCTCAAAACATCCCATTGTATTAGTGCAGAAAAGTTGCAGTTTTGGCAGCTAGATTCTTGTTTAATTCAGATATCACAGTAAAGCTAAGGCTGATGTAGTATCAAAGATCAGCACACAACAATTCAAACCATTTTGTGAGAGCACAGGATCTACAACACTGATGAGTACTCCGGTTAGACAATCTAAAAATGATAATGAAGGCTGATGTGATGGGATTGCCTCACACAAGTGTATTGTTTTGTGCAAGTCCCATCCCCTGAATAAACATGTTCAAGGAGATCTACAAATTGAGAATTTCAATCAACCAGCATTACAGCAACAAAGAGATTGTAAAAAGCACACACTGGAAGAATACAAGGATAAATGAAAGCAGGAGCAGGGAGATTATTTTTATCAGAAAAAAAAAAGCTTATCTGAATTATCGCATACTTCAATACTCTTTCTCATCATAAAAAGCTTTCAGACATTTGGCCATTTCTCGTGCAATGGTCATTTCACTTTTCTGCCTAGACATATTCTGAATGCTCTGCTTAGTCTGACATGCATCATATTACTGCTTTGACTGCCTCCACATGAACTTCAGAATAAGTATCAGGAAGGTTTGATTATTCATTCAAACCTGTCCACTTGCATTAATGCCCCTGGTAATGACAAATTATGTGAGGGATTCTTCAGCAGTACTTAGAGGATCTAAGATGGGCACAATGGGCTTAATTCTTAACTGTTCTGTAATAATATGACCGCACTAAATTCTGGTAATGTTGCACAAAACTCTATCACTATGAATACCCATGCAATGAAGATTAATAATTAAACTTGCAGTTTTATGTGTTCTAGGTGGGGGAAAAGCCCTATGCTTTCTCTGAAGTCACTCACAAGCCTCTGTAGTCATGCAGATGTTTGAATAAAATTAGCTTAATTAGGTACTAGATGTCTTTTTCGAAGGCCAACTAAATGTAATAAGAATCAGAACTTTCTCTTGTTTTTGGAGTTTTTCTCTAAGGAGAAAGGAATTCTAAATAAGAGACTATATTTTGGCAAAGATGTTGGGAAAAGTATTTTGATTCAGCAGCTCTGAACCAAACAAATTATGAAAGATTTATTGACAAAGATTAATTTTTTGTTTTAAGCCTCTATTCAGAACTGTCTCTCTGCTTGGCAGTTGCTAGACTTGATGTTTTTCCAGCTGCCAAATTTCAGTAAAACAGAAACCTTTGGCTTAGTTTTTACTCCTTATATTTAATAAATGGCTTCAGTAGTAATCAAACTTGCACTGAACCTGGAAGCAGGCATCAGTTGCAAATAAAGAAAAAACATTAAAAGCCATTTTTTTATTACATTATTGGCCTACTAGGGAAGAAGTAGTGTTTGATTAAAAAATAAGTGCTCCAGCAGGATTATGCTTACTGGTGTCCAAGGATGTTGCCCTACAATGGTCTTTTTATTTGATCCATTCTGGATCCATTCTGCATAATCATTTCATATACTGTTTGATTTAGTCCTCTGGAACACCTGAGACATAATCATAAAACAGGGCATAAGTAATTCCAACTGCTCTAGCAATCACTGACTTTCCCAAGGGGTCTTTAACCTCTCCCCCTGAAGCGCATGTCCCGGCTTCCATGTAATACAGCTGCAGAAATCTGGGCACCCTCAACATGAGTGCTCATCCACCCACATAGCTTAGAGAGTGTGTACACAGAAACAGAATTTGGAGTCTCTCTGACAGTCCTGGTGTAGGGGATGGCTGCAGCTCCATGATGGGCACACATTCTGTTATCTGGCAGAGAAAGGCTGAGCGTGTCTCCGGTGCATCTCCACGTTAGATGTGGCATCCGTCTGCTTAGAAGGTCAGATATTCCTGCAGTATAAAATTCAAGGTAAAATTTGCAGATGGAATGAAAGAGGGTAGTCATTTCCTTCTACTTTCTTATCTTTTGCCAGCTAAATCATGGTCCTTGATGTCAGGATTTTGGAGGAATTAGCATCTTATCTATGGTAGATGCACGTTCATTAGAAGCAACACCGTTTAATCTAAGTTAAACCATTGAAATAAATGGAGTTAGGGCAGATTTAGAACACTCAGTTTGCAAACAGAATCTAGTCCTTAACTTGCTTACTATACTATTTTTATACTGTGACCTATTTTGTAGTTATCTTTGGAGAGGAATGTTTAAGTAAAGAACATGGTAAAAAAAAGTGTCTCATTTACATGCTTTACACACTGTGTCATTTCTTCAACAGACATATATACGCATTTGTTTAACTGAATAACTATTGTAAAATAGAAAAACTGCCTAAAAATGCTAAAATTTTAACAAAAAGTTTATTCATTTATAGCTGAAGCTTTCAAAAGAGTTTTAGAGATTCTGTTGTAATAAAGTTCAAGCTTGCTTTATCTACATGACTGCAGCGTAATTTAATCCCTACTTACTATTTCATTTGTAAGGTGAAAGATTTCAGATAACTTAGAGTATACTAATATACTCATACACAACATTACAAAGGATAGCTCACGTGTGTCAAAATGTGTTGAATAAACCATTTAAAAAAATAAAAAGCTAAATTAAAAAGAGCACCTGGAGAAAGATTTAGGTTTTATATGTAAATAAAATAAAAAAAATCATTAGAAAGAATTGAAAAGAAACCATAATTATGATTCTGTTATATATGTTTTTCAACACATCCCCTCCCCCCATTTATTTAAAGACTGTGAAGAAAATGAAATAACATTACATGCAAAAACACTTCAATATTTGACCTAATCTGCATAAGCAAGAGGAGATCAAGTAGGATTTTGGTTTAGTTGCTCTGAAAATGCAGATTGCCTTCACACTTTGTGATATGTCACAGGGAAAAAAGATAGCCTGCACTTTTCAATCCTATTTTAAACAGGATCTATGAATAATATCTGGACTCATCCATCCATGTCAGACCTAAGCCTTGTGATTTCTTCTAAAATAGCCCAGTCCACACCAGCACGGTCTCCATGCCTGCATTTCACAGAACTGCTGCACTCCAGCTGCAATTGTCTCCACTTGAGTCCTTACACATGCCTGTTAACAGCATTGCCTCTTAGCAGCTAGTTCTGATCATTTCCAAAGGCAAAGACAAATAAAGACATTTTTGGGGTTTATGTCAACCCCATATTTAGCCCATTTCTTCCTGCCCACAGTCTATGCTAATACCTGATTTTTGTCAGCAGCCCTTGATGCCTCATGTGCACACCTCTGGCAAGCTCTTTACTGTGTCTGCCTGCCAAACTCTTCTCCAGAAGAATGGCATTAACACATAAAAATCTTATTGATACTCATATGCTCATTTTGCACATCACTGCATTCATTTTCTTACCGAGATTAAAATATTTATCAAAATTTGTTAGAGCCAGCTGTATTTGACTGGGTTATGTTTAGAAGCAAGGAGTTTGATCCAGATGTCATTCTTCATAGTCCATCTGCTAGTTCTTCTAAAGGATTTTTTAATACATAAGCTTTTCACATTTTAAACCATGTTTTCAGTTCATTCTTCCTTCACCCAGAACATATAATGGTCAAGCAATGTTTACAGTTTGCTTGCTGAATCTAAAAAAGCATCTCACACTTCCATGCTTTGTAAAATGCTCCAAATCTCTTGTATCAATTTCATGACTTTGTAGGAGAGCTTAATTTTTAAATTTTTTACACAGAAACATTAAAAGATCTCTTAATCTGCCTTCCTTCTCATGCTAAACTCATACTTCTCATACTAAACTAAAAATTTTCTTTGTTCTTTGCTAAATGGCTTCTTCATTTCAATAAGGTAGGTACAATCAGAGTTTATATGTTATTGGAAAACAGAACTAAAGCTTACAGAATATTGCCCAAGTTTCAGTATCTGATTATTTTATAAAAGGTGGAAATAATGCAGACTGAAAAATGTAAGGAAAAAAAGAAGCAATACCTCCATTTCAATTCTAGAAGGGTTCCTTTACAAAATAAACAATGAAAAATGTATTTCTGTAGATGGAAAGCAAGACTATCTTGATATTATGAACCGGCTTACTTAATGGTTATTCTGGACCTTGCAGAATATGCAAATGGAACTCAGGGTCAATGACTGTTCTTTCAGACTGCTCCTTGGTTGTTGTTTTATGAAGGTGGTGGCTGGAGAGGGGATTAATTTCTTGGGGGTTTTTCTCTAACTCACTAAACATGATCAGCTGAACAGATACAATCTATGATCCAAATATATTTATCTACTTATAACTTTTCTCCTTCTGGTGGTTATTGAGAAGGAATTGTGGAAAAAAACATGATATCTCAGTTCTCAAAATATTTGTGCTGTGTGCCTAGGTGGGATCCTTTTTTCCTACATCCCTTGTGACCAAGAAAAATAGAAAAGCCTCAATTCAGACTGAGTCTGATGCCTTTTGTAATGACTACTCTCTAATATTGTTTAATTGCCTGTGAAGATGCAAACAAGCCTAAAATCCATAATAATTAGCTTAAAATAACTGGCTGAGGTTCAGGCAAATCATCCAATATCAGCATTTCTGGTTACTTTGCAGAGTAAAAAGGAGAAAATTAAGAAGGATAATCAATGAATGCACTAGAGGGGGGGGGGGGAAGGTTTATTTGCTAAGAATATTTATTCCTAGTACATCCTATAGTTTTTCCTGTATGCTGCAGACTGTAAACATAAGGCCATATAACCCATAGTCAACATCCATGCATTGAAATTCATATTTGCAGGCTAGCTATGAGCCAAAATATTTATGGAGTAAAAGAAACTACTGAGAAATACACAAACAAGAGATGCAGAAACAAATAACTCCTGCCTCTCCAGCAGTTAGAAAGAGAAAAGATCTGCAAAATTTGCCACTTTTTTTTTTTTTTGGTCAATGAACCACTTACACTTTGGTCTGTGTTAAATGGGATTCTTCAAGTGATACCAGTACATTTAATATCACCAGTTGCTGTTACATTCTAGACAGCAAACTAACTGAAATGGGAGCACACTGCTGTTTATCAATTCACCTGAACACACACTTCTCAGGGTTTGGAATTGCTGCTGTTTTCACATTGCACCTAGAAATGAATATCAAACCAGTGAGTTTGCTGCATGAAAATAGGTCACAGTGGAAGCACACGCTAGCTAGAAACCAGCACATCACTTACATATATATGGGGGTATACTTGAGTCTGTAACTAAAAACTTACCTTACACTAGGAAATAAAACATTAATATAAGGGGAAAAAAAAACCCAAACCTAAAACAAAGCAACAACAAAACCCCCATCAAACTTCAAATGAGGCCTAGACAGTATTGTCTCTATTTATGGCTAACATGAAAAGGTTGGATGTTTTTATGCTTTTATATCCTCTCCAACCTGCCTCCAACAAATGAGCTTATGCATATCCAGATGAGATTAAAATACCCTGGAACCTGTGGTTTAGGCCGAAAAATTGCAGAGAAAAAAAATACAAAAAAAGTATATTAATTTCTCTCTTTCATGTCATTACTGTGGACAATAATATTACTTGTATAGTTTTACTGACTTTTCCACCAATGTCTTTATTCCTGTCTTGAGCATTCCAATGAACATTCTGCTTGGCTGCAAAGAAAAGAAAACAGATTGAAAAAGTAACATGAGCAGCAGGTATTTTAAAGAACATTACTGGAATGTGAATGTATGCACAGGTCTTTATATCTGCACACATGTTTTATTTCAACATTTCTTTAAAGTTGCTGAAAATATTTTTTTCTAAAATTTTGGTCTTGTAAACACTGATATTAGAAAATATTTTTAACCATCTTATAACTCTGACAAAAAAATCCCATTAATGCCTGGGAGCCAAGTCTAAAAACTTGCTGAAGGCTAGGATTATGATTCATTATTGAACTTCCCTCACATTTTTCTTCAATTAATTCAGAGAAAAATTAATTTTATCTCAAGCTCCTTAAATTACTGTAACCAAGTACATATACGTACATAACAACATACTTACATATACATACATACATAACAACAACATTAGTTTAAATAAAACAATTGAAAAACTAGCCATGGTCACATACGTATTTGCATTTGTCATGGAGTTATATACATGGAAGTATGATTGGAGAAACCACAACAATATCTTTTAAAGTAACAATATCTTTAACTGCTTTCAGAAATTTTGATTCATTTGGAAAGGCAGGGATATAACCTTTATCATGTTTAGGTGAAGTATTGAACTTGTATTCCATCGCTTTAATTTAATTATTTTGCCTGTAAAATTAGGATCAATGCTGCTTCCACTGAGATTACTGGTAAAACACCCACCATATGAGCAGGGCTGGATCTCATTCATCCTTTAAAATATCTANCCTGGAGTGAAGTGCTGCTTATTTTCCTCACTACCTTTCAGAGAAAAGAATGCACTGACTAAACATCAGTGGGCTACACAAGAAACTTGCAATGAGCTCTTAGCTCTGATCAGTTTTCTCTGAAAATATACATTTCAAAGTCTATGTATGAACCGCACACAAAATTTCCCTTTTTCTGACCATTCCAAATCACAATTCAATATGCATTAGCTGGGCTTCTGTCAGCATAATTGGCTACAGCAGTCAGATTTTCAGAAGGGCTTAACTTCAGCTTTGCCACCAAAACAAACAAGATTATCAGAACAAGCACTGCATACAAGATCCTGACTTCTTTGAGAAATCTGTGCACAAGTGTCGTGGTTGGAGCTGCTTAATGCTGGCCTCTTCTGAACATCTGACCTTCCTCTAACACCCAGAGTGGTGCCAAATCCTCTTTAGAAAGCCCATCTCCCCTGACTGCCTTTTCTCCCTGTAAAAATCCTCTCTACTGCATCTGCAGGATTAGCAGAATAAAATAGGATACGGAAGGGATACCATATGTAGTCCAACTATTTCGCTTTTTAGCCATTATTCCTCCTGCTTACTGCTTGATTCTGTGGGAATATTTATTTTAATTATTAAAGAGCAGAAAAACCAAAGACCTCCTGAACTAACGTGTCCGCTCTTGTGAATTTCTCAAGATGGCTTAGCCTAAGGAAGGAGCTTCTAGACATCAATATAAATTCACATTTTGATGGATTTTGTATTGATTGCCAATGTCAATGTTAAAGCATGTGTTATTTGAGCCTAAAGAAAGCATTTTCTAAAAATAGGCATCCAGTTGCCTAGTGGGCTTGAATTCAGTGTTGACAAAGTATCCTGTTTAATTGCAATTTCTTTTGTCCTACTATATATATTATATATTTATATATTTTGTCTTAATTTTTATTATATCCAGTTACTTCTACAAGTATTCCATCTTCTGTCCCTTTTAGAACCATATAAGTACAGTTATATTAATAAATATAGGACATATTTAAATCAAATTAAGTATTCTATAGAGAGGTTTCATTTTTTTACTGATTGTGATTGACACGAACACAAAACTAATGGGTTTGCTCAGAGGAACAAAGAAAAATTGGAATTTTATAAGCATCCTCTCTGGCCTTTTAAGAAAGGGAGATCTGAGGATTTTTCAGAACCATGTTCCCTTTTCATTTATTACCATGTCCCAGTGGGAGAAAGAAGGTGGAAGAGAAATAATAGAAGCATAGAAGTACAGATAGAACAAGTTTATATTTTAATGGCAGACTATTCACAAGTGCCAGAGAACAGCAGTGCATTAATTTAACATAGCTATGGCCTCACTGCATCATCAGTATTTCCAGATCAGTTGGATGATGTGACAAAATGAAACTTCTGATGTGATACTTTCTGTAAACACAGATGTGAGTCGAGCCTTGCCATTTGGATGATCAACAGTTCTGTCTTCAGTCATATCAAAATGACCACATCCTTATAAGGGGACTAAAGGCAAGAGGGCACACAAGATTGTCTGAAGATGAAGGTCTCCAAGTCCTTCTGCAACATATGAAGTAAAATATGGTTGCATACAAAATTTATACCACAGAAGAAAGGGTAAGAAATAGGTAGAATCAACCAGAATATCTGGTTGCATATCAGTGCACTAATTCTTATTGGGGGGTTTTCACCCATAGGGAAACTCTTTGTCTAAAGCAGATTATAACTTGGGATGGGTGCATTGTACAGTATAAAATAATAGCAACATTTTATACAAGGAAAAAAACCACAGCAGAGTATAGACTCAGAATTTATTATGGCCTTCATTAATTTTACTATGGTTCAACTTAACTAGATTCTATGCATTAGAAATGTACATCATGGTTTTCCAGACAGGATCCTGCAGAGGAGTGAAACAAAACATAGAGCAAGAAGGGAAAGAAAATAAGGCAACTAAGGGGAATACACCGGCCAGAGAAAAGGTTTTGCCTGAACATGGGAAGAATACAAAAGAATTTCCTCCCTGACTACATCACATTTGTTTGAAAACACAACCTCAGGAAGCAGCATTTGAGACTTTGACCAGAATTTATCCTCTACTTCATGACGAGCAACAAGCAGATTTGTTTAGCATTTTAATGCTGCTCTATTTTCTTGATGTGTTTTGCTTTGACATTTTACTTGTTTAGAAACAGTTAAACACAAATGAAAATTAAATTTAGTACTGGATTTTTTGTTAAAGCAAAACATCCCACTCAGTCTGAAATCAACCTAAAATTTGGGGTTTTGTTTAAATTTTGTGGAAAAGAAAAATAAAGATACATTTTCCTTTGGTGTTGTCCCTTAACATTCTTGGTTTTGTTCCTTGGGCAAGTTCAAATTAAAAAGTAAAAAAATTAGAGTTACAGTCATTTACAGAGCTCTATTCCTACCACAAATTCTTGGGTCATTACTAGTCTCTCAGTGGGGTGATGTTGGTAGGAAAATCACTCTTTCTCAAGTGTTCTTTTAAGAAACTATTTCTGAACCTTCATTTGTGATCTTTTCTTTTTCAAACGTTAAAGGTTTTGCTACTGTTGCTTATGACAGCAGTATACAATAAGTTAGGACACCAGTGTAAAATCTACTAGATGTCACGATTTATTACATCATATCATAGGGGAAGAGACAGAGCTTCATATCTCAGGGACAATAGTGGCAAAAGAGTCAAGCAGAAACAAGTTAAGTACAGAATAACTGCAAGTAATTTGCACTCTGCCAGGTGAAATGATGCTGCTCCTGAGATCAGGGATGCTTTTGCAGGCTTTACCACCAACTGCAGCAGACTAAGTACCCATCTTTATCTCCTACAAGGAATTCCCCAGCTAAATATCCACAGTGAACCCTAACACAGAGATTAAGAGACTAATCATATCTTGTTTAGCCATATAAATCCCAGTTCAGATCTTACAACTATTCTAATTTTGTTCTCAAAGGAGTTACTTAATTTTGCTGACCCAGTTCAATAAGGTGGTAAGAGGTGATAAAGGGAAGTATTCATCACAATAAGGTTAACACACGCTTTCAGTGAAACAAAACTCACCCCTGTGATCACTTGAAGGGACCTAGGCTACCCTTCTATTCTGAATCACCTTTAGCAAAAAAAGCAGCAGAGGCTCACCTCTCTCTGTGCAAACTTCCCGTTTTCCCCAGCAGTCACTGATGTGGTAAAGAGTATTCAGAAGATCTCTGCTCTGTGGAGAGAAAAAAAAAGCTGTTACAACTCTCTGTAGGGACAAACTCTTCCAGTAGTTTAACAGTAATATACATATAAAATACCTTTAAACCTCCAAAAATGTGCTGCAAAATAACAACAAAAACAAAAATGGAAAATAATCAAAATATCGGGAGACAAAGGGAAAATAAAAAAAGGATAGCTTCAGCCTATCCAAATATTCCTTTACCAGGGTGTTTTATTAGACGGCTACTCCAGGTATTTTGTCAGACATTCTCACTCCTTTTCCGCACTCCTTTCTTTGTTGTGACTGTTCTTATTGTTTGAGAGTTGAGAAGCATTTCAAATGAAGGAGTCACATTTTCAGTAATACATCAAACAATCTGAGCACATTCAGAAATGATGGGGCCCATAGCAAATTACATGTTGCAAAGCCTCATCAGCTGAAGCGATTACTTCATTTCTTCAAGTCATTTTAAAAGAGCTAAGAAACTGATGCTATTTACATCATGTATATAAATAACATGTATCTCATATTTATATAAAATGTGTGAGATTGGTGAACATTACTGCAAGTGTTCATTTGAATTTTAACTTGAATTCATACTACCCGTGATTGCACAATGGAGACAATGATTGTACCCAACCCCTTTTGAATTTTCTCTCCGCAGGATTTCAATGAGTTTCTGCTTTTTTTGCATGAGCTTTCTCAGAGGCAAGGGCTTGTGATGACAAGTGCAGTCTTTACAGAGAACGCTATTTCAAAAAATCATTTCAGGAGTGCTCCCAAAGATCAGCCATCTGAAGGCAAACTCGTTGTATTATGGAGGGGAAAGGGAAAAAAGGAAAAAAGGGGGGAAAAANTTGAGACATTTTTGATATTTTGTTTGGCATTTGCTCTGATTTCAGTTAAAATGTATGTAAAAGTATTATAAAACTTAAAACCTGGTTTGATAGGTTTCAAAAGTGTTTATCAAAGACAAGGAGCACTTCTTGGCAAACTGTTTCCATCCTGAGATATATCAGAGAAATATAAGAGCATACTTTTCTTTTTATGCATGCTAGTACAGCTGGTAAAGATCAGTATTTTTGCAAAAAACTGCAGTTAATCATATAAAGTAGATTATATGGCACAGTTGGTTTGGTACATGACAATGCTCCACATTTCAAGTGGGTAACACTTCCAAAATCCCACAGAGAGGAAAACAATGAGCCACCCACACAAGGAACTGAAGCACCTCAGAGAAAAGAAGTTTACTTTGCTAATGAAAGCTTTATAACCTATTAATCTCAAATAGCTGGTATTATTTTACATACTGTATGGAACAATTCAACACAGATGCCCTTTTTCTCGAAATTCCTCACCGGAGCCCTCAAGGCCAGTAAAGTAACACATCAGAGGGCAAATGTGAGTGTGGATTTCACTGTGAGGACTCTGGAAGTAGAAGAAAAGATATTAAAGAGCTGTGCTCATTCATTCATAGAGTGGAAATAACAGTTTGTTGATGACTGGAGAGTCTGGCTATAATTCCAAATACTGCTTTAACTTGCCCACCAGAAATATCATACAGAAGGTTTCTTGCAAATCCCAGCTGGATCAAAAAAGTAGCATGAATGAGCTACTTTTGTCAATTATGTTTACCTCCTAGATTGGAAGATGCTTTCCTACTTCTATAATGACATGCTTTTTACTAAAAAGCCAGTTAAGATTAGTTGGGACAGTCATGACTAAAAACCACAATGGCTGAAGGACATAATTATTATGAAGATTGAGGTGACTTCCCAAAAGACTATTCCCACAAGCTGACAATGTCACGAGCATTTCAAAAACTATTACAAAATTAATCAATGAAATCTCACACTCACTTGACATTCCAAAGCATTCCTGGTCACATTAAACACTTTGCAGTCTGGACTTTGAGTGTCCAGAAAGTTAACATCCTGTTGACATTTTCGGTGTTGTAATTTGCATTTAATTGGGACTGACTTTTCAGAGTTTGAGAGTGCTGCTAGACTATGATGGACAACCAAATGAAAGGCAAATAAATCAGTTTCTGAAAAAACTGGCTTTAAAGAACTTTTCTGCAGAAAAAACCCAACATGTCATAAAAATACAGTGAGGCACAGACATTTCTAGTCCAACACCTGAACCCCAAGGCAACTTTTTAGCTAATATGCAAATGGCAGCTGTGTATGGTGGCTTTTTACAGTTTGGATGTATAATATAACAAAGAAAGTTTTACATTTTAATTCATGTTTGCTCCTAGATAACACTAGCTGAAAGAGCAGTGAATCTCTGACACTGTACATCTGAAGACAAGGTGCAATGGAGTATGGCCCTGGAGCCAACAGGTATTTGGTCCTGGATTTTAAAGGAGGCTTGTGTGGAGAACAGAAAAAAATAGCAAAAAATCCCATAGCTACATTAACTTTGCATTCAAGCTGTTCCTGTTGTGCACAGAGAGGAGAAACTTTAGCTATGCCAAGGCAAGAGAAGGAAACAAGACTGTAACACATTCAGAGTCAGGCCAAAACAGCAGCGATTCCAAGGAAGGAAAAAGGTTCTGAGGGCTCTTTGCAAATGAAAACTGGCAATTGGCACCCTGCCACTTTTGCAGTGAATCAGGGCTGAGGTGGCTACTACAGCCAGGGCTTTGCCACCCCTGAGTAATAAGCTTTGTATGGGGGATGTCAGCCCAATTTATTATACATAGATTAAATTTGATTTTCTACTCCATTGACAAATTATATACAGACAGGCTTATGAAAACCTCTTCTGCTGTTAACATACATTTGTTGATATTTCTTATACCTGCAGTTCAAAAAAGGCTGACAGCCATCAGAGTTGTTGGATTCTACTGATTATTATTACACTGGTACAATAACAGAAACCAATATTGTAAAAATATATAAGTACTTGATTTTCATTGCATTTGAAAAAATATCTAAACACTTGAAATACATACTTTATAAAGCAACTCAGAAGAAACCAATTTGGAGTTTTCACGCAGGTCCTATTAAGAAAACTACAAATGTTTTCAATATCCCGATATTAGGCAAGATTTATGTGTTCAGCTAAAATGAAAGCAGTTAGTAGGTTATTTATTTAGCCTCTAACACACTATAAATAACATCTAAACAAACTAAATGAACTAATAGCCAGGGTACCACCAGGAGCAAAAGAGTGACTTTAATAAGTGTCATTTCAGAGAAAGAAACACATCAGACATATTCCCTACAAGACACTGAATCCACCTATATGACTCTGGCATATGTCCAAAATGCTATGTTCAACTTGTCATTGTGTTTGCAGCTGTCCTCCTCTCACCAGTCAAATATTCAGCATTATGAAACTTTAAAAAAGTATTCCATTTGCACAAGATTTCCTGTTAAGAGTTTTGTCTGTTTTTGCAGTGTGGTGGTGCTTCTTGTTTGTGCACACCTACGTATTTGTCACCCTCAATAAATATTAAGCACACTTATTTGACTGGCTTTGACTGATGTATTTGAACTGACTTTGAAAGACTGAGATCAGAAAGACCTGTCAGGTCCTAATGGTTCCATGAAAAGTAGAGAAACCTTGGAAATGCCCACATGAGAAGGCAACTCCTCATAAATCCTCACATTAAGGGAAAGCTTGCATTTCCTTAGACAACAAAATAAAAGAGAAAAATCACAGAATCATAGGGAAACAGATTTCATTCCTTTTTACAGTTATGGAAACACTGTTAATTAAATGCCTGCGGGATGGAAAAGATGGCTTTTCCAGAGAAGTGCCATTTTCCAGGTCTACAGATACATTAAAGACACAGCCTCAGCAGAGTCTCTTACAGAAATGTAGCTTGGGTATCATGTAGCTCCATATCACCCTAGTCAATCCATACTACTCCCCCAGTCCTTTTCTTTAGCGTCAGATGAACCAGTATTTCAGAGGGAGCAGTGAAGTTTATCCACCACAGAGCTCTAGCCAGGTTAAAATTCACTTTGTATCTTTTCAGCAGTTCAAAATAATCCTATCAACCTAAAGAACAGACAGTGGTTTTCTTGTCAGTGGTCTCTACCTGAAAGGGCCTCCCTTATACTTTTGAGACCTATGTGCCGATGCACCTGCTAACTTCTGTATCTCTACTTCCCTGTATTCCTCAGGGTCACAGAACTGCAAAAACAGTAACATTTCAAAGGCGGGTGGATAGCCTGGACAAAATCTTAGGAAAGTCTCAAACGTAAAAATAATTTAATAAAACAGAAGTTTTCACCAAAAGGGAAAAAAGCAAATTTTGGAGTGCTTTCTGGTAGTAAAGCAGCTGCAAATTAGTTCTTTTATAATCCCACTTAATCTGTGGAAGGAAACAGGGACATAACTTCTAAGGAAATTACAAGGTCCTGTATTTAAACTGAAGTTAAATGAATGCAATGAATGCATGAGCAGGGACTTGTTCCTTTTCCCTTTTATCCCTTTCTTTTTCAATATAGGTTTCTGAAGAAGCTCACCAGCATGGGACAGGAAAGCCCTCAAGAGTGAAATGAGGATATGTGTCTCAATGTCACTTCAGGAAAAATAGTGCATTTTTTGTTGAAAAATCCAAGTGGTGTCTTTATGGATGACTGATACCATGAAACAAGGCACAGAGATATCCCTTTTGCAGAAAACAGAAATTATGAAATGGTGTTGTGCCAGAGAAAGACTGACAAAAAGTGTCTTTTGTTTGAGAGAAGAAATTTTTAAGCACACTTTCATGGCAGCTGAAATGGGGACACTACTATCCTTAACACAGAAAAATTAACAAATGCCAGCTCAGAGTGTTTTTCACTGAATATCAGTATAGCTGAATATTTTCGCTGTAGATGAAGTCAAGGATGTCTGAAGAGGTTTAAAGTACGCACTTACACTACAAGAAAGCAAAAACTCTTTAAGTTCAAAGCTGACAGCTTAGAGGAGACTAAAACACAAGCATCTGGGTGCTTCTGTTTCCACTTTCAAGAGGCAGCAGTTCAATGACACTTATTTCCTGCCTTGCTGTCCTCTTAATTTGACAGCAAGACTGAAATGATAATCATGTTTGGGAGATCTGAGGTAACATTCATTGAAAGAACAAGTAGTAAAAGAAATATGAGAAACACAGCATTAAATTGTTCTTTCAGTGCATTTATCTGTAAGATCTTTCTTCATGTCACATATGATTGCTTTAAGTCTTGGTTTATAATCCTCCTTCCAATATTAGTAATTCTTGAAATACAAGCTTTGGTTTCAGTAAAATTCATGTTCCAACATAAAAACTGCTGCTTTATTCCTAGGAGAGACACAAGTTTTCTATAATGCCTGCTCTTAAGGTATTTGCTTTTTACCATCACCTTGCTCTTTTCCCATGTTATTGGAAGAACTATAATTCTGTTCTGAGATATAATTTTAAATATGCATTGAACACATTTTGAACTGCACTTGAAGTGCAGAAACACAGACAATACACATATATTTTCTCTATATTGATTTTAAAAACCCATGAAAAGTAAGAAATTTGTGACTTATATTTACACAGAACAGTTTCATCTTCACCTTTCAGTACCAAGAGGGGACTTTTGACATACATGGACAGCAACTAAAAAAGGGTAAAAAGTGCTAATGTCCTACTAAAGACAGCTTCTTTTGAGCAGAACACAGAAGGTCAGCTAGGTAGTTTCTATTTCTTTTGTGTCATTTAATAGTATCTGAATAAATATTTCTGCATGTAAATTTACCTCACCTGCAAAAAAAAAAGCATTTACATTCCTTAATGAATGTTCACTTATGGGAAAGCAACTCTTAAACATTTCCAGTCCAAGCCCGTTTGACCATCTAAAAATTAGATTTTTCTTCGGCAAACCACAAAGACAAGTCAGGCTGAACATTTACATCTCCATTAATGCATTAATAACACCACCACTTAATTTATAAGATAGACTTTTATTAACACATGGCTTTTTCTCCTTGGAAGACTACTTTGCTAGGGTTGTAAATCAAGCACTTGCTTTGCAGTAAGTGTGCTCAGTTTCCCAGCACATGTATTGTAGTTACACTCTGGATGTACAGAAGACTTGATAGTGGGACATCTGGGAAAAAAAAATGGTTTCCAAAGATACCAGTGCTAGATAATGGAGCTCAGGTGTACTTATAAAATATATTATGGGATATAATATAAAGGCTATAAAGTATATATATATATAAGGTCTATTCTCTTTAAAGTGCAGGAAGCTCTTTTTGAATACTAAGCATTTTCAGCAATAGCATACAAGTTAAATATAATTTTCAATTAGATGCATTCCACAGTAAAGGCATTTTAATGGACTACAAGAAACAAATATCATAAGAATATGGGAAGGTTATCTTGGGTGACAAAAGTAATTCTCAGCCCGATTCCTAGCATTCACATTAGGAGGCTCTAAAACACATTTTCCTTCCTCAACATCAAGAGCACATTGAATCTCTGTATCAAGAAGAATCAGCTCAACCGCCAGTGCAATTGCCACAGGGAATTGTGTCCATCAATGCAACACAACAGATTTGCCTGGGCATATCACACTAACTAGCTATTTCACTACATTTAGCAGAAGAGACTGCCAAATTACTGCCTAATTCAGTGAAGATACAGATCTAGCAGTCTATTAGAGCCTTTGCTTTGACTTACAGTCTGATTTTAAGTGACAATTCGAATCTGCTCTTGTATAACCATAAAATAATGGGATATTAATAATACAGGTTATGCATTTCATGTCAAGCTTAATTTTAAGCTTATTATCAAGATGAAATGAAATATTTAAAAATTAAAGTGAAATGATAAATGAGGAGGCTGAAGAAAGGTAACTAAATCATACAAGTTTTATACTGTCCTTTTCCTGTGTACATTGTCAAACTTTGTTATGGGTAAATGCAGTGGAACAGCCATTTTTTACCCCTCAATATTAAAAAAAAAAAATAGTATCCAAGCTATGACAGATCATTTGTACATTTTTTACTCTATATATTTCAAAGGCAGTGCCAAGCACTGTGTCCTTCCAAGCCTTGAGAGCAGATGTTGAAATGAAGGCAAGAGTATTAAAGAGATTAGTCAAAAATAGAGATGGTACAAATTCTAAGTGCTCCAAAGATCCCATACTGGAATGTGAAACCTTCATAAAGATATTTATACACTTAAGAAATTGAAGAAAATTAAATTGTACACTTTATACAATTGAATAAATTGAAATGAATGATCTTCCCAAAAACAATGAAGGGACAAAAACATGAGAGAAAATTTGGGGGCTGGAAGCCACATTATGATTGAGGCTATCCTTAGCAACATACATGCAAGTATGAATGCAAGCAGCTTGCAAACACTATTTAAATCCAGATCTTGATTAGAAACTGGAGCCGGAAGTACTCCTTGTGCTAACACCCTCATTTGCATTTTTCCCAAGTCTGTTTGGCAACAAGGAATTTTTCCTAGGCCGTCAGTAGACATACAGACCCAAATCTATTATTACACAGGCTGGACTGCCAGTGTAGAAGATTAGACCCAAGAGCATTTATGGGAAGAACCAAGTCAATCCTTAGGATGGGATAAGATAGGACTGGTATTATCAGTAGTTATCAGTCTTCCAGATTCTGCCCTGCTTGAGTCTGACATTGACCTATATGCCTTAAAGGTATAAATTTTACCTTCTACAACATGTTAACAGGAAACTCTAGAAACTGATGAGACACTTCCTCTCCTGAGGGCAGTTCATTCTTTTTCCTCTGAAAAGTGTCCAGACAACTGCATCATTACTCCTTGATCCCGTTAGAAAGTAAAACTTAATGGGAAATCCAGTTTGAGAAATGAGAATCTTCCACCTGCTAAAAAATGCAAATCTTTGTGCTCAACAGCAGTCAGATTGTGAGCCCTGAACTGAGTCAGCTTTTAGACAGCACTAGTTTAATTCCACATTATGTACCATGTGGGAATACATTTTTAAATAAGAGAGCATATACTGATGATATCCATGACTACTGGCTATGATTTTTATTAAAGCAGAGTAAATGTTTAATACAAAATGAATCTTTAAAATCTATGCAAATAAGACTGTGAAACCCTTGTTGAACAAGGCAAGCTCTTTTTTTCATATTGCAGGCATACATTGTGACTACCGCAAATGTCAGAGCATGAAAGATCTCCTTACAATGCCCAGATTTGAATACATAAAAACTTTCACCACTTCCACTGAATGAGAGCCAATTTAATAAATCACTGAAATTTACTCTCAGAAAGCTGTTTCAAACTTGTCCTGTGTAAAGCATCCAGTAAAAGCTGTAGGAAAAAACTTGATGTGTTTGCGAATCTGCACTTAGTGAGTTTAACACAATTTATTCAATATATTATAAACATTTCAATACCTTTACAATTCCTAGGCCTGATTTTCCATTGTCTTAATTGGCAAACTCTTAGGTCAAGGGGTTTTCATGACCCATTTTGCAACACTAAATTATTTGAAACCAAGTAGACTCTTCAAGATGTATGGTTATGATTAAAAGTGGAAGTTCCTACAAACTATGTGAAAAGCATATTGCATTTAGATAGTCCTATAAACCTCTGCTATTTTATTCTTATACCTTTATAACAATTTTTTAATTTTTATTGAAAATTTATTACAGCTAGGTGCAATTGTTAGGTTAAGGTGAAATTTTAAAACAAGGGTGTAAATTCCAATGCAAAAGGATAGGTTGAATGTCCAGTGCTTTTGTTTAAAATGAATGTGGGAAATAATGCATCATAAAAGATTTAGAGTTTGTTGGAGTTTTGTTTTGTTTTTTTAAACAAGGGCCTTTCCAGGGCTGTATATCACAGTAATTTGTTATAGAAATCTGGACAGTCTCGTTAGCCTATCAAACTTTAACAACAGAATAAAATTGAAGAAAAGAAATATAGAAAAAGATCCGTCTAAGCCTCCCCATAATGCAAAGCTCTTACTCAACAGCAGTAGTATAAACAGCTCCCATATGAAACCTCTGAATAGAAATCAATCATTTAATTAAAGCCACTTAATTGCTTTCTACCAACCACTAAGAAAGGATATCCCTTTTTGAGTACCATCTTCTGTGAAATAAACTTTATAAAGGTGCTATCATATAGATAAACAAGCCACTCTCCGGAGATGTAATTGTGTAAGTAATTCAAAATTAAGAAACAAATTAGAAACAGAGGTGAGAATGGGGTACAAGTCTTCTGCTACCTTTGCTTTGGTTTGTGTGCTCATCAGCTCATGCTGCTCCAGGGATGCACGCACGAGTAGACTCTACCTAAAAGAAGTAATCTCAAAATTTCCACTCAAAACACAATGAAACCCTTTCTAGCTGCAAGGAATTCAACAATGCCCTGCTGATTTCAGTCTTTCATCGAAGTTTCTGGAGTCAGGGTGGTCTGGTTTGCCAAGTGCTCAAGGGCAGAGGGAGGGGATTCCTGAGCCCTATTCAGATGAAGGAGGTCTGAAGTAGCATTGGATTTTAAGGAGTGTTTCCCAGGCAAACTGGGATTTTTCCCAGGAACACTTTGCACAGTGCTCTCTGTGCCACTCTCACCTTCCCCACCCCCCAACACCTGGAAACCATCTTTTACTTCTTCTCACACCCACTTCTTTGGCCTCCCTTTCTAATCAGCAGTGCCTTCCTTGAACAGAGATTTTACTGTCTCTAAGGAAGTGTGCTTCATTCCAAATTTCACCTCCAAATGTTCTTTTTTTCTGTCCTCACGTTCAACTCTGATACTTGTGTGCATCACTATTGGAAAACAGAAGTGCAGAACATTGTGAATATTTCTTTCATCTTCTACTTGGTCATTTTCATAGATGTACTCAATTTACAGTTCAGGCACAGGAGAGTCATAGCTGCCAGCCACCTTGAAGTTTGGCTAACGAGGAACCTTCAGGAGGACTCAGATCTTAGAACTACATCATTGAGGTTTACCTATACTGATAGGGGTATATAAGTGTACTTTTCCCCTACAATACAAACATAAAGATTGAACACTGAAATGGAGGAGTTTCCATGCCATTTCCCAGTCTGGCAGACCCCATTCTTAGAGATACATGATGTAATAGGAACATGCATGTAATAGGAATATACATTTTTAATATATCTACCACACCCTACAGAAATACAATCTCAGAATCTTCTTGAAGACCTCTGTATACCACTCCACATGATCTACAGGATCTATTGAGGGACTGGCAGAGAAACTTCTTGTTGTGTCATCTCCTTTACAGCCACACAAATGATAAAGACAATTCCCCTAATAAGTTATTTTTGTTGAAACAAGACTATGCCATGAAAAAATTGAAATCCGAATAGGCTAAAGCAAGGGAGAAGTTAAAAACCAATTACATATTCTCTCTAGAGGAAGTGGCCTTGGCAGTCTGCAGATTTGTAACATTTCTGGTTGCTCAGCGAAAGAAAAAAATATTATGTTTATTTTATTTTCAAATAGATTCCCTAAAAGCAGTTTCCCAATACCTCTTTCTACTGAAAATTGGCAGCTTTGGCAGCTCCACAATGCCCCACAGCTTTGTGGAGCTAACAAAGCTGATGAAATTAAGGCATCATTAAAACCAGAGAACTAAAAAACAAAATGGAAGTATTTTCTGCCAGACTTCTCTAAAGGTTTTATTACTTTTTTAATGCTCTTTTAAATTTACTAAGTTTTTGGAAAAACTGTTTCTGTTGAAAGATGCTCAGTTATTTTATTTAAGAACATAGACCTACAAGCAGCCTTCAGGAGGGAAGATACATCCCCAAAACCTTTCTTAAAACCAGGACAACACAGTTGCCTTTTCCACAGTAAAGGTTAATGGTATCCCAGGCTGCATTAGGAGGAGTGTTGGCAGCAGACTGAGGAAGGGGATACTTTCCTTTTACTCAGCATTGGTGAGGCAACTGCAGTGCTGCCTCCTGTTGTGGGTCCCCAATACAGGTGAGACCTCCTGGAGAAAGTCCAAAGAAGGGCTTGAACATGGCTGAAGCATCTCTACACCATGAGGAAAGGCTGAGAAGCTGTGACTGTCCAGCCTGGAGAAGGAAAAGCTCAGGAGCATCTTATCAAAGCTATAAATACCCTCAGGGAAAGTACAAAGACAGCAGAGCCAGGCTCTTTTCACTGGTTCACAGTGATAGGACAAGAAGTGATGAACACAAACCAAAACACAAGAGGTTCCCTTTGAACATTAGATAAGAGTTTTTCACTGTGACCGAGCACTGGCATAGGTTACTACCCTCATAGATATTAAAAGGCCATCCAGCTATGGGCTAGAATTGGTTCTAGGTGAACTGGTTTGGGTAGAGAGGTTGGGTAAGATGACCTGCAGAGGTCCCTTCCAACCTCAATCATTATCTGAGTCTGCAATCATGATGTTTCTTTATCATAAAAGGGAGTTAAACTCACAAGATCATAAAACAATCAGTGGTTTGAAAGACATCTTTAGAAGTGGGACTGTAGGATTGCACTAAAGGAAGCTGAACAGCAAGTTCCTAAAAGACATAAAGATAAGGCAAATCTCCAGAAGAAAAGCCCTCCCAAATGACTGGAGCACTGCAGTGAAAACAGTGTTGGTGTCAAATCTCTAAAGTCCTAAATTCTGTCCCTGTTCTCTCAAAAATGCCTTCTGGAAGCTGGTTAAAGTAATTTCCATTCAACTACAACCTTAGCTCCTAGGAGTGTTATGCAGAAAAATCAAAGCAAGATGTTTAGACATGGACATGGGGAGAAAGAAATGCAAGGGTTTATAAGAACAAAAAGAAATAAAACTGATCAAAGGAACTGCATTCAGTCACTTGTTAGTGCAAAATCCCAGATCAGGAAGCCTTTACTTGCCTGTCCCTGCAAACTGATCCTCCACATGCAGCACTTTGATCTGACTGTACAGTGCTGAGCTTGTAACAGATGAACTCATAGAACAAGCAGCTCTCAAGAGGTGACCTGCGCCAGCTTGGCAGAAGGTCAGTGACTTGCCCATGCTGATGAAGCTCCACACAGCACAACTTCTTCCTGAGACTTATTCTGCTGTTTTCCATGTAGAGGTGCACAAAATAAGGACTGGATTGTGATGATTTGTGGCAGAATGTCGATGACAATGATGAAAGACTCAGTCAGTATACCTCACAACTCATACACCATGAATTTAAGATATATATATGATTCTGCTATGGATTTCAGAGGAGCACCATAAAAGTTTCAATGCATACAAGCCTGTGTTTTAGCTTCCCAAACCTCATTCCCTGAAGCATGCTGGTGAGAAACACAGCCACACAAATGCTTTAAGAACATGACTTTACATTTCAGTGCTGATGAACTTTTTGTTTTCTTGCTTATAATTTCTGGTTTTACTACATAGAACTGGTTCCTTTTCTTGTGGTGGGGAACACTGCAAGTTAGTGTCCAGGTGGGTCTGTAACACTGTGTTTCTGTGCACTATCACTATCCTTTAAGGTCAGCTGCCATGAGGGTCTTAGGGAGGCTGTCTGGGTGTCACTTCAAAAAACCCCAGCCTTTAAGCCCATCTCAAGCACACATAAGATAGCTTTTGGTCTGTCTCAGGGCCCATTTCTTGGTCAACCACAGCAGCAGAGCTGGGAGACTCCTGAAGACTCACTGCCATAACAATTGAATCATCCTTGACACTATAAGACTTTTATAGTAAGCGCATGTATATGGCTAGAGAGCTAAAAATTCAGTTTGCCTTTGGGAAAAATCACTTTGCGTCCCTGTGAGCAAGCTAACAGGAAGACAGGAAAAACTTCAAGACTAACATTTAGAAAATAGTTGAAGCTCTGGAAGGCTATGACAAGAAAATAGATAATCAGTCTGGGGAAAAGTGGCTAAGCCAGCATCGCAATGTGCCAGTCAAACAGCAGGGAAGAACCCATCAGCCCAAACAAATGGAAAGCAATGAAAAACACTCTCTCTAATTGCTGAAAAAGATTGTACACAAGGGAGGCAAAGGAAATCCATTGGGAAGGTACTGCATCGGGCTTATTAAGTACCAAGACAGACAATGAGGCCAATAAAACATAACAGAATGCTTAAGGAACTGATAAACTCTCTTAAGTGAAAAGGTATTAAATAAACCAAAAGAAAAAAAGAAACCAGACTTCTGGTGGGACAAGAACAGCTTATCCCACTGTTACAAAAAGACAGAAAATGCAATTAGTAGCTGAGATAGAAGAGCAAAATAAGAGAATAATATAGCTGAAGCTCTAGGGAAGCCAAGACTCTGAGTTCTTCAGTCTGAACAGAAGAACAACAAAAAAAAAGCCACCATAAAAGAAAACAATTCCCAGTATATTACTAAAAAGTAATACAGCATAAGATGAAATCACTAAAATCACTAACAGTAAGTTGCTGGAAGATACCGGAGGGCTGTAGCAAATGTTTCTGAAAAATGAAATCAAAGAAGGTTTTCTCAAAGTATGCCATTCAGAATGACCCAGAAAAATACCATGCAGTTAATACACTTTCTAATATGAATTCATTTGCTCTCTTTTATGACTGAGATTTTTATTCAATAGACTGATCACTACTAGGATACTCAGGTCAGAGCCAGGTGAGCTTCCCCAAAGCTCTACCCCAACCACCAGCTTTTACCAACATCCAGGCCATCAGCTTCAGTGCTGATATTTACCCCTTTCATTGCTTTCTTTTTAACACATGAAGTAATTGAAACTATGAAAAAAAAAACCAACCATGAAGTGTCAATAAGATTATGCTACTGTTGACAAAAATCTTCCACTTAGGCTCCAAGAAAAAATTAAAAAGAGCAAGAGATCTGGGACAGCAAGCCCAGACAAAGACAGCCTCCTCCCAATCACAAAATAATAAGGCAGTGAGGGATACAAAAACTCTGAATGGGGAAAAAAGAAAACATTTCAGGTCTCTGTAATTTGTGGGCCTAGGCATCTTCTCAGTAGTAAAGGGGTCATACATGTACAGTACCAACCTCACAGAGCTATGATCTCTTGATGCAGTACAAATACAGAAAGACAGATGCAGTAAGCCACTTATGCATTAATCAGGTTGTAAATGCTGCCTGAATTCCAGAAGTAACTGCTTCTGCCTGCCCCCTAATTGGAGAGAGTTCACCAAAAAAAAAAAAAAAAAGTCTCTGCCAGGATATTTTAACACTTCTTTCAGAGGAAAAAAATGTTTAAAACTTGGAGAAGTATGTGAAAACTGAAAATGGAGCACACAAAATAAACAGAAGTATTCCAACCTTCTGAACAGTGACTTGATTTTGGGCACATCACTATAGATCTTTATTGGTGGAGATAGTGTCTTGTCATGCTGCAAAATAGATATTTACTTACCCAGCAGATGGTACACAGACATTAAGTTAGTTCTCACTGCAGACGTCAAGATGACAAAATGTGTCAAAGGACATAGGACAAATACACAAAAGGGAGGGGAAACCTAGAGGGCTGCTGAATCCCTCACTTGAGCAAATGGTTTTAAGCTGCCAAGACAGGAATTGAATACAGCACAGCTTAGTCATTCCCTAAAAAATACTTTCTTGGAAGTGCTCAATTTGACCAATTCCTAAACCAAGTTTTTCCTGAAAGGTCTAGAGAGGCCAGTAACCAACAGCAGCAGACATTATCTTGGCAAGGAGTTATTTCTTCACCTTAAGCCATCTAAGAAAGGAGTTTTGTTTTGTAATAAGGAATAATGCCCAAGAACATGGAGTGCTTGTAAGCCTAGTTCCTCTCTTAAAGACCATTCCTGCTGTGCCACTGAAATTGGTGGCAGCACTGTAACTGCCACTTCCTCAGCGCCTGCTGCTTCTGCAAATGCATGCAAGATTTTGTGTTTTAGGAGATTTTTGAGAAAGCTGTGCAGGCTGAAGTCTCAACAGCAAAAACATTCCATATAATACAATGCATGAAGTAATTGAAAGAACAGAAGCTTTTAACATAGCAGGTTGCTAGTGTCACACCTTTAACCTGTTTGGATACTACAGCATAAACTTGAGTTAGGTTTTTGGTCTGCAGACTCTTTACCATCCATAAAGATCATAAAACTCCTACAAACAAGTAGGAGGTATTTCTAGGGAATATATGTTCTATACAAAGTATTTCTTCAGCTACCTCAAAGCAGCTGATAGATCCCAGCGGGAGCAACACTAGACGGTCATTAAGTCTCATTAGCTGAAGGAAGCCAGACTGGGCCATTTCCCCTCTATTTTCTTCCCCCATTTGGTCCACACCAGGTATTGAGACAACCAGATCAGTTTCATTCTTGCTCTGACTGCAAGAAACAGCTACAAAATATATTCAACAAAGCCCTTTCCATCCTCTGTATGCTAAGGCTATCATTCCCATTTCCCAGAAAGTCTTTCAGTGTCATCCGGAGCAAGCTACCTAAAAACCCACACACGTTGAGCATCACACAGAACAGCAATGTTGGTGATCCTGCATCCACAAAACAAACAAAAAACTCACATTCCAGCAGCCACCTAACTGCACAGTCCCAGAGAGACAAAATGTGCTTACACATTCAGAATCATGACTCTTCAGGGACCTGAATATTTATCTGCTGTGTTCCAAGCATGAGACATAAAGACGTTTCTTCTCTGCCTTGGTCCCTGTAGGATCTCATTGTTTAAGACAACTCACAGCATGCACATTGCATAAAGACCACCTGCAGTCCAGCACTAAGCACAACAGTTCAGGAAACTTCCATTAAATTCATAATGACTTTAATACTCTCTTTTTACTAGTGTCTTTACCCAGGAATCAAAAGATCTAAATCAAAAGTTCTCTTTTCAGCCCAGTTGTAATACCACAAAGAGCTTACTTTTGGCGGGGAGATAATTTCACCTCACTTTAAACATCTACCTAATCATTTCAGTTAATGGTGCTAAAAGGAACCTCTGAAATAGGTCAGAAGCTGAGAGATAAAAGTGCCTGGTTCCATTCCTTGAGCATACAGAGGGGTCTAGACAACTAACCAATATTATGATCCCATGTAGGTTTTTGTGTTTTAGAGCTCTGGCATGAGGGCCCCTCAGCTTCATTGTGCACCTCTAGCTCTGGTTGTGACAGAACTTTTTAGACTTTCTCCTGCATAATGTTTTCTACCAGAACAGATTTTGGCAGTACCTATGATATTTTATGTGCTATATCTAGTCTGGCAAGGTCAGGTGGCAGCTGATCATTTATTGGAGAGAGAATGCCAGCCTCAGTTGGAGAGGACATTGTGAATTCTGTTAATGCCCACCCCTAATTTTTCCCCTACTGCTATTGCGACCTGTTAAAGGTGAAGGAAGAGACTATAGTACTACTAAATTCACTCAATACCTTTTGAGATCTTCAGATGAAATGCCTAATATAAGTGCAGAGAAGCAGTGTCATTATGGCTCTTTCAAGTACAAATTGCAACCATTTCAGAAGAAGTTTCACATCTTTTTATATCTCTTTCTGTCCTCTTAGTATTTGCATCCAAGGCCATTTTTCATGCTGGAATGATTGTGAGGGGCAGTTCCTGTGTGTTGTTCCTTAGCTGGCTTTTCTTGTAATTGTTTGGGAATTAGAGACAGGCTGAAACTTGGAAATTTCTGCTGAGTAAAAGGCAAATGTAACTTTGCTAACTACATTTTGGGGAGCTAGTTCAATAGAAACCAGCAGGGTCAGCAACAGCCTTTCCGTGAAGAGTGCTGAAAGAGTGCTTATTTCTAAAGGCAGAAAATTAAGCCTGACCAAGATAAACAAAAATAGTCTTGTAAAATCATTTCACAAATTGATTTTTTTATAATGTTATCAAATTATCTGCTATTATCAATATCTTCCTGTGTATAAGAGCAGACCCTTCCATATTTGAGATTTTAAGTGCCCAAGAGACTCCAAGCCTAGATCATCTTTTTTCAAATAGGAATTTAAATTCAATTTATAAGCACTTTTACATTCCCAAGTGAAGTAAGTGCTGTGTTTTAACAAGGAATTAAGTCATGGCATGCTAATTATAATATGGGGCTAGGTTGTCTGTGTCAGGTTGGATTATTCCAGGCTGCAGATTTTCACTATTTACACTGACCTCCCGATACACAGCAGCTCTAGCACAGACAGGAGCTGTAATGTAATCCTGAGGCTGACCCTAAGAAGCCATTCCCTGACAGAGAGATGTCTTTGAAACAAATGCTAAGTCTGATGCAGCAGAGATATCAAATTTCCAGTTCTAAATAACCTTGTTATGTTCAATTAATCAAAGAAGGTAACTCGGTTAAAAAAATAAGTGCAAGAAAAAAAAAAGAGAGACTAACAGTTCAAATGGATCCTTAACCACACACAGTTTTTGCTTCTGGTTTGGCCTTCAAATTTGACTGGTGCCAACCAGTGAGCTCTTCCCAACCCAACCTGCCATCAGCTGGGCACCCTCTTCAAGGTGAAGTTGCACAGATAGACAGATTCTTCCTAAAGTATGTAAAGATATTTGAATGCCCGGGTTATTCCAGTTTCTATCTCCTTCCTGTGCAAAAACAAGACACAAAACAATCCCAGAACAACCTAATCTCAGGTGTCGATGGTGCATCTGCAACTGCTTGTCTGTCTGTCTACAAATTTGATGGCAAGAGAAAGGAGAGATTCAGGATGCTTTTCATCTCACATACAGCAACATGCAAATGAATAAAAAGTGCACCATTTTTAAATGAGTTCAAACCCACAGCCATTTTCATCAGAGCTCATGACAAGCTCTGCTAAAATAGATTTTTTTCACTTTTCATTTCCCCATGCTGTATCCAGCTGCAGTGTCCAGTTAGCGGATATGAGAGGGGAAAAAATTCTCAAAATTCAGAAAAGTACAGTATGTAAAACTTAGAAGAAAGCATCCTGTTCAAAAAGGAATGCCTAATGTTTCCTAGTATGTGAAAAGTTATTTCAGCAAAGAACCATTCTGAGCCACACACTAGTGGTACAAATTTACCAGTTAGGATATCTTCCAGCAATGAAATCAGACAGGATATTGGTGTCTTGCAGAGCCGGGAGCCTTCATTAATAAAATTCATACTAAATTGCCCTAAGAGCAGTCATTAGGGTTGAAGATTTCAAGCTACTTTCATGCCCATACTATATATGCCTAACATAAAGAAACAAAACACCCAGTTCTTTCAGCTCTCAAGAGCTCATATTCCCTCCTGTGTTGCAAGGGGGTGGTAGCCTCTGCCACAGAAGTCAACAGTAACTTTTTTTAAGGTTTTTAGCTCTCCTCAGCACCGCTAAACCAAACTGAAACGGATTTAAAGACAACGGAGACAGAACAGCTGTAACATTTCAGCTCCAGGAACTTTCCTTTCAATGTCCTGCATTCTTCATTTTATGTGGATTCTCAAGTGACAAATCAACGAGGAGGGAAAGAGGCCAGGATAACAGAGTGAGAAAGCATATACCAAAAAGGACTTCCAGAAACAGCCTGTTGTTTTTGACTGGCCTCAGATACTGAAATTACTTACATACGAGTTTTCTGGAAAGCAACATCTTCTGGCAGAAACTACCTTTTCAGAGCAGGGGTTCCAGAAGCACAGCCCATAGGTCAGTTTGCAGACCACAAAGCATTGCCATGCAGCCCATGCTGGAATTTTTTGACAGAGCTGCTTCTGATAGCAGCTAAGGAGTCTGGGTCCACTGTGCTAGTACCAAAATTTACATCTAGGGACTCCAAAAGGTAATGCCCAAGGAAGAGTGATCCCACAAGACTCTGGACTGCACCCCAGCCATACAACCAGGTCCTGTAGGCTCCCCCAGTTACACCTATTGCTTCACTTGGCAGGCAGAAGCTGTTGCATGGAACTTTTCCAGGAGTATTTATGTCTTTTGGGAAAAAAAGGAGCTTCTGGCTGTGCAAGGGCAAGAAAAGAAAAGCAGTCCTTTCCTGACATGCAGACAGGAAAGTGGATTGAGGAGTTTTACTTCTCCTCTAAACTAACTTTTATGATTTGCCCCTGACTAATGAAGTTCTAGGCAGTGATCATGTATCTTTTCTAGAAAAAAAGAACAATTTACTTACGGGGGAGTTGGACTCAGCTATAAAGTACTGGCACACTGGCCTTTAAATGTGTTAACATTACCTTCTTGCTCTCTTTAGGCCAATGTTTGCTATCAACAAGTAACCATGCAAACAGCCTTTCACTCACTAGTTTCCCAAAAATATTGTTATGATCCTTGTTTGGGATACCCTCCCTGCCTTGCTAGTGCTGAATACTTAACTAGAAGCAAGATAAAAAATCATCCACAAGGAAGAATTGTGTTGACTCACAAGGTATCTCTGAGACTGAGAAAAATCAGAAACTTTTTCATCCTTAAGAAGCACTATACACTGTGTAAAAATAGCTTATCTCAAGTTTATCTACCAAGCTGAATTGCATAAAATTGGCCCTTTAACAGAAGTACACCAACTGTCACTGCACTTAATCAGTGCAAACTCTTCAAGCATCCAAGCATTTCTTCATATTTTCCAATCCTTCTAAACATCTGCATCGTAAGTTCCCTAATTCATATCTGTTAATAACAATATAAATGATTCTTTCAGCTGTGCATCATTGAGGTTATCCCAGGAGCAGAAACCTTTTGAACCTATGATGGAGTTCCTGGAGCCTGCCAGAGACAGCAGTTCAGGCTGATCACACGCAAAGCCTTACTGAGAGCGGTCCAAAACACACCTTGAAGTCAGATCACCCATATTTTCTAGATTTTTATTGTGATATTACTTTAAATCACAAAGGAAAAAGAAACCTGGAATGCAATGTTCATGGCATTTTGCATCACAAAAATGAGCACAAGTGCTCGTTGAGCATATTTAACACAATCTAATACCTAGCTACACAAGTAGGAGATAAAAGCCAGTTAGTTTTTAATATCACAGGGTTTAGTAATAAAACAATAAGATATCTGGAAAACAATTCAGATTCTGGGCCACCGGAATTTTGCTAACATACAAAAGGAGAGGAGAATATAATTTTTATACTTATAGCTTTATAAATCTCACAAGATTTCTGCTTCTTGAACTCTGTCTCCTGCTTTGTTCCAACCCGTATTCCAATGTGTAACCGAGCACGCAGAGTCTGAACTCTCTGCTGTCATACTGAATTACCCTATTAGATTTGTTCTGTATTAGATGTGACACCTTGTCTTTGCAAGTTAAAGATATCCCTACACAGTGCTCCTCATAATTACACTGCTGTTTGATATCACTACAGAAGCAAATGAAAGCTACATCCTGTAGAATTATTTGTGACATATTTCCTTAGTTATGCAGATATATACACTACACAGAAAAACAATTTGTGTTGATACAGCCTGGAAACAAATATTTTCTCAAGACTAAAGGACATGAATATGCTTATGAGACATCTATGGGCTATCCAGCAAAACAATGTCTTTTTACAGAAGGGTCTTCTGCTGAGATGGACCCATACCAAGAAACAATTTAGAACAACATACATTTCTAGTACATGGTTATATAAAAGTTAAACCAGAAATACCATCATTTCCCTTTGTCCTACGTCCTTTATAGTAATAAAGCAATACAATATACAACTTAGCCACTATTATTTGCTGCAGCTGAACACTACAGATAAGCTTTAAAATTTGTACAATAATTAATAACTATACGTTCTATCTTCTTGAAAAAGAACTTTTTTTTTTCTTTTAGAATTCTTAGTCTATAGGGAAAACAAGCAAAACATTGGCGAAAATATTTTCTCTTCTGTTCTTTCCTTATGTGCAAAATGAAATTAGGTAAGAAAAATATACTTTCCTTGAAAAAAAAGCCTGCAAGTGAAAGGTAAGGAAAAAAAATAATATTAAAAAAATTTTTAATTATATTTCAACTGCTTCTGAAATATGTTCTGGGGTCATATTAGTTCCCAGTTTATTAGATTGGGATTGTATCTTATTTATCTACAACAGAACCCTCAAACATGAAAATAAATGCTACAATGCTATATTGAATACAAAGTCATCACCATGTTGCTCTAATGCAACACAGCTGAAGTCAACACGATGTCTACTAATGGCTGCAATAGGAGAAGGACTAATCAGAGAGACAAATGTCAATGTACAAGGCAGAATTGCCTGCTACAAATCATCTCCTTGGAAAGAGCAAAGCCGTTTGTGAGGTACCACCCTGCCCCACGCAGGCAGGTGGCAGAGCATCGCCAAGGGCTGGAGAGATGCCTGTCTTGCAATGAGATTCTACCTCCTCTAAAATCAATAGCAATTCAGCTGCAAGAGTACAATCCAGTTATGTTCTATCATCTTCCTTTATTACCATCATTCTTGAGAGCACCTGAAGTTTTTCTTGGTCTTCTGTTTGTCATCTGGCTAAAAGAACGAGAGCTACAGCAGGCAGAAAAATTAATCCCTCCAGCACTGCTCAGCCTCTGAAATAGGACACACACAAACCAAATATTTCTTGTCTTGTTGGAACCAAGATAAATAAGGAAGTCCTTTTAAATGAATGAGAGTAATACTTGGGGCAACTTTTCATATTCTGGAATGAATATGGGAGCTTTACATAATTTCCCAGCAGCTGGTACATCGTCATTTTTACATAATTTTTGAGTAGTTGCAACAAAAATTGGAAGGGATACCCTGAAGAGCAGCATCCATCTCTCCATTGCAGACTACATTTAGCATTAAACATGAGATAAAGACAAGTAGTATACCTTTCCCTCTGGGGATCTGAACTGCAAAAGTAAAAAAAATACACACCAGGGAAAAATTTGACTTTTCGCTGCCCTTTGGTATTACAATTGTACTGCTTGGCATTGTATGGGTAGTAATATACAGCAGAAAAGAAATCTGACTAACTGGAAAAGAAGAATAAAAAAACAGAAAAGAAATTATAAAAGCATCTACAGTATGTTTTGTTTGTCTACTTTATGAATTAAATTGCCTGAAGAAGACCCAGAGGGTGAAACGAGTGCTGTAAGCGAATTCAGAAGGCCAAAAATGTCTTGTAGGGAGGATGCTGAATGACAGCTGTGGTTTTGAAGTGTGCTTTCAAGAGTGGCTCAGTACACAGACTAGAGATGTGACTTTGCCACACATTGTCATCCTGCCTGGTACCAGCCTAAAGCCATTATCAGCCACATGCTGGGCAGTGTGAGATATGTGAGATAAATTAGTAATATCTATTCCATATACTAGGGACTAAGCAAGCATAATAGAAACTCATGTGATAATGATTTTTATTTTGCAGCTAATGGGGATTTTATTTATTTAGCAAAAGTAAATTCTGCTTGAGCTGATGCCTGGAGCTGATTCTTCAACCACAGCATATGAGCAACTTTCTCAGTCTGAGTAGTGGTTATTCCCATGCTTCACTAATATGAAAATATAACCCCATAAGACCAAAGTTTATATATGCAAATATCCCCAGTGATTTGATTTTCCTGAGGAATTGACTGTTTGTCCCTCTGGTTTTTGGTTTATCTGAGCGTTTTCAGAGCCCATTCCTCTCACATCTCCACTCAGTGTGATAAGGACCAAGGAACTCCCTCATTGCTTACAGCCACTACTTTTCTCACTCTTTTCTTGGGTTTCATTTCCTCTTCAGCCCTGTGCCCACCTGTGGTCACTCGCTCCTCAGATCTGCAGAAATTTGTCTTACAAATTTCAGACCTTTTATATACAGCCACCAATAATTCTATGTTCTGAGCCCCAAACTTGGTTATGAACCACAGTTAAAAATCCAAAGGCTTTGTTAAATAAGATTAACATTAGGCATGAAAACTCAAGAAGAGTGAGAAGTCCATTTGCACTTTGGGCCATGTTACATCTCCCCTCTTTATCAAAATTCTCACAGATTCACACACCAACAAATCTGAAGGTCTTAATTTCACTAAAACAAAACATAATGAAAACTCCAAATCCACAAAAAAACCAAACCAAACCAAAACGCCAGAAAAAAATTCTCTTGTGCAATAAAATCAATGTCAATGGACTGGGCTTATTTTTGCACCCCTATTGATTTGAAATAATTGAACCTTAAGCTTTATAGAATTTTTGATATTTCTAACATATGTATTGATTTGAAACAAACATTTACAATGAAAAGCATCATTACAAAATCCACAGCTTCTTCCCTAAGGCACATTTTGCATCTCCTTCTTCCACTCACAAAACAGTAAGCTTAGCATTTTCATTCTTCAGTGCCCTGACTCATTGTATAACTAACTTTGTGATCAGTGTTTGACTGCAGATTTTCCTCTGGACTAAACTGTGTCATGTCAATCAGGTTGACTTTTTCAGCCACAGAGAGCTAGTGATACTAGCTGATATTGCCAGCAGTTACGGGAAAAGAAGAAGAATTGAACAAAGCAAAATCTGACAATTGTCACATTCTGACAATCTATTTGGTTTGCATTTAATTTTTCATACATTCTTAATTGCTAAAACAATTTCGGCGAATGGTTAGTAACATCAAGCAGGAGGAAAGTTTCCTCTCTGTAAAGTCAGATATGTCTTTTATGAAGTCTGGTCCATTGTGAAATCAATGACAAAATTCTCATTAACTTTGTGTTATTAGGATCAATTATTGTATACTTTTTCTATTCCTTAATTACCTGTAAATAACTTCCACTGAAACTTCCCTCACACAAGTAGTACTTTATTGACCATGTTCTCCAACTAATGTAAATAGCTAAATATGTTTCAACTTGGAATTTTTAAAATCAGAGAGATAGACAATTTTAAATGTTTTCAGGAAATACCTCAAAACCAAAGATTAATGTTTGCTTTGCTTGAAGCTCATTATCTTCTCTCCAGGGCACTTCCATTAGTAAAATCTGAGCACTTGAATACTTACATGATGAATGTGAAGGATCAGTGTGCTGGAGGAGTGGGATTCTGCTGGCCAGCCCATGGAGAGATTACATAGATATCCATCTAAAGCTGCTAAAGCTGTGCTGATTTTCTGCAGCAGGCAGTAATAGCCACACAAGATAGAAGAAGAGATTATATCTGTCCTTTAGAATATGGGCAATGACGATCTATTATAGAAGGGGCCTGCAAGAAAGTCTTTGAAACAGCCAAAGCTCAGGAAAGAGAATTAGGTTTAAAAAACCCCTCAAATAATGTGAAATCCTAGAGAAAAATGAGAAATTCTGTTTTCACTGTGCATGTGCTCCTGCTCATCTAGCACTAATTGTTTAATGGTTGGGTATCAGCTCTAATTCAAACATCTCTGTGAAGCCAGTGCACTGAAAGACAAGTCCATAGAATATGATTCATTGTAAGGCCAGGTGTGCAGAGTCCCACCAGCCAGGGCCTGTCCACCACCCTGAGCTGTGGAGCAGGACAGAACCCAAAACAGTATCCAGGTCCAACTGAGGGTCCAAGTCATGTGGCAATGCCATGACAATAAGGCAGGTCCAAGTTCAAGCCAAGCTGCCAGCACACGGGGTTGAGCTCTGCAAAAAGGGAATCCCCAGGGAGGCAGGGCATCCCTGCAGCTGTGCTACAGACCAGTTCTCCCACCCTGCATCCCAAGGCAGGGGGCTAGACACACTGATACTGGAAGTTCCAGGTAAGGCTGGTCATTAAAGTCTATTAGTGCCCTCAGGCCCCCAGCACAAATACAAACTTCCACAGATGTAAACGGACCTGAATTTTAGCCAGTAATCCATTTCAACACACACAAATTATTGAAGAGGTAAGGCACTTATCTGTTACTGATTTCACCTTTAGGCAAATCTAGCCCCAGCATTAAAAATAATCTCAGCATTTCGAAGTAGTCTAACACTTACCTGTTTTGCATGATCAAGGGTTTTGACAGAACTGCTCCACATTTCTTTTTCCATTTCTGACTACTCATCCGTAGCTATGCATTGAATCAACTTGACCCTTTTTCTACCTATTCCAAGTTTGAGGCAGTGGAAGGAAATTGGCTCAGATGTTTGTCAAGTTGGTCTACAATAATTAAACAGAACAAGACTTTATTGATCATATGACTTTCCTGAGCGATGAGTCCCAATTGAATTACACATGAAAAAATAATCACAGTGTTCCCTTGTAGTTATAATTTTCTGGTTTTCTGAACTGACATGAATTTGCTAAATCTTTCAGTATAGACTGGAATTTGTTCTCATTTTTAAGCTCCAAAAACAAAGACTCAAAGATTTCTTTTTTCCTTTTAGGTGAGGACAGCAATTTTCCTAACTCAAAATACATCTGCATAAGTTTTCCAACATGTTTCATCTGACAATCAAAACATTACTGCATATATTGTGGTCAGCCAAGTTCTGGTGTCATTTTCCCTTCCTTAAATTCACAGAAAGTCCAGTGGGTTTTCATGTATAAACAGGAGAAATATTTGCTGCAAGTGGCATATTCAAAACCAGTAAGACTACATTGAAACAGTGATAAAATGTGAAATTTAGCTTCAGGCAAAGATACCTGTATTAATTTTATTATTTGTCTCTCATCAGTGTCAGCAATAGGTCATTTACTTACCAAATACAGAGGTCATCCTACCCTTGTATTCCAAGGAGACATTCTCATTCAGTTAATTACAGGGAGTTTAATTATCTAATCATTTCTTGTTCTGAGTAATGTCCTCCATGTAGGTATGGCTTACAACAACAAACTTATTTGTTTTATTATTATAACTACTCCTAAGTCTATCAGGAAAAGAGAGTGAGAGCCTCAAGAATATTTTTAAGACTAGGAACTTCAAATTAAATCCTTTCAACCAGCATAAAGACAGTTGAAGAAACACTTCTCTCAAGTCTTTTTAAATATTCTGTTCTAACCCAAAGTGTATTTTAATTGTCCTTGGTCAACCAAAACCTGGCTTAAATATGACAGTAATTAACTAAGACAACAGTGAAGAATAACTCCAAATTACTGAATTTACTGTCGTTTAAAGGAATTTCTGGGCTTTTGATTCAGTGAATTTCATTAATGGAATTTACCTACAGATAAAAGAAATTTGCAGACAGTCTTTCATCTATAAAAGCTCATGAAATGTCAGAGACTGAAAAAAAAAGAGCTAGGGAAAATGTTAACATGAAGTTACAATGCTAAGCCTGCTCATGACTCAGATCCTCATCAGAGTCTAATCCTGACACCATGACAACACTGAAGCACAATTTTCAGTGCTATCTAAAAAAATATTAACAATATCTAGAGTGAAATAGAAACAAGGGTTGGTTTGTCAACTGTTGTTTTCAGCATTTGGGCTGGGGAACAGTGAAAAGATAAGGACTGGTAAAGCAAAATGACTCCTGCAAAACACCTTATAATGAATTGCAGCCTCAATAAAAATTTCTCCTAATCCTTTTGAGTCTTCCTTTTGGATATAATTTCTTACAAGTGTTTAGCCTTTTTTTTCTTCTAAATAATTTAGATATGTTGAGTAGAAGAGTCACAGGGAAAATGGACTCTTCTAGGCAACAGTTCTCCTCAGACACCTGACACATCTACTTTGGGCTGCTCCTTTTCTATTCACAATTTGTGGAATAAAGACTAGAAGAAATGTCTCTAGTTCATTCAGAGGAACAAACACCTTAGGCTGAGTCCCAGTAAGTGTGCCAACCAAGCCCTAGAAACCCAATCTCAAACATTTTGAGGTTTTCCTGAAATACTGGAGTCTGCTTACAGAATGCCAGTATATCCAGGAAAGCAAGAGCGCTGTAACCGCACATCTTGCAGCAGAGCAAGAAGAGCAACAGGAGCTGAAAACTGCAGTTGTTCTTGGGAGTGAGACAGTTGTTCTTGAGAGTAAAAGGCTGAGCCAGGAGGACACAGACATCCTGGACTCAGTTCACAGCCTTGCTGCTGGCTTCCTGCCAGGGGTGAGGCAAACCAGCAAAATGCTGTAGCCCAGTTCCCCACCTACACAACAGGGTCATATCTTCCTTTCTCCCACGCACATTCTGTCTCCCTCAGTAACAGCTGATGGCTCAGCAGCAGTGCTGCTCCTGCCACAAAACCCCTCTGCACCAACCTCCCTGAAGGGAGACAAGGGACCGACACGTGTGGATGGAGGGACCATCACCTGAGAACAGTGAGAAAAACGTGTGTCATGAGATAGCACACACAAAGTCTCCCAGAAACTGGTAAATTTAAGACAAAAGGCTGATGAATGTGCCCATCAACCAGTGAAGGGATGACTGACCCTGCCAGAAGAGGAAATGAGCTGTTGCATGCAGAACTACAGGTGTGACACATCCCTCCTGATTACAGGTACCTCAAAGGAGTTCCAAAACACCTTGCTAGAAAACACAGTTGTGCCCAGGATGACCATCCACTTCTGAGTAAGTGTACTGCAGCATTGGTGTCTCACTGCTGCTCCAGCTGTGTGCAGATGCGTGACCTGCACAAAAGTGTAAGTGAATTAATAGAGGAAATATTTTCTGCCATTAACATCTCAAGTCTACTAATAAAAAACACATTTATAAAAGGTGTTCTAACAAGTCTGGTTGTGCTGTGTTCCCACAGCAGTCCTGATCCCCTTTCAGTGAAATTCACACTTCCTCAGGTGTATTTGAAATATGTAACACAGTATGGTCACAACTCTTTCAAGACCTCAAAAAAGTTAGTTTTACCTTGCAGTCACTGTATTATTATTATTATTAGTCTCAGTAGCAAGAAATGGTCGTAGTTCAGAAAAAAGAAATAGTCTCAGCTTCAATTTACTATCTTGATTTATACTGAGTGTAGCCTACTTCACTTGTAAACAAGGGGTTGTTCTGAGCTTTTATACAAGTGAAATACTCTAAACCAGTATGATGATGCAGACAAATAGGAGAACCGAACTGGGCTGAACAACCATTTCCAGATTGATGAATTGTGCAATTTGCAACCTTATTGCTCCTTTAACAAAGGAGCTTGAGTCATTACAGTTACTTTGTTTCTGTAAAAAAAAATCATATGGGGGTATTCTTTGGAACACATATTAAATGAAGCCAAGAGATTTGAGGGGGTTTAAATTTACTGTGCTGATGCCAGGGATTGAAACCAATTAATACTAAAATAAAAATCTAGTAAGGGAGAAGACATTAATCTTGATGAACCTACTTTTATAATGCAGCTCTCTCAGACAGCAGCTTGTCCTTGAACTGTCTTGAGGTGTCCAGGCAAGATCAGGCAAGTGAAGTGACAATAGCAAAAGGAGCACCTGGAGTTTTGGAGGTAGATCTGAAACATTGCTCATCTGTAGAATTGCATGCTGATCTATGCAATTCACATACCTGAAATCATAAAATAACAAAGATTCATACTTGACACTTCATGCTTTGGGTATGTTCACAAGATAAAAATACTTTTTAAATCAACAGTAAAAATGTGCACTTGTTTGAGGTAACAAAACCTTTTTTACTTTTGTAAGCCAGTAAGAAGCTGATGGTTTAGATAGGATTTCCTGAAGTAACTTAATGCCCAGAAGTACTTCCAAGGTTCTCATAGTCCAGGAGAGAATTCTTCAATACAAGTAAAAATTGCATACATCAAACAAAAAGTTGTATTTTCAAAAAATAAGTTTGGTTCTGATGTACAATTCTAGATTTTTTGGGGGGAATAATTCCTACTGCCCCCCTCACCTCAACCAACTAATGCCATTCACAAAGTACAGCAGAACAGTCAACTCTGAAACCTGATTTCAGTTTTCGTTCCTTTGCTTATATTTTCATATTTAGGTCAAATGATTATGCTAATGCAAAATCATGGCAGAGAAATTAAATGCAGAAATTAATTTTAACAAGTAGCAATGCACCTACCCAGGTTCTCTGCATTACTGACACAATGAACAGCTAATATCTGTACTTAAAAATGCCTCCACTGTCACTTGTCTACAGCAGCAGGAGGAATTTCCTGGTTTCTTCACACTCACAACCATATATGCTATCAGGCTGCCTTCTCATGCATAATGCTCATATGGGTTTGATTATAATTATAGATTCTAATGTCCAACTTCTAAGTAATATTTTTCGGCAGTGGATTTGAAAGCATATTGGAAAGTCAGCCAACATTTTTATTCTCCTTTTATATGTGGGAGAAGAGATTCAGAATAGAAAAGTGACTTATACCAGGATTCTTCACCCACCAGCACAGCACCCAAAATAGTACACAGTCCATAAAGCAAAGTTTTACCATAACTGCTTAGCTGCTATCAACAATTGTTAAAAATCATAGAGGAAACACTTGCAGATTAGAAAGAGTGAAATACTTGCTCTTTTCTGACTGCAGGAGAAGTATTTTTGTGTCTTTGCCCACCAAGTTGATATAAGACATTGCCTAGCTAAGGGCAGCAGCATTTTTTACCCAGCAGACAAATTATCTGACAGGGGTCTCCATACTGCGCCCTCTAAAAGTAAATTGGAAGAGAAAATGGGAACTTTTAGCAGTACAGAGACAGATAAAGCCGGGAAAAAACAGGCAGATGAAGCAAAAAAGAAAACAGTATGATCAGCAACAACAAAGGGTAATATGAATCATAAGGCAACTGAGAAACCAATTCGGCTGTGAGACAGTCCAACGAGGCACATTTCCCTGACAAGTGGAGTCAAATAGAAGACCTCCAATTCCAGACTCTCCCCCAGGGAACTTCTCTCAGCCCCAGGGCCAGCCACTCTCTGGTGGGGCTTGCCAAGACCATGATTTGGTCCTTGAGTCTCTAACATACAATAGTACCAGAGCAGATCACTATAAAGCCTGATTCATCCATTATTTTCAAACAACTTCCTGGACTTTCAAAACATCCCCTTTTCCCCTTTTTTCTTTTTTTTTTTTTTTTTTTTTTAATGTAGAAGTATGGAAAGTGCCAATGATGAGGCCACCAAGCATATCTAGGCTCAGGTAATGAGTCCAAAGAGACCATCCAGAATCAGTTCCTGGCTGAATGAGCCAGCAGCTCACATTTAGGGACAGTAAGAGTCACACAGATCTGGTCCACAGCACCTGTAGATTACACAAAACCATGCACATCTGGCCTAAGGATAACAAATGAAAAGCAAGGCTAGACTGAAAAAGAAAAAAATATCACACATTACATGCCTGGGGGGAGAAACAGAGTGAATTATACAACTGGGAGTGAGCATCCCTTGCACAAAGTACTAAGCAGAGGGCAACTAGGAATGGTGTTTTTTTAAATGCTGTTGGCACAGCTTATCCTCCCAGAGAGTCAGGTACCAGAGCAGTAGCTAAAGGAGTAGTGGGCTGAACACACCAGCCCTGATTTGAAATCTGATGACATCAATGGAAGCATTGCAGCTGGCATCCAATAGTTTTTGGATCTCACCCAATATCAACAGCAGCTTTGAACTGGAGCAAACTTTCATCATTACCCAGATCTTCCTTGGGCTCCCATCTTTTCCAGTTTTATTTAACACAGAATGACAGCCCCCTTTGCAAATTAAACAGCTGGGGAACAAATTAGCCAGATCTACTTACATTGTAGAAAATTAGGAACGTAAGTCAGATTTTTGCAGTATTAGTGAGAAAGCTCTGGAATTTTTCACGGCTGAACACACTGAGCCAGGCTCACTGGGTTGCTCAGTGTGTTCACACCTCCCAGCACATTGATCTCTAGGCATAGCAGGAGTACAGAGCACAGACTAGTGATGCCCCTTGAATCTGCAAGGATTTGTTCCAGTTGATGCCACATAAACACATTAATCTTTCCCAGAGGCATAAACGAATTTAAGAGACCACAGAAAAAGTCAGTTTATTAAAAAGATAGAGGGGAAGGATGGAGGACACATGAGGCAAGTAAGAGTGAAAAGAACATTTATTTTCACAGAGGAGTTGCACACAAAATTAGCATGCTCATGTGTGAAATACAAATATGTCAGGAATACCAACTATATTTTTTTTCTCCAATTTTTTTCTAGATAGCATCCTCCAAAAGACCTTTCTAAAATCTTAACTTCATCTATTAACAGTCTTAAAAAACTCAGCATATCTTTAATTGAAATAAAGAAGCTGAACCCCCACTGGAAATCCCAAAACATATGGCATTGCAAAAGGAGCTGCAAGAAAAATACATGGGAGACAGCAGACTTTGGCAACAGTCTGGAAGGGTTCCCCTTAGCCCCCCTCTCCAAAAGATTACTTCCAAACATATTCTCATACAGAAATCAGTTTTCTGAACCTTAAGATAAGTACATATAAAATATAATGTGGATTTAGTTATTGCGATTCCTTAGACAAAATTTTTTCTTGGCCAACAGCAGGAAAAAGATATAAGACAGCAAAGTGAAAAAACAGAAGACACAGAAATTCAGGAGTGAAGGTGAAGTAAGAATGCGAGGCAAGGAAGTGTTAGGGATGGGGTGGAAATGAGAAATCTGGAAGGATAAAGCAAGGAATGACTGGGTGAGAAAACTGTATCTGGAAAGACAAATGTGATAATACAGACCCAGTAAGGAAAGACAATACCAGGAGAGAAAAAGGCAGTACATGAAAAAAACAGTACCTTATCCCTTCAAAATTGTCATAACATATACACAGAGCAGGACTAAATTAAAGATTCACTATCAATGTTCATTCTATCATTGCCTAATTTGTTTTTTGGCAGGCACTTAACTTTACAACCTTCGTGTCCTTTTAATGTTGCTTTTGAGTGCTTATAAAACCTTATCTGAGAGGCTGAGACTTACCCATCACAATTGCAGTTTTTAGATTTAAATGTTTCTGGAGCAACCAGAGCATAAAAGTGTGTCAAAACAATCCTTTTTCATGCCCAGCACACTTGTAGCTAAAATGGTCTTCTTTGAAATCCTTTGAAAAAGACTCAATTCTGAAAGTAGAACAAGCATGAAGAATCACACACCAAGAAGTAATTTGGGGGGATGTTATAAACCATGTACAAAGACAAATTAGAATGAAAGAAGCATCCTGTCTGTGCTGTCTAAATTGTGTGGTACCCCCATAAATACAAGGTGTTTGCCAGTAACCCTCAGGGAAGATACCTCCAGCAACATATTTCACTTACAAGGTTTAAAGAGAACTTTCACAATGCAATCCATGGTTTGGAATTCTTAGAACTTAGAAACTGCACAACATCCTTTCTTATGGATGGGATCCAAACATGAGACATCTCACTTGGCATCAAAGATCTCCAGCGCTTGGTATGGTTGGATGCATTCCTGGATGTATCTCTGCAGATGCCTTTGAAGGATGCTGTGGCTGAAAAACTACTGTAAATAATTGGGGTGCTAAGCAACTTTAAGCATTGCCTCCAGTGAAAGCATTTAAAACTTGCAAAAGATGTAAAGACCTTAAGTAGGCCATTTCATTATTTATTTACTACAGCTTATCTTTATAGGTTTGGCAAAGTAGACGAGGGTTTCCAAATTCATCTTATCAAACAGTCTTATGTGATGGCCTTTGAGATATTTTCTTGGAATTACATGTGATCTATTTTGCTTGATTTTCAGCCTCCTAAACATATATTATTCATAACACTAGATCTTTGATGCTAAGTAAGATGCCTCATATGTTTGGATGCCATCTGTAAAAAGGGATGTTGTATAATTCCCAAGAACTCCAAGCAATGGATCCCAGATCCCAAATGACAGAGCAGATAACAAACGTTCAGAACAGGTGAGAGCACTGAGCAAAACGTGATGAGAAGCCTTGGCACAAGCAGCCTCTGATAACCTTTGAGATCCTTTTTGAGAGCCCCTGCCTTTGATCAAAGGCTGTGAGTTACCTGGTTATATCCATTAGGCAACACTGCAGACATTGCTCTAATAAAACTGATGGAGCAGGAGAGGTAGCAGTTCACTAATTCAGACTATAATAACCTAATATTTGTAGCCCTTCTGTTTTAATGACTCTAAATCCTACCTTCATTTAGGTTAATTTTCAATAAATAAGTGCAGTCCAGTGCTTTCATTGCCACAATTCTCATTCATTACCCCAGAAGAAAGTTGCACTTACTAAATATTTAGCCTTATTTACAGGTTTATTTGAATACAGGCCTTCTTGGTTTAGCCAATATAAACTAAGTCACTCAGTGCCACCAAGAGTAGGCATTCAGTGGATAAACAGCATCTGTTACTTCTGTGAGGTAAAGGTTTTCCTTTGCTGCTTTTAATAAACTTCTGCATTGTAGGCATCTCAGACTATTGCTACAGCTTTCTGGCACATCTGCTCTTCATGAGATACAAGACAAGAATCCACAATTAGAACTTTTTAAAGCGCTTTTATGTCATGCTTTTAATTTCATTTCTGCAAGCTTGGATAATTTTAAAATTGTTTCATTCCAGCATTTCTTAAGTTTTGAGCAGCCAGAAGGGGAGATGCAAAATAAGCCCTTTAAATTTTCATGCTATTAAAAAGCAGCTTGTCAGGATTGGCTGGAGCAATTTACATTAAAAGCATCTGTACCTTAATGAGATATTACCAATATCGCCCTAGCACCACACCCAAATAGATGGAATTCTTTGTGTTTTTATCACTTTCAGTCATCTCCAAATCCTGCATTCTCTTGGGAAAGATTCATGGCTTGGTCTGATACGGTGCTGCCTCTGCAAAATTGCAATTCAGCCAAACAGCAGCATCAGTAAATGTAATGTCCCATTCAATTCTTGTTCCAGATATGACTTTCAAAGCCTAGCAGGGCTACTTATAAAACAATGATATTAAAAAAGCCATTTTTATCTTTCTCCATATATTTGTATTTACTAGGGAAAGGAAAATAACTATGAAAACCACTAGTGCCATTTTGAAGAGTAATAAATTAGATCCTAAAACACAGGAAATGAAAATACTGTGATCCTCCTAGTATCAATGACACTGAGTACAGAATAATATTGGCTGCATATTTAAACAGTCCAACTGATAATTAAGGCTACCACATACGCAGGGTAGTGGAAGTAAGGCAGTCACGTAAAAATGAAAAGAGTACCTTGTTTCTTCATTTCCTGGTTCTTTTTCTGTATATATATTTGTAAGCTTGAAGTTTCCTTGGTATGCATTTTAGTTTTAACATCTGTGCATGAACATAGATAGACAAAGCATATAAATACATATCTATCCATATTTAATATTTTATATATTTCTGAAGGAAAGCATATACAAAGTACTAATAATGTTGTTTCTTTCCCAGAAAGAGTTTTGAGTTCCAGGAGTCTGGTCATATCTCAAAGACGACATATTTCAGTCTCTTAGGTGAAAAGAGGCAAGGAGATAGCCAGCTGGCTCGTGTGAAGTTAAATCTTCTGTGCCAGCTGGACCAGCAGTAGTATTGCTGTTAGCTTTGGAGGCTGCTGCCTGCCTACTAATCACAGGAAGACCAGAAGAGTTAAGAAGCAAAACCTACATGCAAACAATTTTCCATCCCATGTGGAGTTGTCATTATCCCTGTGAGCGCAATGAGGTTTGCCAGATTTACAGTGCTGTAATGCAGCAATACCCTGAGTCAGACTGTTCAGCTGCTTGCCACTCACACAGCATTTCCAAGTCAGGCCTCGTTACCCTCCTGGCAGTGAACAATGAGGAGAAGGTGGCACATTAGTGCTGGGGCTGCTGCTAGAGGGAAGCTGAAAAATTCTTGAAAGAAGAAAGGAATAAGATGCTCAACAAAAGTGGAATAAACCCAGATACCTGGTTATAAGCTTTCACTTCAGGTACAGCCAGTGTGTCTGCCACAAGATAAGGCTTTCTGCAAATAACCTTAAAAAACCCATTTTCACTGTCTCTCAGCTGCTGAAGCTGAAGGAACATACAGAATATATTTAATTCCTTTTATCTTTCAGTGATTTAGTATATTAATTACCACATTTTTGCAGCATTGCCAAATACACCTGAATATGTCACTTGGTTTGAAACCCCTGAGGCAGAGGCCATGGCTGAACTCAAATTGTAAGTTGTCAGGGACTGTTAAATTGATTATGTGTATGTAAGTTTTATAGACAAAGGAACTAAAGGGCAGAATCTGACTCACACTTATCCTGCAGATCTGTGGCAGGAATGAGAACAGAGCACATATGCCTTGACCTCAATCTTGCGTGTAAGCCAAGTGCACTGTCTCTTGATTTAACCTGTAGATTTAGTGAAGAGACAGCTGTGAGAGTTATGGTATCTCCTGTTAACCATGACCACTAACACATTGGATATTTGGAGCAGCTCTTTCCCCAGTTACACAGAAAAAACTATGCATAATCTCCAAGGAAGAAGTCAGCTTGTTGAAATGAAGTAATCTTAATTCCAAATCTTTGTTCCAGATGTAAACAGACACCTACAAAAAATGCCACCTGTACTATCTTCTGTTACTCCAATTAAGCCCAGAAACACAAAGAAAAAAAAAAAACACATTGACTGAGGTAGATTTTAAATTATTTCACATCAAGCCAGCAATAATAGAGAACTACCCCACTCAGTGTTTCACCGATACTTCTGATTGATGAAGATAGGACCACCAATCTAAATCATATCAAGCTGCTTACTATTGCAAACATAAGAAATTGTACTGATGCCATAATAGGGCAACATTAAAAACATAGAGAACGTGAGATAAATTCAATACAATTGATAAAACAATTCACAAAATAAACATAGGCATTCCAGACTCTGCAGCCCTGACCTGTGACAGCCAAGGACATGACCAAAGGTCATTGCATCTCTTCCTGCCTATCCACTAGGGATTGCCCCCCTTTCAGCTGGGAAAGGAAAGGCAACTTTAGGTCTCATCAGACAGACAAAGTCTTGCCACATAAGAAAACCTTCTACCAAAGACTACCAAGGGACTTGGATCATAGAGTTAATCCCGGAGTTCAGTAGCTGGAAATGCCTGGTAGCACAGATTTTGATGATGATGAACCATAAATGTAGACATAAAAAAGACAAATGCAATGCTATGGCACCACACATGGTAGAAGAAGTCAAAGCACCATGTACTAACTCTGTAAGACCTTGTTTAGAATTAAGCTTACAAATTTAAGTTACATGTTTTATGATGCATTAGGACTACTACAAGTCAGAGGAGGGCAAAGATGATCAGAGGAATGAATGTTATTTTACATAAAAAGCACAAAATACAGGAAAAAAAAGAAACATGCCAGTAGTAGTTGGACAGCTGTATATGAATTCACTGGGTTAAGAACACTGGAGGGAGAAAACAGCTGTTGAAATGCAGTGCAGACTGAAGAGTCAATGTATATAACCAGACTATAAATAAGCACAGAGTGGACCCTCCATAAGACAAATGCATATCCAGAATGTTCTGCCATGCAGGTAGGAGGAGAAGACATTTGAACAAATTTTGGTGGAGCTAGTGCATTTATAAATAGGTTGATATGCCAATATGCTTAGCACAGCAGCTTGGATTTGATGATCTATGAAATCCTTTTCACTTCTGTCATCACGTCTTTTGCTAAGCGATTATTGTAGTGATTGAATTATGAAAATTCATGTATCACTACAACAAAACCCATAATGGGCTGCTGCTGAACAAAGCAGATCATTTCAGAATGTTTATACCGTTTTGCTGGGAGGAAAGGGTTGCATTATGTCCAAAAATCTTAATTTTTTTAAACTATATAAAGTTTAAAAAATAAACTTTTTTTTATTAATACTAGTTTTACTCATATTTTACCAGGCTGATAAACTTTATCCCTTGGTCTCTAAGCCCATCTAATACTTGTCCCATGAAAAGCTGGTTGATACCAGAATCTATCATTTTACTCTTTGAGGTCATTTATAACAACATCAACCATCTGCCCTTAGAGTGGCATAACACAAGACATGAATGCAAATTGAAGGTGAGGCATTTATCACCACAGCAGAAACAATTTCATTCCAGATAACGTGTATGATATACAACCATTCCTCATATTTTAGTTTTCCTTGTTTGCCTTTATTTATGGGCCATAAAACTGTAATTCAGCAGTGAAGAATGAAACACTTTATTGAACTTCTATACAGTATTTACACTTCTTGCATCAGATGTCACTTTTTCATGGTAATGGGACATACTGGGAATCCCAGAGCAACGAAGATTTATGAACTTCTGGACTGCACTGGTAGAAATACAGAGCACCATGAGCAGACTCTCACAATGAGCCCAAACTAGTAAACTTTCATGTTAATTAGAAATCTCTGGAGGATTTATGGGTAACAGCTTAAGTTAATGGGAACTTCATTCTCTGTCATCCATCATTCTCGTATGGACAGTAATAACATAGGAAAAAAATTAAAATAAAGGCAGTGTCTGACAAAGGAATTTTGAAATGTTGCAATTCTTTTAATTTACAGGCTTTTTCCGGAAGTTTGGCCCCACAGAATTCATTACCAAGTCAGTCGGTAACACTTTTTTTATGCCAATGATATTTCTAAGAGAAAGAATAATTTTAATTTTAAATAAATAAATAAAAATAAAGGAAACCATAATGAGTCAGGGAACTGGTAAGTAAGAAACTTGTTGCTTGCAGAGTATTGTCAGTGGCTCAGGTCAAACTTCAGCCAGTTTCTCATGGGAATTGGGTATAACCTTACCTTTATGCATGGGCAGTTCCATTTAGGACAGCAAGGCCATTTGATATGTCAGATTAAGCCCAGGCCTGTAATTCCAAGGGGACACAGCCATAGCTACACCAGAAAAAAGACTAATGATTTTACAGAGGGTCCAGAGTATTAAGTCCATCACCTGAACTAAACTTAGTTCTGACAGATGGAAGCAATGGCAAAAAATGCCTCCAAACACAGTTACCAAATCAACACAAAAACACAGATAGTCACTGCTCACAACAGGTGGTTTTAGCCAATGTTAGGTGAAACCTCCAGGATTTAAAAATACATTTAGGAATAAGACTTTGGGAATCATCTCCCAGATTTTTCAGATTGACTGAATCATACCTGGATTCTCAAGAGAGTCACCAAGAGATTAATTTCTATGCTCCACTTCAAAAATTGTGGGTACTTCTTTTTATCCCTCTGTTTTAGTACAAAAGGACAATCCTTGTGCAAAATTTCATGTCATGTCAATGCTTTCACCCATTTGCCCAGATGAAAACTGTAAGTTTCAGTCATACTGTTTTAAGAGTCACAGAACACGAGAATGTATTATGTGGACATATATTCAAGTAACTACATCTGTGCATATCTAACTGGAATTGTTTCATGAGGAAAAATCCAAGCTGTTTGACTTTCCAAGCCAGGTGCCACACAGTGTCATTTTGCTCTACATACCCACTATCAAAATAGAGTAACGGGAGTGAATGAAAAAAATCAAAGAAGTTAGCTCATTATCCTGTTAGCAACCTTTACTCCAGAATCAGGCTCCATGAGATCTGGGCTCCTTCCAGGGCTGCAGATTAAGATAGGGAGCATATGTCAAGAGCAGCTGAAACAAAAGCTGTGTTCTACCTAGAGCCCTTTGGCTGGCCCACCTTGTCTTGCTTCTGTTGAAAGACTAATAATGATGGCAAAACAAAAAACTTCATCGTTTATTAAAGCATGAGTGTATTTGTTTCCTTTTACCACGAGAGCACTGTGAGGGACAAAAAGCAAGCTTTGACATAATAGAGGCAAAATGAATAGCAATAAATCAATTTAGAGATCTAAATATTTCAAAGCTATATGGATCATGTAACAACATGGCAGATAAACTTAGATTACCTGAGCCTTGCTCACTCAGTCTGTTCACAGAGAAATACTTTCCTAAGGATTTACACTGAGCATTACTTAATTTGGTTTTCTAGATGAGCTCTTAGGGCCAGAATTATATTCACGTAAAAAAGCATCAAGAAATTGTGTCCGTATTACCAAAAAGTGCCTAAAGAAACGAGACACAGCTGAACAAGTGTCAATGATTGTCTCTCAAGAAAAATTCTCGGACGGGATCATCATGGAATTTGGTTGTACAACTCGGAAGATTACACAATTAAATGGAAGTAAAATTATCAGTTAAACAGTGATTAAATATGATTGTTGTGGTACTTCTAAAAAAACCCAACCAGCTTCTAAAAAATAACAGCTATCTAATTTAGACCTTTTTTCCCAAAGTAACCTTTAGTCACAAAGGGGACCTCTCACAATGCAGTTAATATCAGCCCCAAGGTGGTTAATTCTTCAAACTGAAATATGTTTTAGGGTGCATCTTAGGTAAATAAGCTTTTAGGGATAGGAAATGAAACCTCACTAATCTGTGGAACATTTTCATTTATTATAGAAAGCCTAATAAACTTTAAATGGTAAATATCTGTGGTGTATTTGAGCGGTATGTGGTGATACATCAGTCCTATGACATCAGATAAACAAGGGTGTATCTGAATTTATGGGAGAGACAGCCATTCAGTAGTAAGCTTATTACACTCCAAACAAGTCTTATTATTTTTCCAAACTCTCGGTTTGTACTACAGCCTCTCTACAGGGCTATGTTTCAAGCAAATTTACTTCATACAGGCTTTACCACTGCTACAAGGCATAACCACTTCTGAATTTTCACTCACAACAATATGTTAAAATTTTGACTGAGCTTCCTGATGGAGTTTCATAACTTCAGTCAGGACAATGTGGTCATAGCTGCCCTGGGAAGGTATGAGTTTTTTGTCAACCTTCATGCCATGTTGTGGAATCTATTATTTCTGGGCTTTCTTACCTGCCTGCTTGCTGCTTCCTTGCACAGGAAAACAAGATATTCATCTTCAGCTCATGAATAAGTAGTCTATTAGTGCTGAGACAGAGTGATTTGTCCATATTTTTGTAGCAGTAACTTCTCAGAGCATCTTTAGAATTCCTCTTGCAATGCTAAACAGGAGGTATTCCTGAAATATCCTTCAGATTAATCAAATTTAGTAAGAATCAATACTGTTTCAAATAAAGGCTTATTCTTTCTGCTCTTAAGCCTCTCAAGCTCTCCAAATTTAACAGCCTTTTAAAGGGCTCTTTGAATTTCAATACGGCATCATAATTTATGAATAGACCTTAGAGAGGTACTTCTTTAAGTTTCTCACAGAAATTTGTAAGGTTTTGTCAGACAGATTCACTCCACAAAATATATGTTCAAATTACTTTTTATTTTAGTAACTAGTTGTGACACCATATAACCCTACTGTATTGTACCTAACTCCTCTCTCTGTTCATGTAAGGAGCAAAGAGAAGCATTATGTGACAGGTCCTATTAAGATATGTCTGCAACACAGGTCCAATACAGGAAATCCATCCTGATTGGAAGTGTGCTTAACAATTTTCTTCAATTCACTGCAGTCAAGGGAACATAAATATGTGCTTTAAGTGCTTTCCCAAATGGAGGTGGACTGTTAGCTAAAGCCTATCAATGACTTAAGTAATTTCCAAGCACAGTTTATTGTGGCTTAAGTATATTAACTCGACTAGACAGTGCTCGGTATGAAATAGTTAACAATGCTTGATAAATCACCTTGAAAATATGCAGTAATTTTCCTTATTATTCCCTTATCTTGATCAGTGTGCCAGCTTTCAAATAAAACGTCTAACAACTGCAAAATTTTAAAAGGAAAAAAAAGCAGCAAGGGCGGAAAAGCACCTCATTGCATCGGCAGCTCTTTTGGTACCTTGGTTTCTCAGGATGTTCAATTGTCCATTGCAATTAGGAGGCAATTCTGGGACAATCAGGAGTTAAGTGAGGACAGAGACTTGACAAAAAAGTTCTGTTGGACCATGCAAGTACAAAAATGTAATAATCAGCTATTAGAGGCTTAAAACACAGGCCTTTGCCAGCAGCCAGCCAAGGCTACAAAACAAGTTCCTATAGGGGCAAAGGACTATTAAAAATGGCATAAATTCTCACTCCAAATGCAAATCACTCTTTTTCTGTCTATCTTGCTTCCCATAAGCAGATAATGTTACCAAAACAAAGCACTCCTGCTAAGTCTCTAGTGCTTCACACAGGGAAGGGATGAGACAAACATGACAGATGCTAGTCACCTCACGTACCGTAAACTTGCTAGGTGCTCATATGCTTCACAATGAAAGCAGAATGAGAACCTACATAAAACAGAATGGCATACAAGAGCAGGGCAGGAGGAGACTGACAAGGGTATTATTACTGGGAGAGCAGGATACAAAAAAAGCTACTGAAGAAATGCTGCTGCAGCTGAATTATGTAGAGCTCTGAAAGAGAGCAAGCTCAAATTTAACACACTGATTTATTCCCTGTTTCTCTTTCCTCACTTATGACGTAATCATTAATCAGCTACTTTTACAGTGAGAAAAAAACTGGTTTTTGATTAAATTAATCATGAATACAGTCCAGAAATAGTTCCCTGCAAGTATTCTTTTGAGCAAGCACTTCACTCCCACAGCTTTTCAGAAAAAGCTCCATAGCTGATAAAATAAGTACAAACATGATCTAAGCAAAACTCTATTTAGCAATTGTCAAAACACTAGTGAGTAGATTTCCTCATTATTCACTCATCTCTGCTGGTATCTTCCCAGTCAGGGTACAGATGAGAACCCTATGCTGCAAAGCAACAAAGACAGGAGGGAGAGAAAAATTTCTAGCTGGGCTGGAAACCTCTCTCCTCACCTTGGCACTAGGTACGTCTGAAATTCAGGGCCAGAATTGTTTCTGGCAGCTCTCAAGCAGCAGAGGGGGAGATTGCAAGCCAAAGAATGGCTTTTTGAAACAAGAACAGAGCTCCTGCAAAAGCCATTTCCTTGCCTACAATCACTCTTTCATCTCGGGCCATCTGTCTGATGGAAGCTGCCTGACCTATCAATACTAAATAACATTACAAGGGCAGTTCTGTTCAGTAAGACTTAACGGTTTCAGCTTGTCTCTAGATTAAAATCACTCTTCTGGAAGGACTTGTGAACAAAACTAGGAACAGGAATCACATGCCCAGAGAATATAAATGTGTTACCCTTTGAGCTGAAATTGTAGCTCCTTAATGCAAGAGGCTCGACCGCTGGACTAACATTAATGCTCATTACACTAATTGCACATTCAGATAAAACACCTGGTTTACAAACACAATGACAAGTTATATGTGTTTAAAAGCAAGAACAAAGACCACTGACTGAAAGATCTGAGGATTTGCCTAGAGGCTTGTGTATAACAGCCACTTTGAACAATTCTAAATTTAACCAATATGTCATAAAAATAAAATGCACAGCACTTCATACACTTGTCACTAGCACTAATTTAAACCACTCTGTGGAATAAGCTATTAAAATGGGCTTGTTGACCTACTTTTTAATCCCAGCTTTTGGGGAAGAAAAGAAGTAATAACTTTGAAGGTTATTATTTCCTATAAATCATATTTTTGTATGACTCTTACCACACAGTATTTCATTTTATGAGGATTATTTTTTTTCACTGAATGCAGGTATAGATTAAGCTGCAGAATATTAGGAGACAGAAACGTATTTTCATTCATTATCGCCTTGAAGTGATCCTCATTTGTCTGGCATTTTGGAAATCTTTTTGCCTATAATCAGTTTTTTTCTCTGTTGTCTCATTCACTTCTATTTGAGAAGAATGAGATCATCTTGAACAAGGAAAGGATCTTGTTACCATACAAAACCATTTACAAAGAGGGATAAAGGGACTTCGTTTGATTTAGTTCATTTTCATAAAAATTCTTTCAAGATCATTCAAAAAAATTATTCACTTCTCTTTAATGTTTGCCCCAATAATGTATTTTTGGATTCTCCACTGTTCTGCTATACTCGCTACATGTAAGCTCAATTCCAAGACATTTTTTCTTAGGAGAGTAATTGTTCTGTATATTTTTCAATGTGTCCAAGTTATAGAGTAAACTAAAATAGGACAGAAAAAGAAAAATCTACAGAGCCTTTCTTGCCAATACCTTATATTTGGAAGCTGATGAACCAAGGTTACAGAACAACTTATGAGTGAAAGGCAGCATTTGCATTTTTGCAGGTATGGGACTAGAAACTAACTGCAAAAGTGGGTCTCTATGACTCTGCTTTTATACTAGACAAGCAAAAGGCCAAAAATTAGAAAAAATACAACAGGTTTCTGATAAGGGAAAGCTTATTAGAAGGGAAAGTCTTCTTCACGTACATTGACGTGTCTCTCTGGCATTTGTAGGCAGCTCTCAGCAGGAAAGCGAGCAATAAAGTCCCTTTTAAAGTCCCCATACACAAGCTGGATGCACATGAAAAACATACAAAATCTATCACGTTTATAACTTGGTTTGATGTACAAGAGACCAAAAACATACCTGGGAGCTAGGAAAAAAAATGGCTTTTTCCATTTTCCAAAAAAAACCCTACTTATTCTGTAAGGCATTTAGCTATGGCAAGCTAGACTTTGTCCTAACTCACCATGTTTCAAAATGTTCATCCACTGCTCTGTCTAGGTGACACAAATCACCAAAAAAGGCAGCTAAAGACCTACCAGAGTAGAATAATCCTTTTCCTTTGAGGGATAGGCAGAAAGAGAAGGAACTTAAGCGGGGGGGAAAAAGGTAAAAGCAATTTGAGTATTCTGGTGTCATGCCCATCAAATGTAGCTGTTAACACCTGTACAGAAGAGGCCACTGGACCTGTGCACATTCACAGAAATGAAGGTTTCATATGAGTAATAAATAACACATTGTCAATCTGATTTTTTCTAGAAACCTATATTCAGTAAAGAAGGAACATATCCTGCTTTCCCTGGGACCTGTGAATTTCTTAGTGATGTGTGTGCTTGTAATTGACGGGAATAGGGAATTGTGAAGAAAAGTTTATTTCACTCAGCAGTGCAAGGGTGGTACTTTTAGCTTTAATCAGAGTGAAGTAACAGTAAATCAAACAAAGCAAGAGGCGCAGGAATGATAGGGTTAAATCAATAAACATTAATATGACTAGGAAAATCACAGCACAAAACAATTTATGTAGGAGCTGGCAAGAAAAGACAGAATGAGGGAAATGTATACCTTTTTCTTTTGCATAGTTTCTAAATGGAGGAAAAGAAAAAGTGCCAATAATTGCACAGCAGCAGAAATGCTGTAGAAAACAAAATGTATAAATAGGCCTGAAGAACATAAACTGTATTTACACATGCAAAGAAGTAAAAAAATCATCTCCTGAAAAGGTCACAGAAGAGATCCAAGTATGAGACGCACCTAAGAGACACAAATAGGTAACTGGAAGAAACAGTACAAATGTAGACTTCCAGTCCCATTTAAGAGGAGGCAGATGAGAATATATAGACAGTTAGGGACTGTACAATCACAAACCTACAAACCAAACAACTCCCTCAATATTTAGTAGCAGTTAAAGTATAATGAGATGTTTAAAGAGAAGCCTAATGACCCAGCATCCTTGGCTTTCATGGTCTGCAAAGCTTTAGCTAGTTGAAGACCCAGGCACACCTCCTATTCTTAGGGAGGGGGGAAAACAGAAGAAAAGTTATTCTAGGAGATTTATTTCAGCCAACCATAGCCTCACATACCACCTTGCAAGGAGATTACTTTCTGACTGAATGATGGGGTTGTGTTTGGATTTTTGCACACTTGTGATGCTAAAATCATAAACAAAAACCTGACAGGAAACACAAAACAGATCTTTTACTTACATTGTAAGAAATATACTGTGATTCAAGGTACATATTCAAAGTTAAGGGGACAATTTAAATGGGTGCAAACTGCATGCAAAAGCAGTTGAGATTACTTTCCAAAAACCTAGTAATAGTCAAAGCCTGAAAAAACCTGTAACTACTCTTTAGAACAATGGTACTGAAGATTAAAAGGAATATTTAGAAAAAAGATTGACCTTTATTGTAAGTTTATTAGTATCTAACATAAAGTATCTTTCAGAAGGCTTTCAGATCATCAGCTTGCTTTAAAATACTACACATCAACATTTTAGCCACTGTCTCTATGCATCAATAAACCAGAGCACCAACAATTTTCTTTGCAGCAGGCAGTATGTCTCACTTTGTTGCAGAGCTCTGGGGAGCAGGGCAGACCCAGTGGCTCTTCTGGCTTTCTATTAGCATAAGGCTACAGAGAGAAGGACTTCTTCAGTCAAACCAAACATTGCCAAGGACAGTGGTGAGAAATGCAAAGAAGTGGATGATTTATGGTGCAGAGTGGGAGGTTGTGTCTCCTTGCCTCTCTGTTCCGTGAATGCTGTCCATGTGCCACATGCTCCACATCACCTACAAGGCTACAGACCTGCCCTTTCTTTCAACTCACTGATTAGGTGTGCTATCTCCACGGATCGTCGCCGACATCAGGTCCAAAATGTGCAGCGTTTTCCAGCAGATTCATGTTTGGTGATCAGAAGTTATAAACCTGAAGCCCAAAAGGCTCCTCAGGGCCTTTGAGCTCCTGCCAGATTTCTCCCTTTGGAGCCATCCTTCAGGGCATGAAATATCTGTCACTTCCCTCAGCCAAGGCTCATACAACATAAAGGCTTACCTTTCTTCAAAATGCTTTTGCTTGTTTCAACACACCTCAGTCAGATGATTACCACATTTTTGCCAGCTGAACTGCCCAGCACCACATACACTTACCAGCTTACATTTCTTTAAAATAATATGGGTTGGAATCATGAAGTTACCATTGGTATTCCAAGGTATTCCCAGGACAAATTATCTTTATAGTTTTAATGGAAAGGTTTATAACCATAAAGAGGTATGATCATATATCATATATTTTTTAAACTACATATGCATGATAGTTTTATATTCATTTTTCACAGAATTCCTTTGTTAAGATTTTTCTAAAGTCTGAAGGTCATCCTCAAAGCTAGTGGAGGGTAAAAAGGAAGCTAACACCTTTAAAGGCTATATTTTTTTACTCTAGCCAGGAACAAACCTGAACTTGCAACTAGGAACACAGATTTGACACTGGCATTGTCCAAATCCCCATATATCCCAAACCAAAACCTTTCAGCAATATAAAAACAACCCAGAGAGTGCAAGGAAAGTGAATGGAAAGGAAATCACATAGGTTGTGACTTCACCCAGAGGACTTAGTAAGCCAAAGGGCCAGAGACCTGTGGTATTTCTCTTGTCAGGAAAGGGAGTTAATGCAGAGGACATAATTTTGTCTTAGACCTGTGTCAAGCAGTACAAGTTGTTTAAGTTTTCCTGCTAAAATTAAGTGGCACGCAACAAAGACGAAGGGGTCGGGTCAGGAGAGTTAATGTTTAGCTGCATGGGCAATGAGCCCAGACAGGGACAGCCAGGTCTGAGAACAGTTTATAGCTGTTCCTCAAAGATGATTATGAAAATCCAAGGATGCAAAGCAAGCAGGCACTGACTTTGGGATTTTCTGCAGGAGCCCACACAATTATCAAAGGGCAGATTTTAGACAGAGCTATTAGCGAGCTCCCAAGTAAGTCACTAAAAATCATGACATAATTTCACCATCTCCCCTTACTCTGGTGTTTTTCCCTCAGGCCAGATCACACATGTTCCCTCCTAAAGCTGAGAAAACACAGACAACTGATTTTTTTTTTCATCAAGGCAAAATGTTATGTGATAACTCTAACACATTTCACTGACACTGAGAGTACAGTTACAAAGTAGGAAGACACCCAGCATGGAGCACATTTAAATCTAACCTAACAAACATTTCCAAACAAGATTTAAATACTTTACTGTTGCACCTGGAAACAGTAAGACTTTCATGCAGTATGGACTTTTAACACACTCACCACACAACCCATACCCACCCACTTTGCATGTTCCTACTGCTGTATGCTGTGTTTCCTTTTGGCAACCGTACCTAACCTACTCCCAAAAGAGAACTAAGGCTGTACACCCAGTCAAGAGCAGCACAGCATTGATCAGAGAAGCCCATCACAAGAGGAAAAGATATAGTTTATAATATGAAAACAGAGAGAAACAGTAGAGTGCAATTCTAGAGTAGTAGCTTTTAAGGTTGTGTACTTTCTTGATATATTTTACCTCTTGTGGATGAAATCAATGGGCTTGCACTGTTTTTCAAAATCTTAAGTAGACAAGTCCCTTTTTATAGGGCTTAAAAACATAATTTAGCCTTTGCTGAGCAGACTTATTTCTACACACAAAGGACGTCAGTCAATTACATCGAAACAATTTCATTCAGGTCACTAAACATCAGTAGGTAGCATGATTTAGTGCCAGCAGTGTATTATACAAAAGCACAGCAATTTTGAGGTTTGGAATTGAAATGGAAATTGCAACGTGGATGAATATTGATGGTAAGAACATACAGCAGCAGGGAGCACCCTGCACTTACCTCACGACCAACCCATTCCTGACAAGGAATCCTTCTCCCACACCATAAAACAGGAGCATTGTGTTTTCTTTATTCACGTTAATTTCTAGCATTCGCATGCAAACTCCTGCGCAAGTGCTCAAGTAACATATATCAAGAAAGTCAAAAATAAAAAAATGAGGTCATTACAATTAATTTCATAGTTCTAGATTCATAAAAACTATTTTATTTCCTTGTATAATTGAATGTTTTTATTTAAAACTGATATTTTACAATATTAGACATTCCTAGCTGTGCTTTTTCTCTGAGAAAGAATTAGGATTGGTGATGACTTATACTTATTGATCCAAAATTTCCAACTTCTCTGCTAATTTAGTGAAAGATTTTGGGGTTTGTCCACTAATCATAAAGGCCAAACTTCTAACACATGTCACAAAAAGGATTTTGACATTTTCTTACAAAAATTAACAAAATGCACACCAGCTCTTGTAACTAGAAGCAATTTTAATTGCCTTTTTTTTTTTTTTTAATGGGCATGTAGTTACAGAGTGATGGCTTTAAAATAAGAGTAGGTTTGGATTAGATTTTAGGGAGAAATTCTTTATTATGAAGCTGGTGAGGTACTGGAACATATTGTCCAGAGAAGTCGTGGATGCCCCATCTCAGGAAGTGTTAAGGCCAGGTTGGATGGAGGTCTGAGCAACCTGGCCCAATGGAAGGAGTCATTATCCACAGCAGGGTGGTTGAAACTAGATGATTTTTAAGATCCCTTCCAACCTAAACCACATGAATTACTTTTTAAAGAAAATTGACCTGAAGTCATATCCTACATGACCTGTATTACACATCCCATATGTAATACACACTATGGGGCTCCTACTACCAACTTTGAAAAATGAGTTCTAATTAAAAAAATAAACAAACAAAAACCAGCTTTCTCAACCATCACTACTTACCTAATTCAAAACTGGCATGGTCTGTTGACCAGGAGTCAGCAGATAATTCTTCAAACTACTGTATTTCTCTGTTCAAAGCAACAATTTATTCTTTACTATTAAAAAAAAAAAAATCATCTCCAAGAATGAGGGCTATTTCTTAGCTGTGATTATTACCTCTTGGCTCATATACTCTGACAACCAGAGGTATTACACTATGGAATTCTTTTTCCACGCGATGGATTTCATCAATTGCTCTCTAGCAGCATCTAAACTATCATGTTACACCAACCAAAGATCATCTTTATTCTGAAAGATTTCAAATTACGAAAAGATTTGGCATCATTTAAAAAGTGCTTAAATGCAGTTTGTTGCCTTCACACTGCCATTTTTTTCCTCTACACACTGATAACACAGGATCACATGTTCATATTCAAAGGCAAAAATCAAAGAACCACTTTCCAATATTGTTCTAGCACAATTTCAAAGGGGAAAACAAATGGCCCACATCTTGGGGAACATGGAGTGAAACGAAAAGGAACAACTGCAGCCTGCTCCCAAAAGCAGTGACTTTCCTAAGTTGAAACCAGCATAAATCTTTTATGTGTTAAATGGATGGGAATTACAAAAATATTTCTTTCCAACTGCCTGTTAACCTAAATCACAAACTTTTCCAACTCTGTCCTTCATCAGGAATGGAAAACAAAGAAAATATGCTACCAAATCTAAAAAAAGATGTTAGAAAGCTTTTTCTGCAGATACAGAAGGACCCTTAGATGGATACACCTTGGTTTACTAACAAAAGTCTCTGATGGCAAATAGTTAATCAAGATAGAACCCACATCTTATCAATCACTGAAGAGCTTTAGGCAGCAGCATCCAAAACAACTGTCACAAATTGTGACAATGAATGTTCCAGCAGAGGCTTTTATCATCACCATCTTGAGCCTTGCACAGCTAATGCATATTTTACAAACTAGAATATATTTTGCTAGTTTTTAATATATAGCAAATCAAAGAGAATTATGCGTTCCCTGACTGTAAGTAACCATGTGCTCCTTATATCTGTGAAATAGTGTGCAGGATAATCTTAGAAAGCTTGAAGGTACATGGTCCGAAGGCCTGACTCCGCTCTAACTTTGTCCATAAAGTTTAAATTAGGAAGTGTTACTGGTTTTGAGAATGAAGTACAGCAGGAAAAACCTATCTCTTAACGCAGTAACAACAGATTCACTCAAGTAAAAAAAATAAAATAACCAATCAAAAAAAAAACCCCCACATTAATATGGGCACTTAGCAGCTGTTTAATATAGACACAAAATTTACAAATAATAACACTTAAATAATGACTCATCAGTGGAGACCAATAAGCAAAACCAGTTCATATTTTAGCCCTGCATAATATAGGAGTTCAGAGATTTTTTTTTGTTGCAATAACATTATTTCTGGGGTCAAATATAATAGTTTACAAAACCCTTTCAACCTGCGTAGACATTTACCTACATTATTCATTTCTAAAACTGATTTTCAATTCAGTGACACATCCACTTATTAGTAACATATTTGATGATAAAACTGTGTTCCTAAACATTCTCAAAACAAACCACAGACTTTCATGCATGGTTTTAAAAGCAGGAAGTTTCATGGTATTGTGATTCTGAAGTGTAGGAGCTGACTACAACAACATGCCTGACTAGCAGCACATTGTTGATCTTCCTACAGTCACACAATTGAGAGCTGATTAGATATTAGATTTGATTTATGTTTGGTTGCGTTTGTATTTTGTTTTATAACATACAGAAAACTGAGTCTGCACCATGCACTCAGTCTCACAGCAAAACAGGAACTGGACAAGGAAAAGAAAGAAGACAAAAATGGTATACTTTACATTCCAACCTCATCCTGCCAGAAAACAGGATGCTGCAAAGACCACTTATTTTCTTACCTAAGGGTTCTCTCTATCACAAAATCTGCCATAGGGTAAAGGAGAGGAACAATCTTAGGAAACTCAAGAAACAAGGCCAAAAATTGCAGTCCAGTAACATACAATAGGTACTTAAAGATTTTCTCCCAATTGATCAATAAACAAGTTTTTAGTAATACACATCTTTCCTATAAGCTCCAAACAAAACTAAAATGTATCCACTTGCCTTCCCCAGAAGACAAAGCTCCCTCTTGTTTTGCCACTTAAACAATTTCTGCTGTGTTGGCTTGATTTTACCCTTCTGTTTGGTATGGCGTTTCTGTTACTGTTTCAAGTAGATGTGCCTCTTCCAAAAGGGAAATTATCAGGGTAACAAGGCCGTCAGTGCCTCCCAGTATGCCAGGGGCACTTTACAGACTGACAAAGGAGCTAAGAAAAAGGAACAGAAATAATCTTCAAGTCCTGACATGTCTGAGATACAACACCTCGCACGTCAGATGCAAATGAAGACTGTACACTTGAATTAGCTTTTATTTTGTTGCAGGGAAAGAGATAGCAAAAATAAATAAATTTCTGTCTACAGGCACCCTGAGGCACTTGGACAAGCTGTTACTAACCATTCCTTTCTCTGCTTTCCCACCCCCCAACCTGCTATATATTCTCTAATTTTAAGCATACATTTAAAACTGATTTGTCATTTTAGCTACTCCACAGGATAGATTAAGATCCTTTGTAAGACCTTTTCATTTACTGAACAATCAAACAAAATAAAAGGTTAATAGTTCAAGAATAGCTACAAGGAAAATGGATGAAAAGTGGTTCCTGGTATAACCTCATTACTTCGTAGACTCAGCTTTTACTGCCTGTTTTATACATAGCATCTCTGAAGTAAACAAAGCATAAGGGCTTTCAGAAGATGTTATACATTGTAATGAAATATATCAGAATAATTCCTTTTTTTAAGCACATTCCTGTCTCAACTTCATGATTTAAATAGGACACAGCAAAGAGTAAATAATATATATTACAAGAGTAGTAGTCGGGCTTGCTTCCTTTGAGCATAGGTGACATTAGGTTAATTGCTTTTAATGCTGGGGTGAAATTTCTCTATTAACTTCTGTTCTTGTTGTAGGTATTATAACCCTGCATTTACTGTAATACAATTTACTGAATTAAGAAAACTATTGAAAAAATCTGAATTAGCTAGATTTTCCGCTGTGGGAAGAGGAAGGTCAAAGACATACCAAGTGATGCTGCAAGCCTTCAGGGCAGCCAGGAAAAGAAGCTGCATTCCATTATGACAAAACAAAACAAAAGTAGAGGAAAAAAAACAAAACAAAACAAACAAACAAATAAAAAACCCCAAACAACACTTTGGGCAAGCTGTGCAGCTCTGTGAAAGGATAAGAGAGAGCTGGAGTCAGACCTTGCTTGCCAGCAGGCAAAGTTCAAGTGCTCACTGATGTAAGGTCACATTGAAATAGATTGCATTTGAGATGAAATCTTCAGTGATTTAGTTGAACTTTATGTTCCAGATGTCTTCATGTAAAGGTGCACTTCTGTAACACTTACGAGCCGTGACAGACATGTTTTATAACCCCTGTGTTTCTGTAAAGGCCCTTACAGAAAAGGATTTAGCACAATGGAGATTTTTTCCATATTTTCCCGTTCGCTGTAGAATTGCTCTTAGACATATTTATTCAATAAGCAGGAATACCTGCTACATTTAAATGCAAGAAAACTGAATTTATTTCCAAGAACCCACTGTGCTAACAAAAGGTTAGTTACACAAATCAGTTTGACAAATAACAAAACTCATGAAGCCTGATGTCCTTTGCATAATGCCCTGTATGATGTGTTTCAGTCTTACAAGGTACTGCAGATGGGATGAGCACTTTTGTTACATTTGGTCAGTCAGTACATTTTAGAAAGGAAACATGGACAAGAAATGACCAGACAGTATTATTTACAAGTGTGTATTACAAGAAACTTCTCACACACATACCATCTCTGAGAGGCACAAGTTGTGGTTCCTGCCCTATTCTTACAAAACACTGCTGTGTATTAACACTTACGAGGCATTTTTTTATTAACAACTGATGCCTTTGGGCATCTGCACTTCAGCAGCTCTCATTCAGGAAAAAATTTATTAACTTCAGCATGCAGCATCCTAGCATCTCTCTGCTGGTCCTTACAGGAGCAGTACTATCACACTCTCTCATCATGCAGGTAGTTTGATCAGGATATCATCACAGGGAGGATATAGACACAGAACCATAAATTATTTTTACTTCTAGATAGAGAAGGTCAGGAGGTATTACAAATGTGAGATATAAAAATGAAGGATATCTACCCAAAACCCCTTTGTTGTAGTTTTCATTACAGAGCATGTGAGGAATAATGAAAAGACAGCTATATTTCTTTGGTCTACTGACATAAACAGTAAAGAAGGATAGGAATTTTATACAGCAGGGTAATTTGCAGGGCATTACATTATGTTAATGAAAATAAATTAAAAGTAGGAAATTTTAGGTTAAATATTGTAAAACACTGGCAGTTGGTCATATGTTTTACAGAGGAACTTCTTCATTTAGGATATGTAAACTAGCACACAAAAGCCATAAAGAATTTGTGGAAACACAGGTATGAATTGGATTATTTAATATTTTTAGAATAATCTCAATTCTTATACCATATGAAAATGAAAACGGGGCCCAGTTAGCAGCACCAATGCTTCTAATATCTGCCATTCTTTTTGCAACCAGTTTGGAAAGTTGAAGTCCTCTGAATACAGACAACACTATTAATCATATACTGTACCTTGAGATGGATATCCATCCCTTCTCTCCTTCACACAGGTTGAGAAACCATTAAAGAGAACAAAGCAGAAAGGCACAGCCTGTCAAACTGCACAGCACTAGAAAGGATATCCCACTACTGTTGGCGGCTTCTGTCTTTTCCACCCTGTATGACAGATGAAAAATTTCATTTTTGTGACAAAAGTGGTAATAAGGATAGAAAATGGCACAACATGAATCCAGCTTTCTGACAGGGCTCATAATGAAAATCAGAATTGTGCAAAGTTAATCTAATCCCATCACAGCATTAGAACTCAACTCACAGGGGACTTGCTTATACCTTGCTTATACTTGCTGTAATTTCCTTTATATTCTCTAGGAGCAAAAAGCTCATGCAGAAAAAAGATGCAAGAGCAGAATTTTGGAACTAAAAAGGTATACACTATCATAAAATAATGTGGAGAATCTAATAGAAGCCCCAGCACTATAAATGCTGCTGATTGCACCCTCATAAGTGAGTGCATACTAGTACAAACATTTTTTCATGCACACAAGTGATAAAACACAATTGAAAGGTAGAAGATGGTAAACTGGCTTTACCATTTGAAGACAGATGTATCCATTTAGTAACTTTGTTCCTGTTAGACAGCAACGCTGTGAAGTATTCCTTAAATAGCATTATACTATTTTTAAATTATTATTTTAGAAGTTATATAGACTTTCCAGTTTACCTTTGAGTTTTTAGAAACTGTTTTCAGAACTATCACCATCTTTCTTTTTTTTTTCCCGATCAGCTGTTGTAAATGAGATCTCAAAATTTCAAGTACATAAAAACCAGTTCTCTTACCAATGTACAGTTTCTAGGAGTTGAAGAATGTAGTTTCTAAATAGTTTATACAGAAAACATTGTAAACAAAAATAATGCAAAATTAGCTGGCAGACACATCACTAGGCCTAGAAATGTTCTTATTTTGTGGAATAGTCCCAGTTATCACTGGAGGAATTCCATTTCATATGCATGCCTCAATATGGGAACCTTTTGCTTCAGATATGTAAAAATATCTGGGATAAAATACTCTCCCCTCTCATTACTTTCTCTCAGTCTCATTATTCAACTGATATTGAAAACACATATGGGATTACAAATTATTTCCTTCTTAGTTAAAAAAAAGGGCAGAAAACTAGGTTTACCTTGCATCCTAGTGAGCTGCATCAGGCAGAGGTAGGTATTAGTCTACACAACAAAACAAGTACCAAGCAAGTTTGACTCCTGCAGTCAAAAGTAGTTTATTAGACTGGACTGAAAGCTGCACAGATTTACCCAGTTCCTCAGAAAGAAACCACACGGGGCTTGTCTGGAAGCATAAGTGGGCCACTTCCACTCAGCACATTCTTCACACGTAAAAAGAGCTGCTACTTCAATGGACTGCAAAATCCTAAGCGTAAGTATTGAAATATATAATTTTATAGACAATAAAAAAATTTAAATTCTATAAGATGGGACTGAGAGGATATATGCTGGAACAAATCTAAACATTTGGAGGCACATATGTAAGACAAGATCTTTCATGACTTAGTTATGACAAGATCAAGCATAACTCATTGTTTCATGACCAAGCACAATTAATGTTTCCATATTTCGCTTTTGCAAAATTTAGCACTATACAGATAAAATGCTGTTGAAGAAATCATTTAACTTAATGCAAAAGATTTAGTCCAGGGGATATATTATTAGGAAAAGAAAATCATATAAAATTGTTTATAATGGGTTTTTTAATCCCTTATTTGCATACTGTGACAATCACTGAAGTAAACGCCATCTATATTTTCAAAATTTAGTATGGCTTTCCTCTTGTAAGAGCATCATGTCCCTAGTGCAAGGTAATACCTTTTTCTTCAGAGAATAACATTTCTCCAAATATAAAATACAAAAGAAAAGCCCAAAATACCATGCTTTCAATTATTTTCCTCTACTTCAGAAGACACTATTTCTGTGACTCCTCTCTGAGCCACAGTCACTCATACATTTTAAGGCTACAAGTTACCAGAAAAAGACAACTCACTGGCACAAAACATCTTTACATACAGGAAGGATTCAAATCCTGTTAGAAATAGAAACACTGATTTTCAAGTTATGGTGGATATATTCTTGGAAAAGAATAGGATGCACAAAGAATGACAGCAAACGGCTTATTTACAACCTTACTAGAAGGGTAACAAAGCATTCTCTCGACTGTGTTGTTAAAATTTTGAGCATCTCAATTTTTGCGGCAGTAGAAGGTTCAAAAAACAATAAAAGTAACAGACAAGGAAGGAAGAACTTAAGTAACAATGATATTATGTGTGTTATTAACATCTCTCTGGAGACCTAGAAGCCGGTTGCACTCACATGGCTGGGGAGACACAGGTGCAGAGGAAATCTCATGAGAAACCATGTGAAGATGCCTGACCTAGCATCCCATCAGACCACAACTTCAACTAATGGAGAAACAAGCTATACAGTACCCTTTACAAGTCTTCTGAAGTTTTATTTGCCTCCTTACATATTTTGCTTGCACTCGTACAATCAATGGCCTGGACTCTTTCTAGGATACAGCAGTAGCAGGGAGGTGATTTGTTTAAAATCTTCCAATAATAGAATGATGAAGTTAACTTTAACAAGCATAAGGAGTGCTATTTTTTCACATTAACTGATTTGAACTGCAGGAAAAGTCTTTAAATACCTTTAATAAAATTTTTGGACTCATTGGTCCTACAAAGGGAGAGCAGGAAAAGCATTTCATATGGAAATGGATGTGGAGTTATTAAAGCCTGGAAGCAACAATCTTCAGGACATGAAAGAGTCTGTAACCAGAAATAGTATTGGCCTTGGAGCATGAGGCAAGCACTGAAAAGATAATCTGTATCCCTGTTCAGTGCTTCCAGAGGTTTACAGCAAGTATGTGGCACAGTACTAGTACAATAAATGAAATCTTCAAATGCCCTACCCTAAACATACAGGTAAAATTTATTTTTTGTGACTTTTACCTTCCAAAATATTAAGGAACTGGTCATTGTAGCAAGATCTCACCATCTAGGATTTCTACACCAGTTCAGTGGTATTTTTGCAGAATGACAGAATATTACATGCTGAACAAAGTGAAACTTATATTAAAAAGTTAAGAGCTATATTATACAGATGTACACAACGCTGGAGACCTTTATTTAGTGTTACTCAGAATATCCAAATTCTTTTATTATTATTTAGTTAGTTCAAGAGGAAAACACAACAGCTTGAGGTGAAAGGGGCTGTAGGTAAGCTCCACATCATAAGTGTCATGCACATCCTCAGGCTTGGAATTTCACTGTAGAGTGCATGGTGGAACACACACAGCTTCCCTGACACAACCTGGGACAACTGGGACAGTTGCCAACCAAGTCTGGTGGTGAATGGTGCCCCACCCCTAAATTCCAGGGGGAGTTCCACACCTCATACTGTCCATTCTCTTTTAGGACCACCAGGAAATTTTATACGTACCAAAAAACACATATTGGTAAATATATTAAAAAATCTTGTTCTGCTAAATAAGTTTGTATAAACTGTCATCTGTGCATGCAAATGCAAAGATAAAAATTAAGTTTGTAAAACTGTAGGTATAAAGTGTATAAGACATCCTTTAATAGAGTAATGAATTAATAAAAGCATAAATTCAAGTATCAAACCATCATGGGTACCTCTGCACACACCAGGAAACTCAGTAACTCAAGTACTTATATTTTTGAGCAGTTTAGGTTATGTGCATATGGTTTACTAATGGGAAATGGAATAATTCTTAGAATAAATTCCACCTTTTCCTAGAAGTAAATATTCAATATATGTGAAAAGCATCTGAAAGCTTCACTTTGCCAGTCATTGAAGACAATGGAAGCAACACCATGTAATGTACCAGCCTATAAACCCAGAGTAACTCATCTGGCCTCAGTGCTTTTTACTGCAACTCTTCCCATGATTCTCAACTACAAATCCAGCCTAAAAAACTTGTTTTGCCTTTTTTTTTTT
>VXAX01003646.1:2068112-2128273 GCA_013399835.1 Leptocoma aspasia
TTTTTTTTTTTGTGGCAAAATACCATGAGACTTTGAACAGCGCTAAGACCCAAATGGTGCTATATCCCTAAATACCTTAACCTTGGTCTCATATGTTGGTAGGCTAATTGAAAACAAATTTCTTCCCCTGCTTGTCATAAACCAAATTGCTCACTTCATTATCTTTACTTCTGCTACTTAGTATCATATTTGACTTCAAATGAGACAGTGAGTCCATGGGCTGTTTCTGACCATCTGCTACTATAGTGCACTAAAATAAAGTGTTCACTAGTTTTGGTCTCCTGCCCAAAATCTCTCTTTTAAAAAACATCAAAGAATACATAGAAGCACTTTGTTTGAGTATATTTTGCAAAGTTAATGTGAATGTGCATTTGAGTTCCTGAACAAACCCTTATACAAACAATTTATGCTTGCTGAATACAAAATTGATTTGTGGAGGAATAGGAAAGTTTAGGATTAGAGAGAAGAAGGAAAAAGAAGACTTCGGATAGGGAACATAAGAGAAAAACAGCTGCCTGTACAGTAGCACTTTCCTTCTCCCTCTGATTTCTGCTGCCCTTCTATGCTTTAAGGAGGATTGGGTTGCTGATTCGCCTCAATTTTCTCTTCAGGTTTATATCATTCCCTGTACTGAACCTCTTGGCATGGGACAATATGACTGAAGTACTTTTGGAGACCTCCCCAGCCACTGCACCAGTGCCTGCTCCATTAAGCAGTGGATGTCACAAAAGACTAACATTTTCATAGCAAGAGTCAGAAGCAAATGAAGTCTTATTAAGCTTCTCCTCCCTCAAGGTTACTATCCCAAGCTAATGATAATATATAAGATAAGTACTGTCAACCCCTGTAGGACACATTAAATTCCAGTTAAATACAGATTAGATGAGTACTGCAAAAATCGTAAAGGGTACATCCCTTTATAAGGGATGCAAGGCCAGAGCAACAGCAGGTGCCTCTTTTAAAAGATGTCCAGCAGCAAGCAAGGTTTAGATGAAGGTGACATTTCTCACAGTATTCTTTCAGAGGGAAAAATTTCAGATTGGATGACTAAGAACAAATAAAAAACCCACAAAACCAACCAAACAAAAAACCACCAAAAAACCCCATGAGATACAGAAAACAGTTGAATAAAAAGAATGCTTTATAGAGAGGGACAAGAGAAATTACATGAAATAGTCTTTATATTCAACTGTCATAATTTTCTGCAAGTACAACCAGGCATAACCCACAGTTGCCACATTCATGATGGATTCTTCTGAGTGTACTGCAGAGGGAATGGATGGAGAGTCACTTACCCTGCAAAGGCAGGAAGAAAAATATCGAACAAGTAAGCTTCCTGAACACACTTAATACTGGTAAGATAAGTAAACCTGAACACAGGACTGATGATGAAGTGTCTGCACTACCATCTGCCTGTAAAAGGAAAACACGCTCTTGGTCAGAATTGGTGATTGAATTGCTCAAACTGGCAGCAGAGTCTTAGAGAAAAACACGCAACAAAAAAAATTTATGCACTTACCTTAGCTGAAGGTTCCCTTAAGTTCCAGGGCATAAATTGCCACTAGAGTCTCCAACCTCTATGGTGCACACATGTTAGAAAAGTGTTCTGAAAAATATGAAGACAACACGCACAGAAAAGCTTACAGGAAAGAAATATCACCACCAACACAAATACAGTTAATTTCTTTCCATAAGACCACTGTGCATTTTTAGCACAGAAATTGAAATTTGTCCCGAAAATCCAAATATTGTCTATATAACCATTTAAAGATAATTTTACTTGATATCTGTACTTAGACTTTTAGATGCACTCTGCTTTTTCATTTTTTTCTTTTTGGGAAAAGTGAGGGAGGAAGACATATTGGAGCACCAGCATTTTTTTCTCATTTCCCCTCACTCCATACCCACTGTGCTCATCATTCAACAATACAGAAAAGCAGATGGTCCATTTCTGTCAACTAATATATTACTACTAAGTCCATTCATCAACCACACGATGCTCAAGACAACAACTCTCTGTTATTAACTAACCAGCTTTTGTCAAATGATTTTACTAGAACTGCTAAATTCACTCTGATTTTCTTCCACATGAAAGATTGCATCAGCAACTAAACAAGGAACACACCTGCTGGTGAAACTGCTCTTGAGGAGAGAGGACCATCCACCTGTAGAGCAGCAGTGCCACTCACACACCACAAGGCAACAGCTCAGTTAAAAAAATGCTCAGAAGAGACAAATCCTCATATGCAGTAATTAATCTGCAGCTAAAATCAGAGCAGTAACGTCACTGACTTCCACAGAAAAACTCTGATTGGGGCACAAGAATTCCCCAACTAGTTTAAACATACTAACTACATCCTCCACCGCTACTGAGGTTTCTGTAAAGATTTCCCTCCTATCACACCCATAATCCTATAAAGTCATAGACAGGTTGGACTTGTAACATGCAGAACATAGATACAGTTTCTCTGCTGTAATTTATAACCCCACATAGAGTTATATAAAATTATATAGAATTTTAAGCCTTCCTGAGCTCTTCAGACACTTCAGTTTGAAATGGAAAAAGATTGAAAGTAACTTCATTAGTGTTCCATTTTGCAGGTATATAATTTTATTTCAAATCACTGCATGGAGCTGCAGCAAAAGAGATGTGGAAGCTGTAGAGAGTGGCACTAACCTGCCACTCTCTAACCTGGTCTTTGGAGCACATCTGTACATTTAAGATACAACATAAAAAAGCCAAGAGAATGCATCAAACCAGGAAATAAGCAGCAATAACTCATCACAAAATAGCATATCATACTTCTCCCTTCTACTTTCCCCCAATTCCCCACAAATAATTACCCTCACAAAAAAAGGGTTAACAGCATTTCACACCACTAAACAAAGTTTGATCCAGCTCATGGGCCTCTACTTCTTCATATTGAGGATAAGAAAAACCAAATCCTTTTGCTAACTGAAAAAGTTCCAGGGACATTTATGGACCTGTAGGTAAAACACAGCATCTTGAATTGCATCCAGAAAAGTCTCCGGCTCCACAGGTATCAAAGTAATTTTTCATCAACTTGAGCTGATTTAAAAGGTTTAGTCCAGAGCACAGCATGTGTATTACATTAATCAAATGAAAGACAGGCAATTGAGCTTAGGCTTGTGTGCAGAAGGAATCTTTTCCTCTGCCTTATTTCAGAGGAAGAAAGGCAAGTTGCAGTGGCCACTGGAGGGCCAACCAGGACCTTGGGATAGCTAGGCAGGACCATACCTTCTCATACCATTCATGCTAAAATAAGGTGACACATATGTCTCAACATGTTCATTAATAAGTAAATATAAAAGAAATATTTTCTTCTTATTTTTGGGAAACAAAATTATACCGGACTGAAATCAGACTTTTAAGTGGAAACTTTAGGTATTTTGGAAGATTACTCAACTTACGTTACAAAAGAATCAAGCACAGCTTTATCTTAGGTAAATTCAGAACAACAGATGGTTGATTCCACCACTTGTACAAGTAGCATCAGTTTGGACATTTATGCAGCCTGCTACAGCTCAGGGCAATCCCCTGAAGGGCATGGAGACAGTGAGCACTGTTAGAAGCTGTGGTACTTCCATTATGTCCCATCGTAGCTAGAATGGAAAGAGAATCGAGAAAACCAGCACAGACAAGACCCTTGGCTGGCACCAGGCTTTGATGACGAGAAGAACCAAGAATTAGGAAGCAAGGAGTTGGTGTATCTGCTTACAATGTCCTTAAGTATTAAAGCACAAGCTTAATGCAACTGAAAAGTCAGTATCTCTTCTTATAGATATTTTGGCTACTGATGTTACCAGCCTCACTTCTGATTTTTTTTTTTTTTTTTAAGTCTGAAGCAGTCTTTACCTTGGTTTTAGCTAGTTTCACAGATTAAGAATACATTCTACCAATAGGTCTTGGCAACTCTACTAGATAGCATTACTGTAAGCATAGACTAACTGCGATAACAAGCAGTTCATTGTCCTTACAATAATTTAGCTAGGAATAAGTGTTCCAATTTTTTTTGGTGTAATAGAACTGTTCTTGAAAGTTTGAGCTGTTTTTATCAACATCAGCTTATTAAAAAAATTTTTAGGTTTGCCCCCCAAAAGTAACTTTTTCTCCCTCTGAAAGGATACTATGGGAATTGTGACCTTCATCTGAACTAAAACTGAACTAGATTCTGGAATTATGTGGTAGACCCAGGAGTTAGGCAAAGCCTGTCTTTCAAAGCCTACATTTTACTGCCATCACTCTTAGGTATACCAAACAGTACCTTACATTACCCACTATTGCTAATATATTTCCCTGCATTCTAAGTATTCTTTTAGATCTGCTCTCTTTTGTAAAAATTTATCAATAGCACATTTTTGTACTTGCTGCTCTTTTCCACCCCTTTCCACCCCTTAGCAGTATAGTATTCTTAAATTTATCCAATATACAGACATGGAGGTGTTAGCCATGAACAAGTCAGTCACAGGAAAATTCTGAAGCAAAAAAAAAAAATGGGATATTAAAAGATTTTGATTTTGTAAAGATAGACCTGGATGGATGGATGGATGGATGGATGGATGGATGGATGGATGGATGGATGGATGGATGGCATAATAATTTTGCTTCCAAGATCTTCCTTACACGTTTACCTTATTCACATACAGTCTTAAAAATCCACTTGAAATTCTCCTAATATACTAATTCATACATGTATGTATAACTTATCATTTGCAAAAATATCAGATTCCAGTTTTCAGTCATCTTTCTCTTAATATAAACTTTTTGGAGTTTTTCTGAGTTTTTGTATAAGTCATTCATGCACAGAAAATGAAGAGTAACACAGAACAGCTCTTCCCTTGCCATTTTTATAATTACACAACAGGCTTTCAGAAGCATTTTGCTACCTTTTCTGATAAGAGAAATAAAAATAATAATTAAAAACAAGCCTTAGATGGTTATTTCATATAAGAGGGGAAAAGGCAATGAAATTGAATCTAAGTGATACAATCCTCTGTACTGACACAGTGTGTTGCTTTCTGAGATCAGAAAAACATCTGAAATAGCTGCCCTGCTTGCATTGTCACGCTCCCTTTAGCCAAATCTAAAGCTGAAAAACCCTTTCTCTAATCTTCCAATCCTCTAATACTGCTGTTGAGAGGTTTGTTTCTCCCCTTTCAATGATCCAGAGACATCCATCTGCATTTTGGAAACGGATACAATTCCAAGCTTATTGTTTTCTTTAAAGAAGGACTCAAGTTACCTCAAATGAAAATTCCTCATGTATCTGATACAAATTCAATGGGATGTAAAGGTTTAAAGTGCGAGAAGAAAATAAGTGCAGCACAAATTTGGGCTGGCACTGTGGGATACCATAAACCAGACTGAGTCTCATACCAGGTCACCTTTCACTGGGTAGCAGTTTCATGCTCTCAACTTGGAAGTCCTAAAAAGCAGAGCACATGTGTAACTTTCCCCAATATGTCTGAACTGTAGAGTGAAAAAGACAAGGTTTCAGAAAGCCTTTCCACTTGCTTGAACACTCTTAAGTGTTACAGTGAGATAAGATACATCATAATACTAAACCAGGGCAAAGCATCTTTACAGAATAGTTTTTAGAACACTTATTTAAACAATAAGCCCACTTTTCTTGAGAAAACACTGTCTCCAAACAGTCTAGCATACTGCTGCTCATACTCATTACATAATTTCAGTGTGTGGCCACCTGGAGCAGAGTAGTTTGCAGTAAGAGCTGTTGCAGTGCGGCTCCAGGTTACAGGCATAATTTGCAGCAGATCTTGCATAACTCTCCTGTAGCACAGACTGTGTAAATTACTTGTTAAACTGGCTCCTCTCATATTTCTTGGACTAACTGGAGCACTTTGAAAAACTGTGGCCAGAAGAGGTAATCTCAGAACATGAGACTAACCACCAGCCCTCCCAATGCTTTTTTTGGTTTCACATAAAACATTCAAGGCTCAGGTTTTGCCTTGCAGAGGTTTTGCATAGCAGAGAAGAAGTAAACCCAGTGTTGTTCTAAACCACCTTTCATACCCCCCATGATGTTGCCTGAAGCCTGGACCAACACTGCCAAAACTGTGTATTGAATGAACCTGATTACTGTCACAATTTATGCAGCAGTTCTGGCTCCCTAGGAACATCCCTTACATGAGCACACAACCTACATGTGATTGCACTTTTTCACAAATTCCACAGCATTCATGCTGGAGTGCTTCTTCAGAAAAGAAAATTCTCAGATACAAGACTATAAGGACTATCGCTTCAAGGAGAAACCAAATATTCCCTTCTCCTTGGCACACCCTGCAGTGCTGAAGTCAGCACAGTCAACTGATTAGATAGGCAAGTGGAAGCGAAGCGTTTCCTCAAATTAAAATGTCATCCTTCCACACTTTTCAAACACTATTTTCCAAGGAATCATTCTAAAGAAAGACTGGCAGTTTTTCCTTATTGAGGTCCTTGAAGACAGCAGAAAGAGCAATATTTTGTGGTCCAGAGGGAGCTTAAACACCAATCTGCTTTCTGTATGTACAGTCTCACAGATTGAAGTGCCAAACAGATGAAAGTAAATTTCTGATAAGGCCCTATTCCTCAGTCCCTCTTGGACTTTCTGAAATGCCCAGCTGTGCACCTCATGGAAAGATGCAGAATACAGATTTGACTTTAAAGGCTGACTTTGCTGGAAGCCAAAGTCACAGATCTTCAGTTGATCTTATGTTGCTTAATTTATCCTTAATATTCCTGAGTGGCCTCTGAGGAGTTATTTTCAAAGACACATAATTTAATCTTTCACGTACTAAACAAATATGGAAGACTGAGTATTAAATGTCAGCCTTGCTCTTTTCAATTGCATGTACTACAAAGAACATAAGACCAGAATGCATCATCCATATAGTGCACTGTGCAAAGGGCACTTGAAGCAGTTGACATCACTCAGCAGCTGACAGCAAGAGACTTGTATCACATGTGAACAGCCTTTAAATGCTCTAAAGTAAAGTGCTTCCCCTGGACAGCTATTGTTTAAGAGAGTTTAAAACAAAAACAAAAAGCTGTGGTAATGTTTCATGCACCATGCAGTTGGATTACAGCAGGGTACTCACTGTATTTGCCATTATGCATAACCCAACATGTACTTCTTGGACCAAACTATTTCTGCTGGGCTCACTGCTGCTAAAATAATTTACAGCTACAGAAATAAAATGTGTAAATGTGGTTTTGAAAGAGTAATACAACATTAAGCTTTCTGTGACAGGAACTGGAGATGTTGAATATGTCTTAACATATTGTAAGTGATTTTGATCACTAGATCTGTAATGTTGCTCACTTATTATTAAATGACAGTCATGAAATTCTTATTTCTCCTTGAGTTTTATTCATTATGAAGCACAGTTTCATTTGGTTCAGGGTTTCTTGGGCAAGAGTTTTCTACTTTATATGCTTACCTTGAACTAAAACAGGCAATAACTCTGAATTTCCTAGAAGCAAAACCAAAACTTTTATTTGTCTGCACTTCTATGTACTTCATTTATTGAGAATGAAATATTTGCTCCTTCAGTCAAGAGACCAAAATATGTAAACGGTTTTTATTATTTCAGATGTCTTGAGATATATTACATCAGATACAATATGACCATCACACACCCCAGTCCACTCTGCTACTAGAAATCAAAAAATTTTTAAATTTTATAGATTACAGCAACTTTTTTCAGCACATTGGCAAAATATGAAGTACAAGGATTTCAAGTCTATCAGAAGCACAACTACTCTGGTACACGATGAACTTGTCCTAATGGTCTGTACTGCTCTGTACCCACTATTCTGACTATCAGAGCTCCAACTGTCTCTGTCACATTGGCACAGATTACTGCTGCCAGCAATAAAAAACTAATTCTGGGAGGGGATAAAAATGGATAACTCTCTTGCCAGACAGCAGAACATGCATGAACAAACATACAGTGTCCATAGTCCTTAATTCCTAGGCTCAGTCCAGGAACATTCCTCTGCAACTCTTGGCAAAGAGCATCACAAAACTGACCTCTCCTCAGGCACTATGAAGAAGATTTGTAACAGAGAAGTTCTATCCGCCTCTCCTACATCTGCCAAGTGCTTTTTTCGCACACTCGAAAATAAAATTGCCAAACCAAGTTCAAACCAGAATGTTTCATCCTAAAAGTATTCGTTATTATTAATACTTGTAGCAAAAAAAAAAAAAAAAAAAAAAAAAAAAAAAAGAAAAAAAAAAAAAAAAAAAGAAAAAAAAAAAAAGTGGGCCTGCTTCTCCAATCACTTATGCATGTGAGCAGTCTTAAAAGTCCAAATAGAAAGAAGAGGGGTAGTAGTCAGGGATTTTCATTGCATGCTTGCCTTACCAGCTGACTAACAGCATAGGGATAAATCTTGGCTGAGTGTTCGACCTCACAGATATTGTCTCTCCAATGCAATATTAAATAATCTTCTCCCAGTCAAACTCACTTTGAAAGGTTCATGGTACAACATGCCTTTCTAGGGGTTTTTGTTTGATTTTGTAGTTCTACTTCTTTTAAGTTAGGTTATGTTACACATCCTTCTTTTCCTGTGTTCATTTGCAGTTAAAGATCCTTACTTTGAGGAATAGAATTTTTCTGGAAACAAGATTCGTATTGCAATTTTTCCCTTCAGGCAGTAAAAGAATATTTTACAGCAAGTTAGTCAAGTCTGCAGCTGTACCAATATTTTATAAAACTAAATTTTTTCCCCTTCCAAAGCAGAAATCCATTTTTCAAATTACGTGTAGTTCCGTGCTTTGGATCAGCTGTGATTCTGCCCACTAATCTGCAGTCATGCTTGCACTCAAACACTGTATATTTTGTGTATCGCTGTAAAAAAAAAAGGTGTTATGTTAGATTACTAGGATTTCCATCTCATAGTTCATTTAGATGAAGATCTACTTATGGATCCCACTGCAACTTAGCAGACAGGATAGTGTCCAGACTATTTGTTCAGATGTAGTCCCATGTACATCTACATGTCCCATCTAGAGCCACCACTTGGTCCTAAGATACTTCCACTGTACTCTTACCCCTACCAACTCAACAACAGAGTAAATGGCATTTAAAATCTTATTTTTTAAATAGTCCTACTGTGCAAGCACTGTAACTCCTTGTTAAATGTGTGCAGTTATAAACAGATGCCAGTGAAGCTTATACCTAGGTGAGGACAGTCTCTATAAAAGTTTGAACTGCATGGACATCTGTCCAAGTGATTGATGATTCGGGTTTGTTTTTTTAAATAAGATAGCATTAGCAACAGAAAAAATGTCCAATGCTGTTAAGATTCCATACAGAAAAAGTATATAAGCCCTTCTTAATGAAGATGTTGAAGACTAATAAGCTATGTTTGCTACTCAAGCTCTTTACAGATATACTCTATGCAGACACTCTCTGGGAGATACACGTGCTTTATTCACTATGGGCCACTTAATCTTCACACCTAAATCTTAGAACAGGCACCATTATATAGACCAGGAACAGGTCATGTCATTTGGTCTCTGCTTTTTGATCTTGTCCATGTCCTAAAACAATAGAGGTGTTTGTGTAAGGCTGCTTTGCAAGGTTTGAGCGTAGAGAACTGATTACACGTCTGTACTGCTCCAGAACAGAAGTTTGCTGGTAGCTGACAGCTTCTCCATCTGCTTTGCCTTCCCTGCTGACCTCTACCAGTGCTCCCCAAGTTACCACAGGGTATCCCCAAGATTGTCACCTATCTGTGTAAGCAAGGAATACACCATTTACACTCCCACCCCTTGAAGTCTGACTTTGAAGACAAAGTATTCCTTCATGCTGCTGAATCCCAGTGGCAGAGTCACCAAGGAAAACACAGACTTTTCAAACAATTCAGAATTCCAGTTTGAGACAGACTTCACAAGCACAAGCACCACAGCTGATCCCCTCAAGACCTATCAGAAGAAAGTGGATTAGTCTTCCTCAGCACAACACTTCATTTTCTACAGATAGTCTACACAGGCAGAACAAATCTCAGCTTGAGGCACACACTTCCACATGGGCCTGCCATGCCTGTGCTAATGCAGGAGACTTTAGGCTACAGAATATAATTCCTTCTTTCGGCTTCTAAAGGCCTACATCACCATCTTGCCCTTAATCAGTCCATTGGTCCTGCAACATAATTCCTTAGGAAAATAGACACTTTTTCCTTCTTAGTGGCTAGTGTAACAGGTACACGTTTTTCTCTTAATTATGTCTTACGAAACACATTCTCTTTATCTTGGTGGTTTATACTTTACAAACTGTATTTCTGCAACCAGAATCCCAGTGCTTAAGAGCAGGGCATGACCTCATCTCCCAGTGAGCACAGGAACAATTCTTAAGTAGATCTAGGTATTTTGGAAAGGCTTAAGAGAATGCCGAGAAATGAACTATGTCACACAGCTCTCAGTTAGCCAACTAAATTTGGATGCTTCCACACAGAACTATTTGTGACTAAGCTGAGTGGCTACGTTTACTGTTCAGTGCTGCACATTTCACACAGTCCCTTAAAAATTTTGTTTTCTAAAGAAAGAAAAGTGTACTACAGAAAAAAAATCACCAGCCAAAATGTAGATTCAAGGGTCTGTGTAATAAGCAATAACAAGGTTCTGTGTAAGTCATTCTGAAAGCATTTAGGGCAGCACAACATTTATAACTGTCAAGCTATTGAATAGAAAGTTCTCAGACTGTAGCAAAAGAGACTGGTTTCTCAACACCTTATGCTATGTTCCATTATCTTTACCCCCCACCCTCCCTATCCTCCCTTCCCCATCTTTGGTAATCAGTTTCGAGCTCATTTTCCAGCCTGAAGTGCTATCATCACAAATGAAAAAGAAAAGGACATTTAGATGACTTACACCCCCAGTTTTATTTTTGGCTTTCTTGACCTTCTGGCAAGTTGTTTTACCATGAAAATTTCATTAAAGTCTCTATTAAATTCAGAATGGAAGATGTCAAGGAGGATGGAATCTATTTTAAGGGCATTAATAACTATAGATGAGGCAATACATTAACGCTGTATCAACACAGCAAAGACAATAATAGCTTTCTGCATTATGGAGCATCTCTTCTTCCTTACTTAAGGGAGAGTACTCTTTTAGATTATTAGTTGTTTCTTCATATGTAAAATTAATCTACAATGATTCTACTAAGCCAAGGATGTACAATGCTGTGGAAATAAGATCTTGGCATAAAACCCTCAAAGCCATACCCATACAGAGAAATTGGTACTTATCACATGGTCTGATCAACTGTAGAAAGAAACCAGCTGAAATCTGTGCTTTTATTCCTGTTTCTATCTCTGCAGAGACTACTTCCCTTTTCAGAATTAATAAAGGGAACATTTCTGATCCACCTGTCACAGTCATATATATTTCTTCCATACATCGTCTTATCTCAAGACTTCCCACAGCCATGCTGCAGTTTCCAATTGCCTTTCACATTAAACAGGTATGAAACCGCAAATTCTCCATGAGACTCCTTGAAGCCTTACCTTTTCTTTCCAGACCATTTTCTGAGTTATTTTTCTATCTTTCTCTTATGGGGAGGGTCTGTAGGGAGTAAGCCCAGACAGGAACATTAAATTCCAGGACCACAGCAGCAAAGCCAGTGTCCCGTACAGTGGCACGTTACACAGTAAAAGAAAATATTTGCAGCACAACATAGGCCAGTATAAGCACTACGAAATTAAGGTTGGACAAAAAGTGATCTGTGTTCCCACTCTCAAGGAGCAAACAGAAGCTAAGCCTGCTCTAGTGAGGCAGATGGCATGCATCCTGCTCTGCACCTGAGAAAAGTCTCTCAGTGCAGCTTGCATCCACACGGTTAAACTGTGCTCCATTTTCAGCAGGACAGCTCTGTCCACAGAGCGTAGTTTATTAATCCAGACACAGCCCTAAAGGCCAGAACGTCAGTAGAGCACATATTGTAATATACAGGGCATATGTCAGTAAAAGTGACATTTGCAAGGTCAGGGCTGCAGAATACAGGGACACCCCATTTCAAACCAAGTAGAATTTGTAAGTGGAAAACAATAATGAGAATGACATACAAAATACCTCCCAATCTTTTAGCTGTTCTAGTGGAATCTGGCAAAAAGTGCTGAGATAGGTTGCTCAATATTTTATTAAAAAGGCTGCACTTCAACATTTTAAACAGTAATATACTATTATAAAGTGTACTTAAAAAAAAAAGTATCTAAGAAGACCTGAACACCAAAAAGAGCCAGACTGAGTTCAGGGATTTTGATTAAGAAAAGAAAGTGAGGCACTGCAAATCCCTCCAAAAAGTCCCCCAAATATATCAAACCCAAAACCTACCAAAAAAAAAAAGAAAGTGCATAAGGCTACACAAAAGGGTTATTCAAAAGGGTTATTCTAGGTAGTTGGTAGAACTGGCACTCAATGCGATAGTGATCAAAGGTTATATAAATGGGACAATTGCAATGTCCATATGACAAAGATTTCATTTTGATCATGAGTTCATACATCAAGTGGCAAGTTTAAAAAGCCATTGTGCGCAGGACATGCACTGTTTATATAAAGTGACACTGTTATGGGAGCAGCAAAGCAGACATAATGTTCCATTAATGGGCAGAGAAGGTTATCCATGCATTTGTACCCAGAAGTCAAGGTCACAAATTTTCCAGAAATACAAAGGATATCTGCTCTTTACAGGGGAGGATGGAGATGGTGGAAGGATGTAAAATTGCCTCCCATTTTGAGGGGGTTTTTTATGTCTATTATCAACAATGGAATACATAGGGCTATTTTCACACATGAAAGCTGCTGCTTATTACACTAAAACTAAAGTACATGTACTAAACCATGTTCCACAAGCCAAATTTGATATCTGTAGACCCTGGGCTCAACACTACCACTTTGTTCCTTGAATTATTGATCATGGACACAAGGCTGACCAGGCAGTGTGCAGACTGAGCAGGACACATGGTATGGCAGGCCAGTTGTCATGACTAGTACTAAGCAGAAACAGTTACTGGATCAATGAATTTAAGTTGTCCACATTTTATTTTAAAATTTTGAAGGCAGGTCGATAATGAAGGCTTAATAGATTACTGCAGTCTAGAGAAAAACATTATTTCAGAGACAAATGCTTCACAAGGAACAAGGGGTAAGGGGAGAAGAAATCCTTCCCAAGCTTTTGTGGGAATGGAAACAAAGAAAAGCTTAAATTACTAACAAAACTAGAGAAAGGTTGATGAACAAACGAGTTAATGAAAAACAAATTAATCCTCCTAAGTAATAGCCCTCCAACCCAGAGTCAGAAGAACAAATAAAGAAAAAACTTAAGCAATTTTACTGTGGAAGAGATTGTCTCTTTGGACAAATCACTAACTAAAAATCAAGAACACCCAAAATATTCAGAAAGTCTAAGATTGCTTTTCAGAAAAGAAAGCAAAAAAAAAGGCATCCAAAGTAATCCAGCATGAGGTTTCCAAATAAAGAAGACTTTGTGTGTGTGATATCAGCTTCTTCAGTTACCTCTACCCGGGAAAAAGCTGCTGACCATATAAAGGCCAGTTTCTGAAAACCCAGCTGACTAGTTCTTCTGCACAGAAACATCAACACAAAAAGCCAAACCACACACATCTGTAACACCATAACCCCAAGTAATACTAATTGGAGGATTTAATTGAAAGCATGTTAAGAAAAACAAAAATATTTTAAAAATCAGTCTTCAAACTTTTGTGACAATAAAACAATGCAGTGGTACTAAACTGTTTTCAGTTTTAAAAAGCTCACACAGCCCATGACAAACTCTTACTTCGTCCTTTCTGTCTTTATCTGTGAGCTCAACCAGACAGGCAAAGCGGAGTTAGAGTAGAACAATTTGTCTACCCCCATTTTTAAGAGATTTGTTTGTTTGTTTTCCCAGAAACCAAGTAATCCCTCTGGTGAATTTCCACAGAGTAAAATTTCCCAAAATCATGTTTTGGCCAAAAGTCCCATAACTACATAAGTAGAAATAAACAACTTTGTCACAGAACATGTGACATAGTTATGGGTGTTTGGACCATCAGGACTCAAATTATAAAAAAATAAATTGAAACTGGGCTGATCCATTGTGGAAACCATATACATGGCACAACCAGAAGCCAGGATGTTTTTTGCTTTAATATACATGTATGAAATATCTAGAAGCATTCAGAATTTGAGGTGTAAATGTTTCTGTAATGCACTGTAAATAGATACAGTGCCTGTTTGAGATGTGAAAGTATGAAACCAACCGTCTTTCCTGACATTCTGTAGCTAGCAAAGCACTTAGCCTAGAGACAAAGGAATACAAAATTATTTTGGAAGTTTCCCTGAAAAGCTTGGGAAAAGTTTCACGGCAACAAAGTCCTGTAGTGTGTCTAAAGAGGTAGAGCATTTAAAAATTGGTTAGAAAATACTACAGCAGTTATTTTATGTGGATAATCTTTGTTACATAGCCAGGCCTGTATCCAGGCTCAGAGGATTCCCTCAGGGATGCTCTAACCCAGTCCCAAATGACTCCAGGAGAGCCTCCAAGAATCCCATGGTATCACGAGCAGTAGCAAAGCCAGTAGAAATAAGCAAGCCATGGGCTGTTACACTAGTTAGGAAAAGACTGAGAGCAAACAATTTCAATTATATCTATTTTAATGACCAATATAGTGCTATACAGCATATAGGACAATTAATGTTCTGGTATTTCAAAGGATCAGATTATACAACCATGCAGATGAAGTACCATATTTTGTGTCACGCAAGAATATCACCTATTAAGTGATAACTACTTCTCTTCAAGAATGTATACTGAAGCATCTAAATTCTCCTCCTGAGACTGTTTTAAGGCAACACAGTAAGAGGCAAACAAAACCCTGCTGCAGACCAGAGTGATTTAAACAAAGATAAACTGCCTTTTCTCAGATTTGCAGAAACTACTTTTCAGCGGCTAATAAATTTCATTAGGGGTTTTATTTCTCCAGTTTGCCCATACACTTCCATTAAATATGTGGTCACAAGACTGACATACAGCTGCTGAATTTTAGTTCTGAATTCCTTCAGAACAGCACTTTCCATAAAAGAAAAATTTTACCTTCTCTGTTATATTCTCATTCTGCCATTAAGTTCACTCAGAAAGTCTGTCCTCAGCATATTTTGTCTCTAATTAGAAACACTATTTCAGTAAAATATTAGGCTAATTTCCCTACCTATTAAGTTTTCAAAAGCAATGCATTTCATTTAAAACTTCCTTCTTAAGTCAGGTCAGCCCATATACCTGGGCCAAAAGTTGAGAGCTTTTTTGGGAGTTAAAAAATCCCAACTCTGCTAGAATAAGAACTTGATATTTTAGGTCAAAGCACTTAATTGTGCCGTAAGTTTAATTATCTATAAGGCTTATCACTTAGATTTCTCCTAAATCTATTGTCATTCTTTTCACCTGTGCCTCATGTTTAAGATTCAAACTCTCAGAAGCAGGTTTATAATTAGGTGGTGGGGGAAAGTGAGACTTTCTGTATAAGAACCTGAGAATTCCCATTCATTGTCTGTATTGAGTATCTGACTCTGAAGGCAACACTGAAAAAAGATAAAGCTCTACCTGATAAGGCTGCTAGTGGAATAGATCAGATAAATAACTTGACCTGAAATACTGCCCTGGGCATCATCTCTAGTGCAGAAAGCTAAGAAAATTGCTCATGACTGAACTGTTGATAGTTTAGTTGAAACTCAGAGGAGAGCCTGCATAAAGAGTGTTATTGGATGGAAGCAAAGGAAGTAAACCACCAAGTTAAACTTCCCCTTTTGGTATTACTCATATTTACATATATGAGGGTAGTGGAAATTTTCACAGTAAAAGGAAGGGAAAATTTGCCTTTGATGTCTAAATTTGTTTGCCTTGTCCTGCAAGTAATAATGTTACGGGATTTGCTTATTTATCTGATAATATAAACTTAGAGAAAACATTTTAAATTTACAAAAACATTGAGTCCACTGAAACGCTTCACTGAAGTGTTTACAGAATAGGACAATGGTATGAAATTGTTCTGAAAAAAACAAAATCAATAAAAATTTTTTTTCACTTAGAAGGGGAAGAAATTAGTGTTACCCATAGCACATTAAGCAGCACCGGGTCTGTGCTTCTCGCTTATATTTACTTTTTGCAATGAACACCAAATCCTTGCTGAAACCAGCAGTCCTTTCAAAACTGTGACAACATTTTCCTGCATCCAGCTTATGAGACATGGTCCTTGATTGCAAGAGGGCAGGGGAAGAGCAGTGCCCACCACCAGATGCTCCACTACCGTGACCATGACCAAAAGTGGTGAATCCCAGCAGCACACAGGCACTTGCATTGGGCAGGGAGGGAACAGAGCAGAAAAGCAGAAGGTAACACGGAGTTGTGTCTCTGAGGTGATTTGGATGAAGTTGCTGAACAGCTACCAAGAGATATTTTTGTTCCTTATTCATCAACTGTAACATCTAGTCTTAAAGACTTCACAGACAGGAACTCAAGTAAATGGAGATGTGGCATTTGGCATTTAACATAATGGCCAGGGTGGCCTCAAAGGAAGGAAACCAGAACCTGAGACTCCACTTATATTATTTCTAAGCACTTCACAAATACTCTGCAGCATGGTACTCATAGTCCATGTTGCTTTCACAGGGGGTTGGGTTCCTAATTTTTCTATCCAATGAATCATCCCCTGGTTATAAACTAGGATAGCTACACAAACTTCTATCATCTGGCCTTTTTTTTTTTTTTTTTTTAACCAAAAGTTTGTTTTGATAAAAGGGGCAGAAATGCATTTCAGGATTTCACAAACTAGATTTTCTCTCTTGCTTGTAATCAAGAGAAATTCCATCTAGAAGGACCACTTGTGGGCAATCTTGCCCATTCTTGGATAAAAGCCTGATCTTAAAAAACAGGGCTAAGATCTCTCAACAAATCAACTCCTATTTTTAGTGGGTCTAAATATCTAATTCCCCTTAGTCATCATTTACTTCATTTTCTTTCTGATATTTGATATTCTTAGTGCATTTTAAGTTAGCAGCTGTTAGTAAAAAGCACTTTGAATTAAACTGTGGGAATTTGAATATGCTTCTGAGAAAAACTTTTAACAGGATCATCATCCTACATCAGAGGATAAGTGTGCAACTACACACACTTGCCTTACCATGTTTATAAGATTGCTTGAGCGCTATTTTTGTCAAGAAAATTGGAAAGATTAAGGCTATTAAACAGACAGTATTTCCCTCAAGAAGCACTAATTCAATAAATGTACGTAACCAGAAATCTGGAGGGACAAAATTATAAACAGGATTAATCAGAGCTTGCCATGAACCTGAGCTAGAGAGGCAGAGATGATAAGTTCCTTAAAAAGGCAATAAGCAGCACTTTCACACCAATTCCCTCGTCTGAGAACACCCATTTCCTTGCTGAGCAGCAAGAACTACTCTGAAAATAATAGTAGCCTGTCTGAGCAAAAGCATCTCATCCTTCAATCTCAGACTGGCCATTTTTCATGGTCTGGATGATGCAGTTTTGCAACTCCTCTCTGAAGGAAATGTCAATCCCGTTTTTGCTGCAAAAATCATCCAGTAACAAAACAGAATATCATGCTTTAAAAAAAAGAAAGAAAAAAAGAAGAGTTAAGCCTGTTGCTATCTGCTGTTTGCCTTTGGGTTAGTTTTAGGGCAGCTTCCCTTTTAGACAGCTTCAGGTTAGAAAGTCCTACAAGAACTATTAAATGAGGAGAAATGGGTACAACCTTTGACTTGGAGAGTCCCTAAGCCACAGACTGCTGAAAGCAATTGATGGAGTGGGAAAAGCTTCACTTTATGCCTGCCTACTCTCATATTCTTTCCCTAAACCTCAAGAGCTGGAAGCCCTCCAATCCACAACAAGTTTGGCCTGCTAAAGTGAGATATTTGATATCTCACTATAAAGAAGACCTTTGATGTCTTCTTCTACTCTCATATTTCTTAATTCAAGTATTTTATGCTATTAGGCATGTCAAATTAATAAAATCATGATTTCTCAAGGTAATGTATAAGGAAAGTTAGTGGTAAAGCTCTACACTAATGAACCATTTCTGCAGCATATTTTCTAAGTAAAGCCTTTAAAATCTCACTTTCTTGTATGTTATAAGCCGTAAACTTAATACCTTTTTCCTTGATTGTATTTAGGTTGCTCAGGTAGAAAAAAAAAAACATATGTGGAAATCAGTTGTTACAATAGCTTCTTTTTTTAGGAGTTAAAAAAACCACATTAACTTTATACTTTTCTCTGGGGCTCATCACTACAGACTATTTATTGTCCTTGAGAGACTGATCATTTACATGAAACCAGCCCACACCCATGGTAAGACAGGCAAGTCACTTTAGAATAGTACTGTTTCAGAGATGCATTATCAAAGAAAGAAGAAAATTAAAGAGTCTTCAAAGAACCCAGTACTTTTAAAACAAAATCCTCCCTTCCCCTCCCTAAATATATGGCTACATTTGGACTACAAATCTTCAGATGGGTTGTTTTGGGTTTGGGTTTTTGTTTTTTTGGGTTTTTTTTTTGGTGCAAAAAGTATAACTGGAAAATGTTGAAGGCTTCTCTTGGGCAGTTTAAGTTCCTTGCACGTTTCAGCTGTTAGTCACATATTCCTAGCAGAAGCATAGGAGTTCCAGCAGGGGTAATCCCAGTTGTAGCCAAGAGAATATCTGAGATGTTTTACCTTGTTAATAAACCAGCTCCCAAGAAATAGCTGATTTTGCTTTATGTAAAGCATAGACTCTGTCTGAAGAGCAACTTCAGAAAGGATTTTTGCTTACTCTGTAAGAGAAATTTGGAAAAAAATCTTACCATTCAAGCAATTAAGCAAATATTTGTCAGCATGCAGCTTAGAAATAGTTCTTTGTAATTCCATCTGTACTGGAATGTTTAATGACTCGTATGAGATAGAATTAGCTTCATGTTCTTGAGCACAACATCCAGAGTCAAATCTGAATTTCCAGACTAAAAGAAACTGAGCCTGCTCTTCAGTTTAACTGCAGTCCTTCTCAAGGAAAACTACCTATTATGTGTTTCTATATCCTCTAATACCTGAAATAGATGAAGATTTCTAGGGCAAATACATATCTATAAAGAACATCTGTGCCTTCTTCCTGGAATAAGATGCTTAGCAGTGCATAGACAGGATGAAAATTGGCTGCATTTTTCTACTTTTGACTTCTACTTTTTGGCTTTAACAAGAAATCTAGAATAAAACCAGTAAGTAATATTAGCTAAATTATGAAGCTCAGATTATCTGGGGCAAACAACAAAAATCCATCTCTTGCCAGAACCTTTGCAGGTTTGAGAGTTACACATTTCTGAAAGAAAAGTAGCTCTTGGGAAAAGTTACACAGAAAAAATTATATCCCATTGGGAAGGGAACTCATCAATTAATTACAGGCAGTAAAAAGAAGGAGCGCTTGTTTCAAGAAAGTCCATTCAGCAGGCTTTGTGCTCCAACACTTCTGCCCTGGCTCAGATAACACTGGCTGTTACGTGTTCATTATGGGATGCCTTTCCAGGTGAATCAAGTCAGACTCCTTTTCATGAACCTGTATCAAGAAGAGGAGGAACAGCTTAAGAGGCACCTTGCATCTCTGAGTTTCAGTTGAATCCCTTCTCCAGGGCAGGAGAAGCACCTGCCATCAGTCTAGCAGGAGCAGAGCATGCCACCTTGCTGAAGGGCCATTAAGCTTGAGGAACTGTGAGCTGCAAAATCCATTTTGCCCAAATCTACAAAGTATGTATGAGGAAAAGATCTGTTATCCTTTAACATCCTGCCAATCCCTTCAGTTTATGCCTCAAATCTGCAAGAGTTCAGGATATTAAAAGATGAAATAATTGGGAGATGGTCCCAGAAAAGTCACTAGAAGTCTAGGAGGGACAATGACACTCTCCTGCTCTCATCAGGGAGCAGAACAGAGCTACAGCAAAACTCAAGACACAAGGTCTTCAGAAGAGCATCTTCCTGAACAGCAAGCTACAAAATACATTACAGACAGCTTTGCTTTCTTTGATGAACAAGTAAATCGGTGTCAGTGAAACTCCTCATGACCTCAAATATTAGAAGTTACACAATGAAAATCAAAAAACTCAAAGTAAACTAAAAATCCTTCTTTAGTACTTGCTATGATCTTGGCTATATCCATTAATTTTGTTCATAACAGTAAGGAAACAAATTCTTAAGCTCATCTAAAGCAAAGCAGCGAGCCTGTAGATATGTTTGATGCTGCTTCTAAGGAAGAACAGGTCAGCTTTTCAATTATCTTTTATTCATTATACAAACCAAAAACCAATAATGTCAAACTCAGTGAGCCACTCCTCTTTGCCACTCTCACTGCCGGTAAATCCCCTCAAATTTAATTGAAATCTTGGTTTTAAACTGAGTATAACAAGTACAAAACTCACAATTAATCCACTTATCCCCCTTCAAGGAAAAAATAATTAAAATACACATGATTAATCATAGGAATTACCATAATATATTTTTAAAATTTTAGTCAAGAAAGCATGCTAATTACCATAGTTACTTCAACCAAAGATTATTACATAATACAAACCAAAATCTTTTAACATATTATGAAAACACAATTTAAAAGAAAAGCTTCCAGTGTTCTCCAAATGAAACAAGGAATGCACATGTTACTGGATTTTTCTCCTGAGCATTTTTCAAGAATGCACTGTTTCTCCTGATAGAAAAAAATAGATCTTTCCAGCAAAGACTTGATGATTCTTCCCCATCCCCCCAGTCATGTCTAGTGAAACACCTGTGGAAACAAACCTTTTGCATCAGATTTATTCCACTCACATTTGACACCTCTTTAGAATTCAACAGGTAGAAATATCATACTTTACATTTACCTACAGTCTTCAAACTAAATTAATAAACAGTTGTGCACCAGACTGTAAACTTCATGTTTTGGTGGCTTCAGCAAACAATAAGGATGCCAATCTCTGGGTAACATGATTCCTTACAAAGTTTAAGTATTTAAGTTTCAAGTAGATAATCTTAAACCTAGATTACTGGAAAATTACTGAACAAACCTCCAGATATGGCAAACTAAGCCCAAAGTCTTGCATCAGCATTTAGGACATGAAAAAGAAACAATTAAAAAATACAAGTACTACATTTATAGTTACATTTCACAAGTGCACTTCCTTTCCTCTGCTGTATGCATTCCCAAGTATGACTAATGACAGCGCACACTTGGTGAGGCTGCTGGTGATACTAAACTGGGAGGTGCTGTTGGGTCCCTGGAGGGACAACGTGCCTTGCAGAGGGATATAGAGAGATTTGGGAAATCATTAGCAGTATGAAATTTAACAAGTGCAAATGCTGGATTCTGCACGTGGGACAGTAGCACAGGGCACAAGTATAAATTGTGAGACGAGTGGCTGGAGAGCAGCCCTGCAGGAAGGGCTCTGGGGGTGCTGGTCAGCAGTGAGCCCTGTCAGCCCAGCAGGCAAACCCCATCCTGGTGTGCAGCAGACACAGCATCACCAGCCAGCCAGAGGTGGCCATCCCACTGCATTCAGCATTGGTGTGGCCTCACCACGGACACTGAGTGCTGTCCTGGGACACACCATTTAAAAAAGGATGTAAAGGTCCTTGAACGCATCCAGAGGAGGGCAACAAAGCTGTTGACAGGGCTGGAAGGAGTGTCCTGTGAGGAGCAGCTGAGGACTTTGGGATTGTCTAGTTTGGAGAGTTGGAGACCAGGAGGCAACCTCTTTGCTCTCTGCAGCTTCCTGAGGAGGGGAAATAGCTTCTCCTCATCCTGAGGAGATAGCAGCTGATAGGACACATGGGAATGGCTCAAGTGTCTGCACCACGAGAAGTTCAGACTGGACATGAGGAAGCAGTCATTTACTGAGAGGGTGGTAAAACACTGGAACAGGTTTTCTAGAGAGGTGGTTGATGCCCCATGCCTGTCAGTGTTTAACAGGCATTGGGAAAATTATTTTAATACTGTGCTTTAACTTTTAGTCAGCCCTGAAATGGTCAGGTGGTTGAACTAGGTGACCATTGTAAGTCTAGTCCAACTGGATCTACTCTATTAGATCAATTAAAATATCATTTAATAACTAAAAAAAAGTCAGCCAGTGACTTAGACAGCAGAAAACACCCAAGTTTTTCCCATGCAGACCTAACTTTGACCCCTAGGTCTGTGCAGTATACAACATGATTAGTTTGCATGAACACATACTGTAGAAGATGAAAGGGATCAAGGTCATATTGTAGAATGGAGGAAGTAAGGTGGAGCTTTTTTTTTAAAAGCTATGACATCTTCCTCATTCAGGATTAAATAATTCTGTTTAATCACTGCTTTAGAAAGGAACATGTAACTAAAGGAGAGATCCTCATGTATACAAGGCTCACTCAGATACCCAGGAAGAGACTGTACCTAATTATAGTCAGCCCTTTGGCATATTCAGGATGAGAAAGGAGATCATGAAGCACAGTGAAATGTTAGTCATTCTCACACACCTCTCTTTTTCTGAACTCATCCAATCATTCTTTCCTATTTTTCCTGCATGCATTGACCCTCCACACATTTACCCAATTTTCTTGCTGCCTTGCTACACTGTTTTTTGCTATTTAAGCGTCTTTTTAAAAAATGTTATGCAAGCAAATCTGACAGCAAAACAGCAGCCAAGAAAGTCTGAGGGACCAGTGCTGTAGTCAGTGGTGACAGAGACAAAAGGAAACGGTTCCTTGCTCTTTCACAACTACTGCAGAGATGCAACAGATGCACCTGAAGGCTTCACCAGAGTAACTGAGGTGGCAGAGAGAAGCTGCTGGGTAACTCTCAGTGGGAGAGGGTGTTCTACTGCCTGGCAGTGGCACAACTCCAACAGATAGGAAGCTCAGCAGCGGTGGTGGCTCGATGCAGAGAACATGCAGCAGAGTACAGCTAAAGGGTATTCGCCATCACAAAGCAAAGGCAACTCAGAGAGAATGATCTCAAAAGCAACAGAGATTTGCCAATAAGATTTTTAAGCATCTTCCAATTACTGAAACCAAAACTGTGAGATTAGATACCTTAGACAAAAAGCGATGCATGAAAATGAATGAGTTTTACATAGCCTGCTAGAACAAAACACGCTCAAAAAAACAGAGATTACTCTCACTTCAATTTAAGATCTTTTTTGTTCAAATCAGGAGTTTCTGGCCTTTCCCTGACAGAACACTGGAGTACTGAAAACTGAACCCTCTTTTAGTGAGTGGAATAACATCAACTATTTTGGAAGAATTAAGATAACAAAAACCTTGTATATACTCCAATGACAGTCTACTAAAAATCAAGCATTTGGCAAATTGGCTAACTGATAATAGAGGCCAAAATATTTCTCTTGAATGGCATGCAGAAGGAAAGGGTTGGACAATATTAATCAAATTTTTTATTCACAGGCAGCTGGGGCACTGAGCCAGATCCTCTGTCCACATAAGTTTCAGTAGTGTTGTGGCCAACTACTGTTCTGTGCCATAAAAGTTTCAAGTCTCTGATGAATGGCAGTAAATTAATTATAAGCAGGCCACTATTTTTCATGACCTAATATCCATATTTGCAATAAAGCACAAAGGACATAAGCACTTATTCACTGCAAATGAATAGTCATGCATAGGACTCCTGAATGCCTCAGTGTCTCAAAGGTGGATCAGAGATATATGACAGCCCACATGGTCAAGGAAATAAATCCTTAGTTATGCACTCTTTTTCTGTTGATGTTTCCCATTCTGCTGTTCCAAAAGCAAGCAGATCTCTTTAAGACCACACCTCCAGCATTTCACGTCTTGCTCTCACACCCTGTACTGCACAGGGTTTGCTTGCCAAGGAACCTACCCAACACCAAACAGAGACAACCCTGGCTTGATTCCTAAAGCTGGTTCAGTAGTCAAACATCAAACCTCACCAGCCTTTAAGAATTCATCTCCTTACAACACTGTGTACTACTGGCATGATCCAAACAATATGGACATTCCCATTCCTTCTGATCTACACCAGCCTTTCATACTGGTCTGCTGGATACAATGGGAGTATTGCATCAAGAGCTTTACCTGGATCTTGGGCAGAGCTCAGGCTGTCATCCTCATTCTAGCTTTGGAACAAAGGTGTTTTCTTGGCTCAGTTGAAAGCAACACCCTTGCATTTCTAGGTGAGGGAATTCATAGAAATAAGGCTCAGGTGTAAAACTAGACCAACCCCTAGATTCCTCTATGGCCATTTTAAATTTAGTTCTGTAAAAGAACTCCATAAGCTTGCAAGGATCCCTGAAGCAATCATTAATACTACACAAGTATATCTACCAGTAAGTATTTATAGGTTCAAAGGACATTTTATTGACAAAGTTAATTTATCTTAGTTTATGCCTTCACTGACTAAGATTCCCGTGCAGAGAACTTAGAAAATATTTAGTTGCAAAATTCCCTGCTTGAAATATACAGTCCTGTAACCTTCAGGAATCCATTAAAAATGTAAGACCCTGAAATTCACAAGTGTCAGGAAAACACTGCCAAACACCGTTAAGCCAGTAAAGATTCTTCAGAGTCAAAAAACTTAAGCTAGATTTCTTGAAATGATCTTGTTGATCTGATGAGATAGGACACTTTTTACAGCCATTAAAAAAAAAGTAATAGTTTGTCTACCTATTATGCAATGCCTTCCTCAAGCACTTTCAAACAAGAGGATTTCGCCTGCGGACTTTTAGTCCAAAGCTCAAGATAACCCTGCACAAATCAGGATGTTTGATGCCAATCAAACTAAACGAATGCTTATGTTCTGTAAGGCAGGTAATCACAGTTACAGCATTTTATACTGCTAAATACCAGCTGAGAATGTCTATTAAAAACAAATACAGGTATCAGGGGAAGGTAAGAGGTACATTGCAGCTCTAAGAGAAATACTTTTATTTTTTTCCTCACAATAGATGGAACACACCTGATTTTAAGATCCCATTTTTACACTTACAGCAAAAAATCCTAGCAGAGCATTTCACACGGATGTGCCAGATTTAGATCCTGCAATCACACTAGATACAGCTCTCCTTATTGGCATCAAGGAAAACACTTGTTCTTCCCCACACCTTGGGATCCCCATTTGTAAAACAGAATTATGACATTTGCCTCCATTATAAATTACTGAGAGCTGTTGACAGAAAAGTAGTATGTAAGAATACAGCAACATTTTTAGGAAGAAATTTAGGTAGTTTTTTTTTTTTTAAAGTCCAGGCTACGTGCATCAGATTTGTTTTAAATACTGATTTTAAAATAGCTACCCTTCTTTTCTTGGATTTCAGTCTTGTCAAACCACAGTAAAATGAGGCTTAATCACCACTCAGCAGTGATATTTCAACATGTACAAGAAACAAAACCCAAAAGGAGATTTAGCTTTCTTTTTAAAAAATAACTTGCCAAAGTTCCCCTGTAAAATTTAACACCACTCACATTAAAAGTTCTTTTAGTCTTTTGCCTTCCAGACCCCAGTAGCTATGATCCCACTAATATTAGATTATGAGGATGGCTATCTCCAGAGACAGATTTATTTCCTACTGAACACATCATCATTTTCAAACATGAATAACTGTAGCTTGAACACAAAGCCATATAGGACCAAAGAAGGAGCTTATTTCTGAAAACCTGTGCTGAAGAAGGTCCCTTCAAAGCAGTAAAGCTTATACTAGGTAATAACTAGCTTCATAACCAAATCTCTAAAGCGATGATCTCATACTGAAAGGTTCTGCTTCTCATTATGAGGTCTGGGGTTCATCCACCCATACTCATTAATTGTATCAAAAAACCAAAAATTCCTGCAGAATACAGCTTTTTGAAGGCTGCTGTAGGTGCTAGGTTTTTCTGACAATACTAACAGCATTTACATAGACTTGTGTATCATGTTTCTCCTATCCATGGCGTGAAACGCCTGCAGACTCCAGCAGCACGTCTGACAGGCTCTCACAAGATCCTGTCTTCAGTATCAAAGTAGCAACACACCAGTAAGTCTTTCCACAGACCCACATGCAAAAATGACCATTTAATAAATGCCATGAACTAATAGACCTTAGTAGAAACCCTTCCATTTATGCAGAAATAAATCCAAAAGACAAATAGGGCCACAGGTTGCTGCATCACTCCATCCTCCTTAGATCCTGAAGGAAAAGAAACCATTATCCTGACTCACCAAAATGGCATGACTCTTGAGAAGAGCAGAGTAGGGTACAGCTGAGAGTCACTGCTCTCAGAGCCCTGACCCAGACATGAAAAGACACAGTCCTCCTCTCCAAGGAAAATTACTATTTAAAACAAGCTGACAGCAGCCACAGAAAAATCTAAGCAAAAAAGTTTGAATTCGAAAACTTTTCAAATAGCCTGTGAGCAGGACTTACATAAGTTGCAGCCAGCCAGCCCTGAGCTTCAGACATACACGTACAGTGTTTTGTATCACTGCTCTGAAGTAAGGCTGCTGAGCCAAAGCAAATGTCTCCAATGATAACGCTGGAACTTTGTAGTTTAATCTCCAGGTCCACACTCTCTGGGAGAATTCAAGCTGCACACTAACAAAATCATGTGCAAAATAGTTTAGAAATATCTTACTGTTTGATCCATAATGAAGTCTACTACTAATGTGATCTCTAATAAATCAGGCTGCACACAAGTTCCAGCTGGCTCTCAGAGACAGTCATATCTGGTTGCTACACCAGCACAAATCCAATGACTCCAGACGTACTTAAAACAGTGCAGAATTTGTTCCAGAAAATTTAGGAATCTGTATCAAGATTGTGACATTTCCAAGATTATTGTTTTCCAGTTACAACCAAGAGACTAGCAACGAGTACTCAGAAGATAACAAACCGAGTGCTGTGGGTAAAGTCACTCAGAAATTGTTTCACAATACACAACTTGTTCTTAAAACATGAACCTTGTTACGGAAATTAACATAAAGAACTTCTGAAGTGTTTTCCAGATGTTTGAATTAATCAGCAGAAAATCCCTTATGGTCTATTAAGGAAAAAAAATGATATGATATGAATAATTTCCTTTGTTTAAAATGAAAGAGGAAAAAACATCCAAGAACTGTCTAAGTTTAAAACAGGTACAAAGCCCAATTTTATCACTTTAAGAAGCCAGAGAGTGATGATCTGTATGCACATGAATTTACATATTAATAAATGCTCACCAAAAAAGTAAATTCAGGGGAAAAAAATCCAAAGAACCAGAAGAATGGACAGATACAGTCACCAAATACCTTCAACATTTTGAAGTACTTTCAAAGAAAAATGAAAGAGACCTATGAAAAACAGCAACTGGTATTAAGATCTCCCACATAAAATTTCATATTCACACGTTAAGATTTTCTCCCAAGTAGATCTATTTGTTGCCTTCTTTTGTTTTTAAGGTTAAAATGGCTGAGTAATCTCAAAATAGAGGAAAATATTACATTGTCCTGATCAGAAACTTTCTTGAGATAAAATATTAATAACTGACATGGGGCCAGACAGTATATAACAACTGCATGAACAACTGCAGCAGCACCTAGGGACTACCAAATCCCCAAGCCCTGTGTGAGTTGCTTCTCTCCTCTTCCTCCTCTCATGAGTCAACCTTTTGCAAAATGAGGAGAACACGACTTATCCCTACATTTCTCTGTCCTGTGCCTGAAAACGATGGATCTTACCAGAGGGCTGCCTCCTTTCTTCACCTAGCTGGCACTTTACTCTGCAAGGATTCCCATTAAAACCTCGGGAGGCTTTCCAGCAATTAACGCAGTGGGAATGGCAGTAATCAGCCTGCAATGGGGTCGTGCAACAGCCTATTTGCCCACAGGAACACAATGCAATTGCAATCATCAGTAGAAAGCTTTGGAAAAGCTTGAAAGCTTTCCAAGTCACTCATAATGCTGTGATTGTGTGCAGCTCCTGGCTAGGAATCCCTACAAAGCTGCATAGCACCTGAGCTGGCCTGTTAAAGCATCATGAGGAGCAAACATGAAACACATTAACCTCCAATGCACTAGCTGCAAGCAATTACCAAGAGGCTTTCATTGCCTTTAAGAGACCCCAGGCAAACCCAAGTTTCCCCTTGTCTGTTTTCATCTATATCAGCATTAAAGAGGTTAGCCTCTGACATGTACTTTATCCTCAGTCTTTGTTTGCAAACATCAGATTTTGAACAAGACCTCATCATGTGTTGGGATTTATTTTCTTTTTTCCTTAGAACCTTCTTAGATCAAGCCCTGAGGAAATACTTGGAAGTGGAAGGGGGNAAAATATTTATCTGAAAGTTTTCAATAGTGGAATAACAAGAAAATAGTTGCCCTGTACCTACCAGCTCAAAGTTTTGGAAAATAGGAAAGGTATTTTTCAAATTACTTGAAAAGGAATATAAATCATAATCGTTGCAAAGGGAGGAGAAAAAGATTGTATTTCCCAAAGTCAGGCTTATTGATTAGACTTCTAAGTACATTATAGAGCTAAAAGCTGTATCCAACAGCTTCCACACATTTGCTGACTCTGCAGGTCATTTCAGACAGCACTGCTTATATCTTTACCATAGAAGGGCCCATTTTCAAGGTCACTGAAACTACTTTTGCTGAACTTTAATACTGCATGTGCACGTGCTAAATCCTGGATATTACACTATTGACTTAAAGAAAAATTACTTTTTCAGCTTGACTACATCACGTTCACTGAAATTTATGTTCTCTGCTTCAGTGCCCTTATTGGAGCTACTCAGCAAGGTGAAAGTTCTGGATGAGTTTTGAAAGCATCTACTTCTACAATCAAGCACAACTTCCCTCATGTGTATTCCAGCTGCTTTGCTGTGCCAGGTAAGGAATTATCAGAGCAAAGCTACTTCACAAGGTCACTCCCAAGCTTGGCTCCCCACTGTCCCCAAGGACACATAAAGAGACAGGTTTTTGCCAGGCAGTGCTACACTTAAAACACAAACAAGGTTGTTACTATTACCTGAGGAACTCAAGTGGCTGGCTCCACCACATTCTGCCTTTGAAGAGAACTGGAGCAAATCCACAGGGAACTATAGCTACTCCCTGCATTCCCCCACGTCTACAGCAGTCACAGGAGTGAAGAACGGTCTAGCCGGAATCTTTCCTCAATGCAAACCTCCCTGCCACTAAACACAATTTAAATCCAAGCACCTGAGGATATCTGTAGGCTATGATTGCCCTGAGAGGCCTCAGCTGAGGCCACCACCTGCACATGCCCTGCCCACCACCCAGGGCTCCATTAGACCCAAACACAGCAGCCAGGTGTGGCCTGGGTGATGTTACAGGTATGCCTGTCTCCTGCCTAGAACATCATCTTCCCATCCAGAGCTGTTGATAACCCCAGTCATGGCAACCAGTTCCACCCTGCATGAGTGTAGCCCTCTGACTAATTTAGAAGGTGGGGGGGAAACAAAGGCTTGTATTCTAACCATTACAACTCAATCTCTTTAATCAGCTAAAGTGAAGTGTCACTATCAATGTCACTGTTTTATGTGAATGCTTGAAGACTGGTCAAATCATTTTTTTCTTTTTGGTAGCCTCCCAGAGTGACTTTTTGAGACCTTTTGCATTAATAATTCTGCCCAGACCTTCATAACAGGGGCTATTATCAGAAATAGAAACATATGTTGCTCCCTGGAGGAGGTGAGGAAAGATTAAACAGCTGGCTATGAGGAGAACTTTCGACAAAATTAAGCACAGATTTTTCTTCCATTATCTGCTCCATTCCTGTGAGCTGGTACAATCTCCTGTGGGCAGGTACAATCAGGATTTTTCTTTTCAGCTCCACAGTATAAATGATGGGGCAGAAATGGGCTGTATGTTGACTTGGAAACAATAAGTTTGGTCCAGGCATGTGATCTGCATAACTCTAAATGGCCCTCAACTCTTTCCCTGTTCCCTAGCTCAAGATTGCATTTCCACCTATCCTGTACAGACATTTCCCAGGGCCTAAGATATTTTATATCACTGGCTGATATATAATACACTGTCGAAAGGCAGCAATTTGGCTATTTTGCCTGAAGTCAAGTTGGTTACAAAGATTGCTCTGCTTCAGAAAATTCTTGACACACCAATTTACTATCTCATTATGTTTCTACTCTTTAGAGATAATGCAGGCACATTAAATGCTCATTAAAGTTGAGATTAAGAAAAAAATTTAACCCCTCATGCTACATTTTTCTCTCTGTTTCTTAAATAGCTCATGTCCTAAACACTTTGATTTTTATCTCATATACCTGCCAACTAATAATATTTGCTCAAGTAGTAAGGAGTACTGAACAATGTATCTGATAAAGCTAATGAAACCGAGGGGCTTTCCCTTGGGAGATAATACACAGAAATACTTACTTTATAAAATGTACCTTTTTTAATAAGAAAAAAGGATGGAAGAAGAGCAGGGGAAAAAATTACAGCATTAGGAAAAGAATTAGTGATCAGTCATGTGCCTAATTTTCCAACAGAACTGAGATTAATAGAGCCACAGGGGCCACAAACTTCATTTCATTGTGGCTTTTGTGTGGGGACCGGTCACAAGTACATGTGCATTTTTTGTTACCAAGAGATGCACATACCCTGAGAAGAAACTACAGCAGGTTGATTTGAGTTTGGGAGGGAGATTTATTAGAGAAAAACTCTGCATACATACACTTATGGAGCTTCTCTTCTTCATGGTAAGTAAGTTTGTCAACTTCTTCACCTCATTTCCAATTTACCAATCCATCTTTCCTAGTAAATACTAAGTACTCTTTCAAAAGTTTGTGTACTGGACGTGCTGCTTCATGTATACCATACTGAGAGCCTTAAAATCCTTAATTCAGCAGAGCACACACACATGTTTAACTTTATGTACAGCAAGTGCAAATTAGCATTATCTCTAGGATATTTTGGAAACAGTGTGTGAGGCAGGTGTGGTAAAGCCATTTGCACAGTTCCTAGTTACTTTGAACTGCATTGGGTTAACAGCTCAAAAATTATTATGTAGAGAAGCATAACCATCAGGTTTTAAATAGAACAACATCAGGAACTCTAGTATGAACTCTAATAGACTTGAAATAGTACATTGCCTTCCCAGAATTTATTTTTTCCTACCAAATGACTGCCTACATAATGAATTACACACACAATGAGGAATAAAACAGTGTAAACATAACCATCTATCCAAAGAGCACTCAAACACATGAAAAACTTCAGCATGAAGTATTGAGCAGTTTAATTTTCCAAAGTCTTCATTTTGGAGGGAAAAAATCCCCCAGCACCTAATCAGACAGCAAGCTCACTGCTGTTGAAGGATGAAGTGCTGGAGTCAAGCTCTCAGGGTATTTGCTCTGGAGATGAGGAAGAGAGGAGAGGAAATTACAGGGAAAAGTCTTCTCTGTGCTACACAGCAGAAGCATCTGCCAAAGTAATAGAAGATCGTATTTGTAACAGCAGTTGCTGCCCAAGATTGGCACAGAGGAGCAAGTATTTAATCAAGCTGCCCCTAGCAGCTTGGTATTTCATAGCAGCAGAAGATACAAGCAGAGTAAACAGGCAATAAATGGCCAGATTCTTCTGGAACCACATATCAGGGTCCTTCCAGAATAACTCAAGATGATCTTCAGCCAGGTGCAATGTAGCAGGAAGGGAAATGTGGCCCCTGTCATCAAGAACAGACATACAGGTACTTTTATCTGAGCTGCAGTCTGGCTCACGTAATGGAGGAAGGGCTCATGGACAGGTCTCATCCACTCTGAGCCTTTTCAGGCATAGTATATTTTATAGTAGGCCACAGATACAAATAAGCCAAACAAGGAGATTAGAAAGCAAGTTATCTGTTTGGCACAGATTTCCATTGGTGTGAGGCCCTGAGGACCAGCAAGGATTTGCCACAATAGGCTGCTGACAGCTTTTCTTCTGCAGTATATTGTCCTGGCTCAATAGCACAAGGTCAGACTGAATGCCGTTTTTCCGCCTTTCTGCTTCTCCTGGGGAGCAATTGCTTAGAAAAATATCCCTTTACTTGACAGGTTTGTAACACAAACAAAAAAATCCATCCTTGTTGTGGTTATTGAATTGACTTCTTAGGAATCAAACAGCGTAAGACTAATAGTGTCATAGAGCCACCAACCACACCAATGTAAACTTAAATTTAGCACATGAGTGATAACTGAGTGGGGATAGCCTGGTACAATAAACAAATGAAACTTCTTTCTTTTTTTTTTTTTTCATCTTATACAGGCACTTCGTTTTACAATTAGTAATTAATTCTTCTCCATGCAGAAAGTAAGCCAAGATAACTAACTGTAAGAATTTCATTCACACACCCCTGTATGCAAAACCTCAAGTCATCCTGCAGGACAATACCTACAGTGAATGTGATGGAAAGGGAGGCAGTTGCTTGGAGATTTTTTTAAAACTCTTGACAAATTACAGTCATCTTTGTACATTCTCAAAATGAGCACTTTAAGGCTGACAGTTCTGTGTATACAATAAAAGGAGATAATGTGGGGGAGGTACTGACACACCAAGGCTAAGAAAGAACATCATTACATCAAAATAGTCCCTATAGACATAGCAATCGCCTTTTAGGATACATCTGGAAACAAAAGAGATGGATATAGGAATTTCACAGAGGTCTTCCCTAATGCTCTGGTCTCTTGTGCTCAAGAGGAAGATCCTGGGAGGCTGTCTGCTCCATACAAGACATCTCCTGAGCAAGCAGCCGTGCCCTCGCATGGCTGTCAGTATGTCTAGGCATCACGGCTTTGCAAAATATCACCAATCAACTGTGTTCAAATGAAGTGAATTTCCTGAGATCTCCAGAACAAACCCTGTGCTATAATCTCACAAGTGTACATAAATTACCCTTTTAAATTATATGTCCTTTACTTATACACCATCAAGCAAAACATCGATTTGGCCATTATTATAAGCATCCTATACATATTTAAGCATTATTATTAGCAGACTGGCAGAGAAGGCTAGAGAGTGTATCTGAAGCAGCAGCCCACTTTTCCTGAAGGTCCAGCTCACCATGCACTGGCTTGCCTCCCCAGAAAAAGCCTTTACAGCATATCATGATTTGTGTGGTGTTGATGAGGAAAGCTGTTCTCACTGAAGATGCAGAGCTGAAACAGTGCAGCTGATCTCCTGAAGGACACCTACCCAAGGCAACCTTGCAGGACACGCTGCCCCACCAGTGCTGACAGTCTCATGTGCAACCTGAGTAGGTTCAGCTCCATTGTCCTCCCAGCCCGCTCCCAGCACCTCAGGGAGGTCTGAGAGGATAAGGGATGCTTGCCCACATCTTAGCCACCACTGGCCCTGGACCCTTTCAGGCTCAGTCCAGCAGACCGAGCAAAGCCTGCAGAGGAGGTGCAATGGCAGCAGCATGGCAGCAGCACTCCTTGAGAGGCAAGCAGCAGAGGCAAGAGCCAGGGCACAGGAGAGGGGCTTGGGGCACACCACACTGCCACACCACACCATGGGGCCTGCCCACAAAGAGCCAGTTGGGAGCCCTTGATGGTGGTCATCTACATCATCTACAGCCCCAGATATTTTTTTTCCTGAGGAGACTTGGCTTCAGTTTTAAATACCATTAGATTTGTAATAAAATAGGTATTGTTAAAGGGACTTCTGCCACATCTTCTGTCTCCTTAAGCAGGGTCCACATAGTCTATTATATCCTACTCTATTTTCCAGGATGCAAAATGAAGTTAATTAAAGAAAGATTAATGTTAGCCTCTTTACATATATTTAAAATTGTCTCTGTGACAGAGCTTCTGCTATTGATACCCAATGTCAATAACACCATTAGGATATGAATATAAAATCATCATCTTTGCAAATGCATGCCAGCTTTGACTCTCTTGTTTTCTTATATTAATGACAAACATGCTGCAGATGCTGTTTCAGAGATAAACATGCAAACACTATTGTTATTTCCCCATGAAAGCAAGAGTACAGACAATTTATGACTATTCATGAATTTTTATTAGATAAAGAGGGCTGTCTATATGAAATTGGCTGATCTACATTTTTGTTTTTTAATGTCACCATAATGCTACTATTCCTAAATGTTTTACAAGCTGTTTACAGAAAGCAAAGTTCAAGCCCGTAGTACAATCTAGCACTTAGCTTGGTCAAATTTAGAGGAAACTAATCCACGCAATCTAGTTATAGTGAAATGAAAACAAAAACTGAGTGCAAAGTGGTCAATATAAACCTACATGAAAGATTTTAATAGATGTACTCATATTTACTTGATTCAAATTATTCAACCAAATGTTATCAGTTTACTTACATTAAATATATTTAGAGGTTCACACTGGGTGTACATTGATCTCGGGTCTCCACAAAAACCAGAAAATACAGGAAAATAAGGGCATTATGCAGTGAGAGTATATGGCTGCATTTAATCTCTTCCTGGTATGAGAAGAAAAAAGGAATCTAGGAAGCTGGCCAAAATACACGTCCATCACAAATACTCTGCTAACACGCTTTCAATTATGCATTCTCAAAGGGATCAGAAGGTCCTAATTACAAGAATGAATAATAAACCTGAGCAAAACACCAATGAGGGTGGCAGCTCAGCCTCTGTTTCTGAGAGGTGCTGACCCTCATGCTCAGGGGAACAGCAAATGCTCAGCACAGCTCACTGCTGGGCCTTCAGTGAACATGATTTCTTTTCCTGGTATTTTTCTGGGCTCCAGAAAATTTAATAGGTTTTGGATTCATATTACTTGTTTACACAAGTATACCCACAGAAATTCCCTGTCTCAGACTCCCAGTAGTGCTGTATTTGGAAATTATGTGAGAGCATCTCCTACCCATTCCATTTTTGGGTGCCATTATGGCCAAGCAAGGCCTCACGGAGAATTGTTGCTTCAAATAATGGTTTTTCAGAGGTCCCAGGCAATAAAAATAAGGAAAAGAGGCCTTAAAATAAGGATATTTTTTTGCACCACCTGGTCCAAACCAAGCACAGATAAGATGCCTCAAACTGTGGCCCATTTTCTACAGCACCATCATTCCCAGGTTGCACTGGCACCGGCAGCAAGAGCACCAGGGTCAGAGAATTCACCACCAAAATCACCCAGGGTGAATTGGCAGCCTCTCTAAGAGTCAAATTGCTCTTACAATACTCAGTCACAAAATCAATTTGTTTGAAACTTATTCCCCACCCCACCACAACCATCTCTGACTACAAAAATGGGCTTCAGCAGGGTCACAAGGTCTGAAAGAAGTCCAGACTGACATCTTATATTTTCACTGCCAGTTAGGAGTAGATATTGGCATTCCGAAATGAATCTATCCTAAGTCAATGATCATCAGCTGCAGTTATCCAGTTCCCCAGTTCTGCTTTATACTTATTTGTAAGCAACCCATGTCCCAGTTAGAATTTCTAGTTCATTCCACTCTCTTCCCCCCTCCTCCCATTTTTTATTTTAGATCTGCAGATGTTTTCACAGACAGGGAAAATTTTATTCTATTCTTCCTCTAGATGACCTTCCACAATTCTAGCTTATCAGATGGTGTGCACACTTACATACCAAAAGAGAGCATGCAAATGTAGATCTTGTTTTAAATACTAATTAAATGCATTACAATAACTCTGTAAGTTTTATGGTCTATCTTGAATAATTTCAAAGCAACTTTAAGCTGTACCTGACTACTTCCACAAAACTACCACCATAATGCATTCAGGTTATCATCTTCACTTACTAACCACTGATTCACACTGGGACTGCAAGTGGTAGGAAAGGACAGTGGGAACATTAACTCCTCATTGCACAACGCTTTCCATAAATCAAAATCTATTCTTGTTCATATAATAGAAACAGGTTTAATTAAAGGAAATTGAATGGAGGAAAGAGTCTGTAAGTTACTGAGAGATTCCAGCCTAATGAAGAATTCAGCCTGAAAGGTTAAATTGAAATTTCTTCAGTCAAGATGGAAATCCACAAAGTTAGACCATGACTTGACAGTGTCAGCTGATGTTGGTCACTGACAAATACAATAATAGCAAGAAACACAGTGTCAGAATAAAAACTAAAATTAAAAAGAAGATTTACTATTAGCATTTAAAACTTATCATGTCTTTGATTGGGGCACTGATCTTTGGGTCGAGATGTTGAGCAACAAGTCTCAGCAGCAAAACATTCTAAGGATAGTGATGGTGGCAATGGAGTGGCATAACGTGCAGTCCCTTGCAAACACTAAGTTACCGCTGAAGCAGGATTTTTTATTCCTATCCAAAGAAAGCCTTCCAGCATGCCTCAGCTAAGCAAAAAAACCTCTATAGACACCAAGCTTTGATTGCAGTTACCTATAACAATCAATATTTCTTGGATTTTGTCAGCCTATTGCAAAAGGGAAGCTCAGTCTCACTCACTGTAGCAGCAGCAGGGCAGAAAATAACCAGTTTCCCCATGCCCCTGGCCCCTGCAGAAAGAACAGAGGAGCAGGAGGAAAGGAACAGGTCTCCAGGCAAGAGGAGAGCAAAAACCACTGCAGAAAACAGGGGAAATTATGAAATCCAGCTCTGACATGCCCAAAGCACAGCTGTTAAGATTTTGTGGTTAGCAGTAAGTAACAATAAATATATTTTCCTCACTGTCTTCTTGTATCAGAGTATGCTGTCTGGGCATAATAGCAAAACCTCATGCTTACTTGCTCCCTTGCTGTCTCCATTTTTCCATTGTCCAGTTGTTTAAGACCAGAAATAGTCTAATTTCCCAACCATTAAACCAGTTTCATCCCTACTGCATGAAAGAATAGGATTTGGTTCTAATTAATTAATTATTATAATAAATTATAAAATAGTTTGAATTATTGATTATCCAGATACAAATACTCCAGATGCAAAAAGTATCTGACAGCAGTGAAGGCTTGCTTACACAGAAAGGAGTTATAAGTGAATCCAGAACAATTACTTCCAGACCACAGACCTTCATTTTGGAATAAAACTGAGAAGCCCATGCCTGAAGTTACCTAGAAGTCCAGTTAGAGCTCTGAACCCAATCACTCTCTTCCTCTGAATTAGTTCTATAGTGAAGACAAGGTTGTATAGTCAAACTGTAAATTGAGGCAAGCAAGAAAAAGTGGCCAAATAGCTCCTTAAGGAATTACCATGGACTTATTTTTTGGTTATGCTTTTGTACTTAGAATAGCATTAATCTAACTATCCATAACTCTCATAACAAGCATTTCATAAATTTGATCCCATTACCCAACACTTTTTCTGTCCCCTTTCCTGGGCTGGGGTAGGGAAAAGAGGAAAAGGGTTCCTCTTTTCTCTTCTCTGACAAGGAGCTTTGTACACTCCATTAGATTTAGTGTCAGTGGAGCCCGGTTCAAATTCCACACTCTTGATTCAGTCAGCTTCTAACAGTTACATGATGGCTCATTGTACCTAAAAATCAGTACAAAGTCTGCAGCAGAAAATTTTCATGACTCTTCAGTTTACAGATTTCCAGAAGTCCAGTCCTCAGTAGTGCTGGAGTCTGCTCCAGGACCATTTAATTTACTCCCTAGCAGAATGCTTCTTCTGAGAACCAACACTAAAGATCTGAGCTCCAAAGGGGACAGCAGAAAGGAGGTTATTCTGACCCCTGACAGGAACCCTGACAGGGATTTTGCTGTGTGCGCTCTCTCCTCAGACAGGGCACACGGTCAGAAGTTAAAGTAGCCACCTTTCTTTTTCTGAGACAATATCTGGCAAAACAGACTGAGGAAGTGCACTGCTATCCTGAAGTATAGCTGTAGAGAAACCCCTGGGGGAGAAATTGTGAGTCCAAATTCAAGTTCAAAGTGGAGCAACAACAAGTAGGCAGGAAACTAGCTATAAATAAATTTGGGATGAAAGTTAGAAGGTGGGTCTTTAGCCAGTAGAGTGTCTAGCCTCCCAGAGGGCATAGAGGGCACAAAAGACTCAGTCTCTTTCTGATTACGTGGCAGAACAGTTAATGGAACAGGAATTTCTTTCAAAAATTCAAAACCTTTTCTAATCTTGCATTGATTTTATGAAAATCAGGAAGTTTTTTTATCCTCTGGACAATTCTAAGTCCCTCATCCTAGGCTATATGGTTGTACTTTGAAACAAGAGATTGTAATATAAAACACACCGCTCATTATTTTAGAGGTGGGAAAAGAACAGCAAGGAGAAAAGAGCACTCCACCTTTCCAAGGATCTTTGTAAGTTTTGGCCACTGTAACCTGTGAAAAGTTCCAGTGAAACAAACTTCCTATCTAATGTAAGCAGGTTCTTGCCAACTAACCCCCACAATACTGTCCAATACTGGAGATGCATCCAATTTAGCTCTGAGTACCCACCTGATCTTTTGCAAATGACAGTATGGCTCTTCATATTAATCTCATGACATCTGGCTTGAAAAAACTTCCATGTGAGGAGCCCCTGATGCATAAGCAAGAGAAATTTGGGTATGATAGGTTAGAATAGACTCAAACCAATCCCGACATTGACCACAAATGCTGAGAAATGTTCCTGACATTCATTAGAATCAAATAGCCTTTAATTTTAACAAAAGTCCTTGGTCATATTGAATATTAATGTCCATGGCTAGAAGTGGCAAGCCAGAGACAGTCACCATTTTTCTTCAGGCTGCTTATATTGGATTCATTAGCAATTAATCATCAATGTAAAGACAAAATTCAATTCCATCTGTGAGCTTCAACACACATAAGACTTGTACCTGATGAATTGCAGATAAGCAAGAACAGGAGCTGCCATAATAGAGGTTAAAGGCCTCTGAAAGCTGCAACAATTTTATGACATTATGCAATTTGGATAATAATTATAATCATCAAAGGTAGAGCTTATGTAATTCCTCAGAGAAAACTGTCACATAAACTTGGAACCATGCTAAATTTTTAAATCTCAAATATCATATTATAGGAGCCTTTTAGGGACTTCTAACCACTTCAGACATGATTCATTTAGAGTTTTTGGCCTTCGATTTGATATTATCCAAATCATATTTCTTCTTTAATGTGAACTGCTTAACTGGAAGCATTGGGCCGTGCTGATATAGCTGAACAATGTTAAACATTGCTTAGGGCAGGGAAACCAGCAAGGCAATCAGACAAGAAAGGCAACCCGTGATGCAAGTAGCAGGGGAGCAGCCTGGCCCATTATAGGCAGAACTGTAGGTTAAGTCTCAGGGATTTCCCTGCTTTGCTTACACTCAGAGGGGTTCAGTAGCACAAAGGCAATCCATTCACCCTCCTCCTTTGCACAATAAACATCATGCAAACAACTTGTGACAAGTAGCTTTCCTAGCAGGCTGTGCCTGTAAGATTGCAGAAGATGGTATGGCACCACACTGTCTAGAATAAGGTAGAGAGTCCCTCTTACGAAATAATAGCAGACTCTGACTTATTATCTGATCCCATTTATTATTACGTGTTTTGATGCCTAGAGTAGGCATCTGGAAATCATTTGAGTAGAGTAACAGTAGGGGATAAGAATAAATTAATCAGACATCACTGTGAAGCCACCTTCTTAGAAAATTCCCCCATAAGTACTTTTTTTCACCATCATATTACAATTTAAAGCAACTAAATATAATGGACGAGCTTTGCACACAAACACAGAGAGACAACACCACATGCAATGTAACAGGGAAAGGGAAACACAAAATATTAACTCAAGCTCATTATCCACAGTTAAATTTTTTGTGCAATAAAATGGAAATGTCATGTGTGATCATGGTTTCTCTATGTGTGTACATACACTGATTTCTGAACTTTGCAAAGCATTAGTATTTCCTTTAAACTAAACTGAGAACTAAGGCTGGAGTTGTATAAAGGTCACCAAAGTGTAAAGATGCTTACCGCTCTAGAGCTTGACCCTATGTAAAAATAAGGAGTGAAAAGCCAAATTCAACTGAATTATTTGGAAAAAGCATTTAATGTACTATTTTTCTCTTTGGAAATTACTATTACATTATCAGCCACTAAATAAATACTTTATGCAGAGTTTTGTGAAATTGATGTAAAAGCAACAGCACAATGTACTTTACACATACTAGAAACAGGAAACCTAAATATGTGACAGCAAAGGGACCGCAAAGTTACCAGAGTGGCAGAACCAGAAAGCAGGTGCTGTCCACTCCACAACTCCCATCTTTCTTCCTCCCTCTTCCACTACCTCCACTGAACTTTTATTCCTACATTAGTCTTCCAAATATCCTCACATGGAAGAGAAAATCTCAAGGCAATCCTTCACATACTACTACCAGTGTATTTCAAGTGGAAAGGAAATATTGCTTTAAAAGGAGAGGATGGTCTGGCATGGAAGAAATTTGAGTTGACTATCACAGGTGTGGATACAACTTACAGAAAAGTTCAAGGCTGTGAGAGACCTTAGAAATAAGGAGAGGGGGAAAAAAGAAAGAAAAGAAAACCTGAAATACAATGCAGTTGTCTTCTAACCTCTGAATGACAGAGGACAAAAATAATTTCAGCAGCTGCAATTTTGAGTGCAATGGAAGTGAGCAGAAAGGAGTAGAACGGTGTCATTGAGAGGGTAGATGAGAGTTTATTTGTGTTAGGCTGAATCAAAACCTGAAGTCTTTTTCTTCCATTCCCAGGGAACCATGTTGAGTCAAAAGTGTTCTGCAATCCAAGTTTTCTGCAATCTCAAGTTTTATGAATTATATCTCAGTTACATTACTAATGATTGGCCACTCATTAAACCTTTTCTGTGAGATGTAAGCAACAAATGCAAGGATAGTAATCATTTTAAATATAAATGAGGTACAAAAGCTAATGTAAGACTTGCAAATGACTAAAAGATGAAAAGGAAAAAATAAAAATAATTTTTAAAAAACAAACAGAAAACCTCAAGCTCACCTGGGAATTATTTAAAATTGGAACAAGTGATTATACAAGCATCCAGAGAGTGAGTATATGCCACCACTTTCAAAAACAAAAACAAAGCAGTAATGTAGCTATAGAAGGTGTGACAGAGAAAAACTGTCAAGTAATAATGGATTTTCAGACTGTGCTATGCAAAAATGTTCTACTTTAATTTTTCTTTTTAAAAGAGAAATGTGTTTTTTTTTTTTAAGTAGAATCACCATACTTCCTTGATTCATAGTGTTCTAGTGTCCTCCAATGGATACTTTTGAAAGTACTTGCTCTGTAAAAGTGTATTAGAATTACAGCCTCACTTAATGGTTTTGGTATGGCATTTATTACAAGATATAAGAAGAGGAGACAATGTAAGATCTTACAGACTCCTCATCTTTCTTTTTATATCTAAAGGACATCGGCACTGCTGGATTATCTCCTCTTCAAAAAGGAAGTGTGCTCTTCTGCCAACTTTTAGCAGTGCCACCTGACAAACCACTGAGTCCAATACTGACCTTAGCCATTCATTCATCTCATGAACACACAAAAGGACCAAGGCAGTAGAATAATGAGAGTGTAGGCAGCCTTCAGCACCTATGTATAGAACAAAGATACCAAAGCAAGATATAGCAGTCTCTGGAGATGTATGGCACAGCTGACAGTGAATCTCTGGAGCCACAGTTTCTCCCTCTTCTTTCCAGCTGGTTTTGAATAAATTTTGAATAAAACATCACTGAAGAAATATTCAATACTTTTCATAGCTAAGTGAGAAAAAAAACTGGAGTCAGCACTCATTTACATTGATTTAGTTGATGACATACTGCTGTCGTTTGGAGAAGCAGCAAAAATGGGGGTGATTTCATTTCTTTTTCAAAAATCTAGATTATAAAACTAGCTCTTCCAATTTATAATCTGGAAGGATGATGCTCTAAACAGTTTCTTTGGGTACACAGTTTTCCTTCAGTCATTTAAGGCTTCTTTAGATGCACAGTTAAGGCCATGATCCTTATCATGGTGAGTGTCTTCTACCACTGGCACCTGTGTTAGCCCTACCTGCCCCATTCCCTAATCCAGTTCTTGCATCAGCCAAATTCTCCTGGCTACACTCACTTTTTTTTCAAATACTTTCAAGCATCACCTTTCTTAGGATAAGCTTAAAAGCCATGGATACAGGGAATGAAATGCTTGCATTAGTCGCTACTTACAAGGAAACAAAGAATATCCTACTTCTAACGAAAACAAAGATACACCTAGTATGTACTAGGAATACAGAGTCATAGAATACTTAGGGTTGAAAGGGACCTTTAGAGATTGCCTTGTCCAAATCCCCTGCCATGGGCAGAGACACCACATTCCACTAGACCACATCGCTCAAAGCCCCATCCAACTGAAGCACTTCCAGGGATTCACAGCTTCTCTGGGCAACATTTTTCAGTGTCTCTCCCCATCTCTCTTATAAGAGCCCTTTAAGTATTGAAAGCCCACAACAAAATCTCCCTAGAGCCTTCTCCTCTCCAGGCTGAAGAGCCCCAGCTCTCTCAGTCTGCCTGCATAGGAGAGGTGCTCCAGCCTTCTTATCATTTTTGTGGCCCTCTAAGAGATCCACATCCTTCTTATGTTGGGGGCCCCAGAGCTGGTCCAGTGTTCCAGGTGGGGCCTCATGAGAGCAGAGCAAGGGGGGGAGAATCACCTCAGCTCCCTCCTGCTGCTGATCCCGCTGCTTTTGAGGCAGCCCATGACACAGCTGGCATTCTGGGCTGCAAACACACACTGCCACCCCGTATCCAACCTCTGTTTGTGAATGCACGAATATTCCCAAGTCCTCCTCCCAGCTGCTCCCAGTCCATTCACCTCTCTCTACTTTACTGATATTGGGGGTTGCCCCAGCCCACCTGTACTTTGTTGAACTTCATGATGTTCACATTGGCCCACTTCTCAAGCCTGTCAAGGTCCCTCTGGAAGGCATCACTTCCCTCAAATATACCAAAATGTATAAAAAAGCAATTAGCATGGAGTAGCTAGTACACTATAAATTCACAACCGAGTTTATTTTGTGCCAGCCTACCTGTCAGACGCAGCTTTTGGAATCCAAATTCAGCCAAAGCAAGTCAAAGGTCATCATCCCACCTGCTCCTGTCTCCAGAGATTTGTGGTCCTCTAAACTAAAGATAACCCTTAGTTCCCTTCAAACAATATCATTATATGCATCCTTACACAGTTCCTAAACAGAGAAAAAAAAGAGAAAAAGCTAAGAAACTTCAACTGTTGCATGCAAGCATGTGACTGATGATCTGTGCCAAACTTAGAGGAGTTAAGGGCTTTGACTTACACCCTAAGGTCCTGTGTTCCTTTACACTTCTCAGCTTCTTCCTACAACACATAATCTCTTGGATTTTTCTCTCTCACCCCATCTTTTGAGAGATTTTCTTGAAATATAACAAGAATATCCTTAACACTAAAAACCTTAGTGTAGGCTGCAGCTCAGTAGCATGATCAGTGCCCAACAGTCTAGCAGACTTCTAATAGCTTAACATGAAAACACAGCTGTCATTGTGGAAAATCAAGGCTCAACTAAATACACAGAAATTTTAAAGAGCAAAACCATTTAATGTGGAAGACCACAGCAACACACTTAAGTCAGCACCTTGAGCAGTCATGGCTGTTTCATCACCATTTGATGGATTTCAAACACCAAGTGATACAAAATTCCGTGTATCCCATTGACTGATCCATTCAGTCACCATCTTTTGTCCCTTCTCCATAAATATCATGTTGCTATTATACATAAAAAGGAAGACTTACTATGGTTCTTTACTGTAAATTTAGTAACTGCAGATCTTTCACTACTTCTTAGTGTGCTTTGAAGTTCTCTTTCACACAAAGCTATACAGCATCCTTTAATTCTTTCAAGTACAAAGCTTAGTAGTATACTTCAAAGACCCCTTATACTCAGAGATGTCTGACACATTCTCAAATTCCCTGAAACAAAGATCTGTACTCCTGTGTCTAGCTCCTTCAAATGAGAGTGTCCAACACTTTCACATTCCATTAAAAAATGGGGGAGGGGTTGTATGCTATAACATCTGCTACTCTGACAGAAAACTTTATCGTTTCAGGATTATTTGAACAATTCTTCATTGCAGTTTGAATTCCCTCCTTTGTTTCACATAATTTTTTTTTCTAAGCAAAATCAGTCTCCAGATTTGTGAGGTTTGGGTTTTTTGTTTGTTTGATGAGTTTTTTATGATCTGCTAGTAAACACAAAGATACAAACACTGTTACAAATTGTTGGAGGTATTGCCTAAAGGATGTAACTCCCAAAACTGTTGAATTTTCAACATCTTTGGTATTAGGATTTTCATAAGCTCACATTTTCATCAGTCACATAAAAACTTTTACACAAGAGAACAAAATTTTGTTTTGTGGGCACAGAGCCCTGTTAAAGTGAGATTAGGTTCCTACTGAAAAAGTGTCTGCCTCAGTTCACTCACTTGCTTTTACAGGTCTCTTCTTAAAGGTAGCAATCAGCAGTCCCCAAAACTTCCAACTTTGTATCTTTGAAATCCTATTTCAAAAATCTTCCTTCACAGAGGATAGAAGGAAACCCCCACTACTTCCCCCATTTCTGTTTTCAGGTGGTGTAGAGAAGGGGGTTATGCTCAGAGAATCTTTTCTCCTTTTCCCTTTCTGCAAAGCTGCAGGAACACAAGGGTTGGTCAGCACAGCCCAAACAAGAGCATCACTCAGGGCTCAGGGCTTGGTGCTTCCCTTACTACTCAACCCTGAAATCCTGGTGGCTTGAAACCTCTGGGAAATGGTCATACCTGATCTGAGCAAATCATCCCATCCAAGTCAAACAGCACAGAACCATTCTAGTTGCATCAGTTTCTCATAGAATTTGCCAAATACCTTTAGGGATAGCCTTGGCAAGAAACCCTGGACCCTGTGCAATGTTAACAGAAGGCACCACAAGTGACTCTCAGACCCAGGGAAGGACAGAGTACCAGACCACAGGACTTCCAGACTGACAGAAATGTTAATCTAGACCCATTCCAGCTGAACAGCCTGTGGATCTCAATTAAGGGGCAGAAAGGAAGGAGAGAAATGGCAGCAGCAGAGAGAGAGACAACAAAAACCAGTATACTGTGGCCGGTGACACAGCTCACTAAGTACCCCAGAGTCATAAGAAAACCTTCTCTCTAAATCATAAGTTGGGATGTAGGCAGCTTTACTAAAAAAATATTTTTAAAAGTCTGCCTAGTGATGCTGTGTTTAAATGAATGGGTTTAGTTTTTAATATTTAGAGGAAGCAAGCTAGACCAAGTTCTAGATCAATGGTCCCCAACCAGGGCTAAATGTCTATGTACAATTTCATCAGAGGAAAAACAGCTAAACAACACTCCAAAATTTTCAACACACCATAGCCTCAGCTAAGTTCTACCTCTGTATATATATTTATCTAAAGAGCGCACACACATGCATCCATAATTTTTTTTTTTTTGCTACAGTTGGAGAAGAGAAACACACGTACAGTCTTTGCTCCAAATTTTCTGAAACTTTCTGTGGCTGCATTAAACACCCAAGACTTAGTCTGAAGTATATGATTTCTATGCACCAAGCAGGTGGAGTTCTTTGCAAATCCAGAAAATTGCCACCTTGAAAATATCTGTCAAAGATGTTCAGCACTATTCTAATCGTACTCCCACTCAGTGGCAAAATGGTGTCACTGAAGTGGAAAAGAGCAAAATTAAGATAAATGCTACACTTTTTTGAATCAAATCTCTGATATAAAGCCTTGTCAGTGACAAGAAAGTTGTGCCTTTCAAGATTAAAAAAAATGCAGCAAAACTCTAGAGACCTCTCCTGCTCACAGTACATTTTTCTGTATAGCTGCAGATTATTTGACAAAATGGAATCATTCCCAGATGAGCTATCACAATCTTTTTCTTTCCTGTTGCCGCTAGACCTGCAAGTACATTAAGAAAGACTTGGCATAAACTGATTACTTTAAAATTCATTCCATGACTCTGCAGCAGCAATAGCTGATTGCTCCAGGCCTTGAAAGAATGCCAGATTTACAGGCTGGCTGTAGTAACTGCCTGTTTTACCTACATCAGTTTAGACAGATATATAGAATAAGTAGTTTAAATATGCCCAATGCAATAAATATGACTCATTTTTGTAGAAGACTTAGTATCACAGAGCAGAGCTCTTTGTGCAGTTTTAAAGATTATGTATCAAGAGTCTGGGATGTACAAGGAGTGCATTAAGACTACAAAAGAGATGTCACTTGAGAAGCTTTGCAATTGACTGGTGCAGAGATACAAAATGCTTCGGAAGGAGAGTCATCTTCTCTTTCTGTTACCAGAAAGGATGCAAATCTGTACTTAAAGATTGGCACTTTGTACTAATGTAATGTGATGTGATGCAAACAAGGGGCTGCATTGTGCTTGGGTGGTGTGAAGAGAGACAGCCAAAGAACTCCACATCCACTGGACTAGCCATAAATGTTCATTCCTTAACACATATTCTGTATCTTAGCTAACTAGCATTATGACAAGGTCTTAAAAAAATTAAGTATTTCTTATTACGTATTTCTTATCCATGAAACTGTAGTGATAAGCTGATAAGCTTGCTTTCTTCAGAAAGCGTTTTTTCTTATATCAGCTCACAGTGTAGTTGTAAAATAAAAAACAAACAAATAAACAAACAAAACCACAATACCAAAAAGTACTTGGGCTTGCAGAGTAAATACACACAAATTCTTGATAGGCAAACCTCAGTGTTTTAATCAAAATTAGTTTTGTCGATAAGCAGAAACATTGGTTAAGAATAAAATTCTTATCAGGAGCAAAATCATAAAAGCACAACATAAAATATTCTTTGTACATTTGTTCGGTGGACAAATCTTACCTCAGTAAAGGTAAATACAAAAATTCCATTGCACAACTTACTCTAAAGCTTATTCAGAAGGGGATTAGAAGTGCAGCAATGAGCTGGATCAGAACAAACTGCTGAAGATTTAGAACAAGCACACAGTTTACAACCTGAGTCCCCATGTGACACAAGTTAAAATTATCCCTGTGATAAACCACCAGTACTACAGAGCTAAACAATATTAGAGAGGGGATTTATGGACCACTTGTTACAAAAGTTGTAGACACAGAAACACTAAAAATTATTTTCTATTGGAAATCTGAAGGAGCAGCATATAACAAAAGTATTCCATATATTAAAGAGGAGTATTACAGTCATTTTGAGCCAGTGAGGTGAAGCTCACATGCAATCATCTGGTTCCCTGGAACAGCTCTGGCAAACAGTGAGCAATCAAACATCACAACATATTGCTGCTCTGTAAAAGTCTGTTCATCTGTCATATTTACCAAGAATTGGGCTTGTCACACTCGCTTCTTCCACAGGAAAAATAGCTGCTTATACCATCAGCTAAAGCCTCCTGTCCTAAGAGTCAGGCTATCCCCAAAACTCTGCTTTTCAGTGTAGGGGGCAATTTGTTGAGGGCAGGACCTGGGAGCTGCAGCACAGCTTACAGCCATAGGCCTGTCTGTAGTCCCTTACTCCACTGTGAACATGCTTGGCTTGCTTTCTGTTTTGTATAATTAGCATACAAAGTGTTTTCTGGGTAGGCACAGCAAACTTCATATATATTCTTCAAGATTGTGATTCTGCAAAATGATGAGCATTTCAATCCCTGTGCTGTAAAGTATGTGTGTAATATCAGGATGAGTATCACTGACTGTTAAGTGTGTGGAGAGACACCTGGAATGGCATCTCTACCTTATGTGCCTGTGAAGTACCAACAATTGATGCACACAAGAGTTTTTTGTGGCTCTAATTATATCCAGTACATTCAACATCTTGCAGGACTAAACCCTGAGAGGCAGCAAACAGAAAAGACAGGAGAGTGGGAGATTTTGACAGAGTATCTAAGGAATACAAAGCTGGATTTCTGGAAACTGGAATTACACAAAGACTAAAGCTGACTTATCAAGGGCTGGTGGGAAGTACTTGAAGAGCAGAGTCATAATAGCTATAATACAGCATTGTTAACTCCTAATTTTGGCATGTCCCTCAGCCTGCACAATGTTTTTCTTGAAAAGTCTTATTCCAAAAGAGACACAAGAGACTAAGTTTTTTAAAAAAAATTTAGCTGAAGAAAACTCACAAAGCAGGTTCTTGATAATGGCTGGAAGGAGATAGGGAGACTGAAAACCTTCCCATTTTGTGAGCTCTCGGTTGGACCTGTGGGGCTTTTCCCATTTCTCTGCCAGACTGAACCCAAGTGCTACAGGGGCTTCCACCTTGCAAATCCTCCTGGTGCAGTTCCAGCTGAGCTTTGTGTCAGACCGCTCAGAGGACTGCAGCCTTAAACAGCACTTCAAAGGGGCAGCTGGAACTCAACCACGTGCTAGAAAAGTGCAAATTCCTTGCTTCAGCTCAAAGGAAGGCTGCACGTATTTGAAGTGGAAAAGTACAAATTTAACACAAAGCCACTAGCAATTAATAAAGAAAGTGAGACTTATTAATGTTTAAAAATTCCTCTGCATTACTTTTCAGAATGTCTTCTAAGTATGTATAAACACTAGAAGGAGACAGAGGACACTACCTTGAAGGGTAGCTTTCCTAAGGCATTTCATTAAAACAGGATTTGCTTCTGGGAGCAAAGCAAGATCTTGTTCCCAGACAAAGAGAAAAATTGCAGACTGAGAAGTTATTTTAAAACATTTTCCCCCCACAATGATCCACATGTATTAGCACTCCATATACTACATCCACTCCAATATTAGCACTCCATATACTACATCCACTTTAATACACATTTCAGCCTGCAGGGAAGTTGAATATTGCAGCTAGTGAATATTATCATTCCTACTTGTCACCAGTGACCATAAATATTCTAATTATGTATTACGTATTATCTCATCTAGCTTAGGAGATATCAGAGTAGCTCCTCAAATACATTTCTGGTGCTTTAGAGATACAGAAGCTATATCCTTCTCATTCTTCTACTGTACACTTTATGCAAGTCTGTTAGGAAATGGACATTTAAAACACACCTGAATTTCTGCATTTTTCCCCTCAGTCCTCAGGCACATGAACTTGTGGATTAGGGCATCAGAAAAAAAAAAGTGTATTTGAAAAGGTCTTAAATGTTCCTGCCCACAGGATCTAGAGACCACTGGTCACCTCTGAAGAGAGTCAGATAAGTTATCTAGGATCCATATTTAGACACTTATATTTTGAAATGTTTGGGTCATTTCCTCTCCCACCGTATAAATGGACTACTCCTGCTGTTTCATGGAGTTACATGAATAAACACAGTTCTCTTCAAAATCTGTCAGTAACATCTTTCCCTCACATCAAATGTAGATGTGGATTATAGGGAAAAGAGGAGAATTTAACTACAGGGACAAAAATGGTTTTCACCAAAAGAGGCCATCAAGTTCACAGCCATTTCAGCATTGCAGCTATTTCTACCAAGAGCACTGCCATGCCATAAAAGCAGAAAGTACTGCCTTCAGAGTGTCCAGGCCCCAGTATTTCTTTCCTTTGGGCAGGGTGTAGGTATTTTAAATTATCTTTGCCTTTGAAGTAGCTGAAATAGCAATATTTTGCAAATGTTTTGCTTTGTTGGGGGATATCCTAGACTGGGGATGGAGAGCAGGGGACACAAAGGTGTTGCTAGGAGAAATGAAAAAGGAGGCAAGTCCTAATGACATTTACTTATATTTCTTCAGTTTCTACAGCCAACATTCTGAAGAATAACAGAAAGGCTGAGTAGGAAATTGAGGGGTGAAAAATCAATTTTACCCTTGAAGAGTGATTGTATAAATTTACAGTCATTCAGGTTTTCAAGACTGCAAAGAAGGTAGCGCCTTATTTTTAGAATGTGAAGAAGTGGGGTAAAACAGAGAATGAAAAAAAAAGCCAACTTCAAGACAAAAAAGACATATATGATCCTCTTTTTTCTGCTGAATTTCCAAGATCAGTGGGAAACTAGAAAGTGGTACCACGGACACACAGCACCTGCTGGAAGGAATTTTCACTGAAATCCTCTCAAAGTCACTGAAATTGCTGGAGTTCGAGATTTGCAGCAGGCACAGTGCAGTGGCAGGTCTGCCAGGCTCTCTAGCCACACTACAGCCCTTCTTCAGCACTACTTGACTACCAGAGAATGGAGGCCTGAGGGAAAACTCCAGATTTGGCACAGTAAGAACTGAAAGCCTTGAATTCATGCTCCCCTCTGAGGAGCACAAAAAGCCTTTATAAACATTAATTTAAAAAAAAAAAAAAAGCCCTTTGCAAATCCTTCCAGAAGCAGAAGGATGGCTTTTAACAGCCATGAGTTCAGTGGCTGTTGCACACAGCTGCAGTTCTATCCAGCACTCAGAAAGGAAGCATAAATAAAGTGTAAAGAAGTTATTGACCCTGTAGTGGGAGTTTCAGTAGAGATTTAACTTCTTGAGATGGATTGTATCTGGCAACTGCAGTATTAACACCTTTATTCTTCCTAAAAATGCAATACCAGCTGTACTGACCCCAAGAGACCACTGCCTTTCTCTATAAAACCCCTCTGCAGGTCATTAGCACACCACTATTTATTGCAAAGCTCTTTCATTAATGACTTGTTCAAGAGGGTCGGCACAACTCTGCTCACTGAAAGATCCCTCAAGAACTATCACAGCTGAAGGCTTTCAGCATGGAACTGAAGACCTTCTTTAACCTCAGCATCATTATGGGCTGCTTAAATGATTAGACTAAGGAGAGAAGGGGTTTATAAAGTTATTACATTTTTATGGGAGACTTATATTGGGAAAGCTTTCTTTCTTTTATTTAGATTAGACTTCCAAGAAACAGAAGCAAAAGGCACTTTCCTAGCCAAAATCTCCTCTCTCCTATTCACCATGCAATTCCACCAATGCAAATTCCTACCAAGTAAAGAGGAGCCCTCTGTTTACTCAGCTGTGCACTTTGATCTCTTCCAGTTTCTGTAAGGGAAACTTCAAACCTCAGATAAACTTCCTAACACCCCAAATCTATGGAATTAGGACTACCCTGCATGCCTTGGACAGTATGTATTACTTTGTGTATTGCTGCAACTGAATACAAAAAAGCATGTATTTTAATTGCAAAAAGGTGTACAATTTCCATAGTTTTTTATAATTTCACTGGAATCCAGCAACAAAGTTGGCATACCATTTATTTTGAAAGTATACAGCAGTGTACAATTGCTAGTACTGCACACTCTAATGTTCTACCCTCATCAAATCAGAAATAGATAACTTATCACCCATAACTGCTCATTTAGAACCAATTCTGTGCTGTTTTACTGCATTTACTACCCCTTTAACCCAATTAACTTACTCAATGTATTTGCTAATATTGCAGCAGGTAAGAAAAAAGAAGGCAAGAGTACAAACATAGATTTTGCAGGATTCACATTCTAAAGCCTAGTTCCAATCCAAACTCTTGAATCATATTTAATTTACTGCAAGCAAATTTTGCTTACTCACACACATGGCCAGAAAGGTGTATTAGCTCACAAAAGAATCTTGGATTTCTAGAAGTGTTTCCTACTGCCACTCTTCCAGCTGAACCTGCAGCAGCTACCCTTACAGCCATCATGTGTGTCACATTTCTGAATTGCTTCAGACAGTAATGTCATGAGTTCTTTTTTTCTGTGCCTTAAATCTCAGGAAATAAGGTGAGACATCCCGTCAAACAAGTTGAGAAATTTAACATGCTTCAGAGGCAAATGTAAAAATGAAACTGTTTGGATAATTAAGGCTGGTTGCAACCATTGTCATCTATCTCAACCTTTCCAGCAAATACTTACAATAACACAAAGTCTTTCAGGGCTATTTAAAAAGTTAAAACTTAGATACTTTTTCATTGATCTGACCCAGGAGGAAAATAAAGCCATTATAGAATACACATTAATCATCAACTTCAGAAGGCTGACATTTGTAGTTTCAGCATATCATGCAGCAAAAACCTGCAACTTAAAATAAACTGGTAAGCAGCAGCAATGGCTACTTTAAACTACCTTTTCCTCCTGCAAGACACACCAGGCTGCTGTTTCCCTCAGGATCTAGCTGCAGGAAGCAATAACAGCTGGAGAACCCCAAAGCTGTTCGGGCTTCTGCTATTCCAGCATGCAGCGGGGCAACTGAGACCACCAATGGGAGCAATAAAAACGAAAATGCAGAAGTTCAGCAGCACCACAGATCCTGGATGGTTCCTCCTTTCCCCAGAAGCTTACATGTGCCTACAACACAGGACAGATGCTACAGCTGTGCCAGTTTCACATCTGACCCCATCAACAGCACAGGTAGCACTGTGGGAAAAAATGATTGTACTTCCCGGGAAGGAGAGGAGGAGTAATACTCTGATAATAATTCATCAGTAAAGTCTGATAACAAAAGGAATTAATCTGAAAAAAAAGCTATGAGTTGTGATTTTATTACTGTGAAAGGAGTGAAATCCTGTGAAATCAGCACAAGACTGCAGTTTTGGAAGATGAGGTTCTTGGGCTGCTTTTCCATTCCCATCATGCCTCTAACTCAGCACCTTGCTGTGGCCAGCTGTGTCCCCTGAGAGCTGCCAGATGAGCATCTCCCACAGGCACTTCCTCACACACCTCAGGCAGAATCTCACAGATCACCTAAAACTGGTGCTTCAAACTGAGGGTCAACACATCTAATGAGCCAGCAGGCTGTGAAAACCTGACTTTGAGAAATGAGTGGTATGGGAGGCCTCTAGCCTTTGTTCCACTCCCTCTTGCTGGTGTACATCTCATTTTCCTTATTTTTCTAGTTCATCAGAGCTGATATTTTTAGTTTACATGCACTATCCAGCCTACATAAAAGAAAGCATGACCATGGAGAGCAAAGCCAGGGACACCCTAGCCAGCCAGTACATAGCAAGATGGCCCAGCTGGTCAGACTGAATACACACAGCTGAACACACAAAGCCCCATTCCCAGGCCCATCCAATAAGACAAAGGATTGCCCTGATCTCCACTGCCAGCCCAGGGACTCCACCTGCCATAGGACTGATGCTAGTTATAATACCTAGCACAGACAGATTTTCCTGAATCTATCTAGGGAATTTTCACATAAACTTCTCCACTGGCAGTGTCCTAGAGAAAAAACCAAGTCTCTTTGTAGGTCAGAACCAGACAAAAATAGCTACAGGTCAATGGCCTTTTATGTTGGTACAGCCAGATTTTGGAGCTGAATCTACATTATTTAAATCTACAGTGTGGTATGGCACAGTAAGGTAGGAAGGACTTTTACCTCATTTTTTTCTCTTTCCTCTTAATTAGTGCTACATGTTGTAGCAGGAGGAGGAGTTGTGGAAACATATCTACAAAACCACAGGAAAGCAATAGCCAGGGTTTGCAACAGTTTAAGTAGGCTTGGGATCTTTGTGATACCAGTGGGAAAGAGTATTAAACTTCCTACAGAACAAATTATGCTCTTATGCATTACTGCTAGAGGGTTGCACAGCAACCTTATCCACACACTCAGGGGCAGACATGAGGCCAAGGTAATCCCGGAGTTACTTTTCCAGACCAGTTTTGCCGGGGCTCGCCAGGCTCTTGGTAATTCCTAACGTGATACTCGAGCTCCTCCATGTGGCAAGCAGTAAGTAGCATTCATCTTTCCCGTGTGTGACAAAGGACGTCTTTATTCTTCACAGCCTTCTTCCTCTCATTATTCTCCTTACATAAAATTAAATACCACCAAAGATACACTATCACACTACGGGACAAGAGGATAATGAAAGGAGAACAAAGGCAGCATTACCCTGGTAATTTCTATTAGTCACGAAGGGGTACTTTCGTAACACGTTAATTTGCATGCTCACCAAAAAAAACCTGTTCGAAGTTCAGATATAGATCAGCTGTTTTAAACACTCAGCTTTGGACAAAATCATACATGAATGCAAATAACCTCTTGATTAAAATAGTTCCCTTCCTGTGGTGAAATATCTAGCCAAATGTATCTTATTATGTTGAAAATTTACAACTTCTGCTTTGTCAGGCTAGAAGTAACAAGACATAGTGCAGGCTTATTCCTTGAAAAATTGATAAAGAGGTTTTTATATTTAACTGTATCCAAGGGAGAATCTATCTGCCTTTTTTAAGGAGTATCTGGAAATTAAAGATAGTATTTGTTTAAAAGAAAAAGGCTTACGATTCTAAGTACATCATTACAAGGAAGTTACAAAGGAATTTTATTTTTCCCAACCATTTAACATTTCAAGTTTTGTATGCTGCAGGATGTTGTTCAGTCAGGTTTAATTCTGTGCTGAAGGCCAGTGTTGTCTCCTATTCCCGTGCCTGCACAGCAATGCCATTTACTAACACGTGACTTAATTAGCTCACACACTTGTTTTTCCATTGACACTCTAACAAGCACTGGTGAAACTGCTCACTTTTCAGTTCACTTGGGTTTTGTATACACAGGCACTACTCATGTCATAAGTTCTTTAATGTATATACTCAATAAATATTTTGGTTGATTATGGGAAGAGCTGAGACCTTGTTTTGAAGAAGTTGCTTTTTCTTAATGGAAAGCTTAGTTTCTGCATGGTTTTATTTGCTTGTTAGTGAATTGTTGGGGGTGTTTTCCCCACCCTATCATGAGAAAATCAGCAAGCGGAGGATGCACATCTGAGCTGTTTCAGTGGCAACTAGGCCACATGGAAGGAAGGAGAGCTGGCAGAAAAAATGTGACCTTCCCTGAAATACCTGCATGGAACCTAGAAGGAAAAGAACCATATTTCAGGGGGCAGGTATGTAGAGGTACCTGCCTCCAGCCTCTTTCCCAGCATTGCCTGGATAGCCCATTTCCAAAGTTCCTCATTTGGCCCATTGGTTCCTTATTTGGCACACAGACTTTGTAAAAGTCTAACACAGTGGGTAGCAGGCAGCAGGGAAGAGAACCAAACTCACCTCTTCCCCCTTTAAAAGCAAGAGCTTAGAAAATCTTGTAAAAAACAAAAAACCCCAAACAAATAAACAGAAAACCCAAACAAACAAAAAAAGCCCCATTCACTCCTTTATTCAAAAAGAATGCAATCTCCCCAAAAGCTTTAAGCTCATTGAACTGCATGCCTTTTTCAGACATTTGTCCAATTATGCACAAATTTTCTCAAGTCTGAAACTGCACAAACTAGAAACAAGTCGATCAGTCAGTGCTTTGGCTCTCAGGAAGATGAAGAAAAGCTCACAGAGATTTCTGTAACTTTCTTAGTAACTTTAATCTAATCTGCAACTCACAAGCAGTCACACATTCCCCTAAAACCACATCTAAGGATAAATAATGGTTTCAAATTGGCTCTTCTGCTGCCCTTGCTTTATCAGCTCTCACAGACAGAGGGAGCAAAGTGCTAATCAGAAAGAACTCCTTTGGAGAAGAAACTCCTCTAAGAGGAATAATCCGGGTGGGGAAAGGAAGGCAGCCGACCTGCTCATATCATGACTGATCTGTACAGGCTATTTTCTTTCACCTAAGACTCATATGGAATTTCAGAGCCAGAGTATGTTTCTATTTTCAAGCACCATCAGTGAATTGCTTTTGTTTGATGCATGGGAATGGTTTTGCTCCATTTTCGATAAAAATATTAGGCAGGAAATGGGAGAAGCAGGGAGAGTTAAAATAACAGCAAAAACAAAACAAAAAAAGGGAACATTCATGTATCATTTAAGCTAATTCCCACAGTCATGTGGCTAATTAATAAAAATTCTATGGCATTTGCTGTTTAAAAAGTATCCAATAATTAACTTTTAAGTACATTTAACACGAATTTTGAGTACACTTATTTGTACTATGCATTAGAAATCCTATGTTTTTGTTGCTGAAGTTCTCATTTTACCCAGAAGCAGAGCAATGAGAACTTCCACATGCTATCCCATTCCCAAATCATACCCTAGAGGGATTCTTAAGTTCACCAAGTCCTTCTCCTGAAGGAACAACAATGCCTGTGGTGGGTACCAGCTCACAGGGTGTTAAGCTGATTCCTCAAGCCTATTCAGATAGACCACAAACCACCTAATAAAAAGTAAAAAGCGTTTCTCCTCACTAAAAACCCCACCAGAATTTGAGCTGATGCTGTTTTGTTTTCAGTGTGGTCATGGCATATTTCCCATATGAATCATTCTGCGCAGCCTCCCCTCCTATCACGCAAGCACAGAGGAGCACACTGCATTCCTCACACTGGAATGTGTGGAGAACTGGGCCAACCTTGTTCTACCAGAGCCCTCAGCATGGAGTGTGAGGGAGGAGATGCTATCCTCTATCGTCCCCACGGTCCCTTGTAAAGCTCAATTTTTAAAAGCTAGCGTACTGCAGTAGTAGCCACAGCTCATGAAACCAGGTAACAGGCAGATCAAGAAGGCAACTGGGATCAAGATTTCTGAAGGGGAGAGGGTGGGCTCACATAAGTCCAAATTTTAAAAAGGAAAAAGGTGGGGGAAAAGGCTTCATTTTAGGGAAATCTGAAAACTATTCAATCAAGACATAGGAGCAAGACAAGAGGAAACACTCTTTCAGAAAGGGAAATTTAAGGAGGCTAGAGAACAGTATTTACAATGATCATAGAGATCACAGACATTACATTCCACAGAATTCCCATGAACAAATTCTATCCATCATCTGCAAAGATTGCTCAATACATTATCCCTTCTCTGTAGCTCTGAATGCCAGTTCAAGTCCTTTCCTCTCCATACTGCTTCCCAACGTTTTAGGTTCATTAACACTACCGAGTACCCATCTCCTTATTGTGCTGAGTGTAAAGCATCCACTGTAGGCAACCACCTATCCCCAGCAGTAGTCAGCTGCAGCCCAACAGCTGACATCACCCTTTAAACAAGAATGTAGAAGTTCACAGTTATTTTTTTTCTGTTGGCAGAGGAGGGGGGAGGAGAGAAAGTAATTAAGTGCATGAATGCCTAAGAGATAATTTCTTTTCCAGTTTATCTGAAGAACGCAGGAGGTTCTAATCTTGATTTGAGGAATTCAAATTCATCCATGCTTCCAGATTAGCCTGACTACCATGTGTTTCTCACCACACTTATATGATCATACACCAATATTTGGGTACTCCAGCTCCCTTTCCCCCCAGCCTCCACTCTTTATTTAATCCTTCAACAGCATTGCCTTTCCCCAGGTCCATCTATGAAAGTCAAGGGATTTACACCCCTTGACTGCAGCAATAGATCATGCACTGAATTTAGCTTGTAAAACTATTCACTGTAACAATAGAGTGGAAATTAATGGCCACATCCTCAGCTGCAACCATCAGCTTAGCTCCATTAAAATCCACCCTGCGGCCTGACCCCTGAGCACTGACCTAACTCTGCTGGCTGACACAGTTTCCATGGGTTTTGTAGAGAGCAGGAAATAGCTGGGGTGTGGGAAAGCCCCAGACATGCCTCCTCCTAGCCGGTCCAGGCTCCTGCAGAGCCCTTGCGAGGGCTGCACGTCTGGCTGCCCGCCCCTGGACCTGGGCTGCTCCTCCCAGACATCACCAGGATGCAGCCAGCCTGGAACACTTTGCTTTGGAAACTCTTTCCTGCCCACAGTTGTACAAGCAGTCGCAATTTGGGAGAGCAGCTAAAAAAAATAAGTTTGGAAAGATGAGCTTCATTATTTTTTTAAATAAGTTTTCAACCAGACCTTAGGGTGAGGAGAGCAAGCATGAGGTAAGGCTCCCAGAAAAATCCACCATAATTAAAGGAAAAAGGAACACCAATGTCTCAGCCCTGAAGCAGACAAATTGGAAAGTTTCCCTCTTGAAGAAGTCAGTTCTTGCTGCCATATGTGTTTTTGCGGAAATACCGAAGTCCAAGGACCTGCCTCTATGTACACTATACAATGCTGTAAAAATCTATTTAAAGATAAAAAGTCTTTAAATTCCAGTACTTGCTATGTATTTGAAATGAGGAAATTATGCTATTTAAAATAACAATGGGATTATTAGTGTATTACTGATCTTTTGGAATAAAACTCACTTGTTCCATGATCTCACTATACAAGCTTTGAATTTTACCTTTCCATCAGAAAGAATAGTACCCACTGTGCAATAATTTTCCTATATCTATTACTTTTCTTGATGTTCTACCTCTGGATTAATTTGGACCTCAATGCTGAGATACTAGGAAGAAAAAAAATTGTGAACATTCCAATCTTCCTAATAAAAAAAGCACCAAAATCCTTGAATCAAAGTGTTACTTTATATGCCACCAATTTCCCAGTAGCCCTATTTCTCAATCAGAATTTGAATAATCTTTACAATTTGTATTCCCCAAAACTCAAATTTAATGAGTTAGTAGGTATAGAAAGAGAAATAACAGCTGCAGCTTATCCCGCTGTGCTATTCAGTAATGACAATGTTATACCACATTAGCAATTGTGACATTAATAAAAAGAAGCCCATAGGATTAGCCAGAGACAGCTGACTTTAGTCAAATGTAGGTCATGCTTTGTTTGCTCAGAGCTGTGTAATAAATTTCCAGGTAAGTGCTCTCATGTGTCATACATATATGCCAGGAGCATAATTTCGGCTATACTAAATGATCCACATTCTTAAATTTCTGTAAGCCGTTCTTGAATTATTGTTAAGCATTTAATTCCACAGCAGCATCTTACAGGCTACTTAGAGTTATTAACTCATATGACATTATGGCATGTTTTCTTTCTAGTGGCAGTTAATAGCATCTTGATCTGGTTTCCCTTTCACCTTAAGGTAACTGCAACTCTGAATTGCCAGTATTTAACAAAAGATACTTAGCAAGGAATCAAACTGACTACGTTTTGCAGCTCTAGCTAAAGGGGAAAACAGTTTTTGGAATCAATCCAACCAGCAGCAAGATATCTTCCACCACAGAAGGGAGGCTTTAAAAAATATTTAAAGGAAATAAAAGCATAGCCTTCAATTAATAGTACAAAAGATCCTATCTCAATCTCTGCTACTTTGGCAAGCCCTCAAAATTTCGATTGAAAGCAGACTTTTAAACATATTCATATTTAATCTCAGCACAAGATGTGCATATTGTACACTGAAACCTTAAAGGCCAAATCCTCTGTTCAGTAATACCCTGGCAGACTTCAGTGCAAAGGGATGAGAGAACTACAGCAGAAGCTGACCTTGAGGTTGTAATCTCACTTTCACTTTTTTTTTTTTTTTTAATATTATGGTAATAATGAGAGGCACCAAACAAGATCAGGAGCTTTTTGTACAAGGCATCATCCTGAGATGCACAACAGAGAAGGGAACTCTAGTTCAGAAGAGCTCAAATCATACCTTTTTACAGATGGGAGACTGATCCACAGGAAGGCTAAATGACAGATCCAGATTCCACCCAAGTCTCTTGTCTAGGGGTTGCTATGGCTTCAGTCAGCCACTTGTCCCTAATTTTAGGGGCACCAAGCTCTCTCCTCACAGCCTGGGTGTCATAGAGACTGGCTTAGTTGTGTCTCAGGTGTTCTGGTACAAGTTCCATTTGGGGGGGGGGGGGGTCATGGCTGTACCTTAGTTCACATACCAAGGTAGTGCCTTGTCACCTTATCTACAATCAATTAGTCCAATAATTTCTGAGAAAGAGTAGTTAATGCCTCGACTCTTTTCTATTTTTACCCATGTCTTTGCTAAAAATGTATTTACACATCAGGTAGTCTTTGGGGGCTTCTGAAGCCTGTCAAGGGGAACAGCTGATATAGCTATAATTCAGTTGATTTTGATTTGGTTGTTTTAATGGTATATATTCTTGAAATAGAAAATAAAGACCAGGTAAATAGCTTCTTCTTTAGTAACTTAGAAATCTTGAAATCAAAAAGATTTTTTTTGTGTGTGTAGGAAACTAAAACGAGAAGGCTTTGCAGTCTTTCAGTAAAATCCATCAAGTACCAATTTCTTCAAAGCAATGATATTTTACTGGTCTCTTTCTTGAAGGCCGCAGTTGCATCTTTATTACCCTTCATTGTTATCGGTGAAGCAAAATGCCATAAAATGCCATAGCTATGTTTGAGGCAAAAGAAATTCCTTTTGTGAGAGGCAACAATTTCCAGCAGATCCTGAACACTTTTGTGCTTGACTTCAAGGACACAAAGGTGGTCAGCATTCTGTGACAAGTTTGTGTATTATGAATGTATTAGGAATATATGTTGTTTGAGGCAGAAAGAAGGGGGAAGGGAAGGGAAGGGA
>VXAX01003646.1:2128426-2175544 GCA_013399835.1 Leptocoma aspasia
AAGGGAAGGGAAGGGAAGGGAAGGGAAGGGAAGGGAAGGGAAGGGAAGGGAAGGGTCCACAACACACACACACACACAAACAGGCAGACAAATGACACTCTGAAAAACTAACGATAGGAGCAAATCTGTGTAAGGGTCAGAACCATGCAACTCCAATAAGTATTCCATACATATGCCATCCTGGAGCAGCACTGGCCAGCCTGCCTTTTATTGATGATTTCTACCTGCTTTGCAGAAGGACAGGGCAGCCAGCTGAACAGCACTCAGCCCTTCATACTTATCAGGCAGATGAAGGTCCCTTACATGCATAAAAATGCACACATCATGCACAGAAACATCCTCTCTCACAGAAAATGGTTTTAGCAAAATGAAACCATGCAAAGAAAATATTTTGTCTGAAATGTCCTATATTTTTCCTCAAAATACAAATGAAACATTTTCAGTGGGTTAGGAAAAAAAAATAAACAGCTCACGTTTAAATAAGTGGGGGGAGGCTGGGTTTTGTTTTTCTTTTTTCTTTTTTTGCAAAGAGAAAAACAAAGAAGACCTTTTGGTGGGAAAAATCAATCCCTTTACTGATGGGCTGGCTGTCTCCCTGTCTGCACAGGCTGATGCTCCTTTGTTCCCAGCTCTGTTCCCCAGCCTTCCAGCTGAGCTGGTGCCTCAGAGGATGCCTCCTGGCTCCCTCCCACAGAGCACAGCCCAGAAAGGCAGCTCACTGCCCACCCTTCTCACCCCTGTTGTGACTAACATCTCAAACCCCTCTTCCCACAGGATGCAATGCTAGCAGAAGCAGGACTTTCCAAAAACTCATATTCCCTTTTCTTTCCTGCCTTAAAAATATCAAAGAGAGTATTTTGCTATTAATTCAGGGCTTTTTTCTCTGTCTTACAGCCAATCAACAACACGGCACAAGAGCATAGTCAGGGTGACAGGCAAGAAATGAGTCTTCCTCCCCAAATCATTTGCAGTGGCAACCTTTGTTTTAGATAAAAGCTTGAGGCTTATAAGTGCAGCAAGGCCAAAGGAAGGAAGTTATTTCACACAAGCAGAGCATGCAGCTCATTAGAGCTGTGGAGTAATAGGGATGTTCAACATAGGTGATAGGATGTTCAGAAAGGAGGAAGCTGGATGTAGGGTCCTGTCCCTGCCACAGCCCACGGCAGCTCCAAGTTGTCTTTCTCCCTAGCACAGCCTCAGTAGCACTGATCTCCTCAGGGTTGTGCACTCATTTTTATCCCTAATCTCTTATCCACCCTTCCCAGTCTGTCCCACACACACTGGCATGGGAGGCCGTGGGGCTGGGGCACACTGCTGCAGCTGGACCCAAGTCACAGGCACCCAGGGCCACCCCACACAGTGCCCAGCAATACCAGCAGTCACAGGCATTCACCCCCCGCAAACCTCCTCCCACATAATTACACCACTCCTTTTCAAGCCCAAAATTCTGTTTGTGCTAGCAGAGTTTTATGGCTGAAAGCTCTCTCAAGCACCTCGATGGAAACGATGGTCAGCAGAGCCAAATTCTTTGTGAGAACACCCGAAGCTACATTAAACAGACAAGGAAAGGCACAGAGAGGCACTAAAAAAAATTTAAATAACCCAGCCTCTGTCTGCTGCTGTGTTGACAGGTACAAACAGATTACACACAGGAGGTGCAGTGCTGCAGCTTGTCCTCTGCAGCTGTGGACAGAGTGTAACCCTTGCTTTGCAACTCAAACCAAAAGCTGTCACAGAAGTTTGTGCAAATACCATCAGGATTTTTCCAAGGTGTGCATTCATAGCTGCACAAATGAATAGTAAGATTTTGCTTTTAAAAGAAAAGACAAAAGCAAGGAGGAATTCCTGCTAATGTTTCAATCTGGGCATTCAGGTGGCTTGGGAATCCCTCCTCGATTTGTGATACACATTTTGGCACTTATGTTCAAAGTTCTACAAATACCAAGAATAAAAAGAGTAGATAGAGGACAACACCAGGCAAAATAATTTCCAACCTCTAAACCAAATACCATCTGTAAAATATCTTTCTGTACAAGTGAGAAGAAATAAAATGATTTATTCAACAGTTATGAGGATGAGATCTGTATCAACTACACATTTGATCAATGTCTAGTCATCAAAAGCCTTAAGCTCTCCTCTCCTTTCCTCAAAATAATGAGAAATGGCTGAAGATACTACAAGTAAACTATTTGCAATCACATTTCCAGATAATTAGATCACACTGTTACTTTTAAAACCACTTCTGTATCACTGGAAGGACAGATATCTGAGGAGAAAATGGAAAATGGAGGAGAAAAAAAATCCCCAGGTAATTACAGGGAACTATAATTTAGGCTTCGTCACCAGGACTTACTCATTTACAAACTGCAGGGCCATCCCTAAAAAAAAAAAAAAAAATCCGTCACTGGAAAAACAAGCAGCGTTACATGCAACCTGCAGTACATGCCAGACTCCCTGACATCAAATTTCAGTAAGGTAATGTTGGTGCAATACCCTTAATCATCAGTGAAATTACCCCTACATGAAAAAACACAAGGGTAAGGGAGACAAGGGACTTGTCAGGGACATTCAGGCTGCTGGTGGCCTAAGAGCTCTGACACCCAGACAGTCCTGGCTGAAAGCAGCTGAAAGCAGCAGATAAACTCTTCTTGTAGAGCTGGTAGTTAGTTGCTCATGGTGTTGATATATTAAATCTATCTATTGAAAAGTAAAATGATTAAGCAAAAAAAGGTAACATTAATCTCCAGTAACGACAAGAGATTAATTCACCGAAGACCCAAGATGTTTTTCAAGCAACAGATTTAAAGAGATTAATCTTTACAAGAGAGTTAAGAAAAATAGCAAATACGGACTGGTGACTGAATTCTCTACTCACTTCCAAATAAAAAACTTTCAGTGGATTTTGAGAAAATACCAGGGAAAACACCTGAGAGTCAAAGTCCTAAGTGCACAAGACTCAAAGAAAAGCCCACAAATTGCATGTATTTGTTGAAAGTACCAGATTAAAGGCTGCAAATATACCAAAACTAAGATGTTGTACCCATTACCATCAAGTGGTATCGAATATGACTAATATGCTTATGTTACTATTAAAAGCCTGTGGTAGGCATTAAAAAAACTATGCAAGAAAATGCACTAAGCAATTCTTAGACAAGAGCCATGGAACCAGTTTTGGGGTGAGAAAAGGTAACACTAGATTTCAGAAAAAAACCCGAACAAATGCTCTCTGTTAGATACTCTCAAAAACTAGAGAGTCAGAAGAAAAAGTAACTATTATCTCTACTGTCTGTCCAAATCCTGCTTGTGAAATAACACATTCACACCAACACACACATGAGTCTTGGGAGGTTGATGAAGAAAAGGAGAAACACAGCTACTATCCTGCAAAGCAGAGAAAAGGAAGGATGAAAGAAAAGGTCCTATTCCACAAATTTACAAGCCCCTATATTATGAGGCAGAAAGGATAATGAAAGAAAATATCCTTCTTCACCTTTACAAGATGCACAGTCTCCACCTTGACTGCTGCTCTCCTGAGTCTGCTACATCACACCTACGGGCACACTTTCTATACACATTTTACGGGATTCAGTTGTGGAAATAAGGGAGGGAAAAAACCTCTGCTTTAAAGAATGCATGCCAGTGACAGATTAGGCCCAGTACTACATTTGATTGGCATCATTCCCAGTCACCAATGTCTGAAGGTACTCAAATAAATTTTCACTGTGGAATCCTGCTGAGGACAAGCATAGTACCAAGGCTCAGCAGAACTGGTCTCAGGGATAAAGCCAGTAGGAATTTTAAAAGGATGGGAGAACTGACCTGTATAAGCCAGGCAAGTCTATGACACACTGATTTATAGGGATTTGTCAACATGCCAAACAAAGGCTGGCAATTTGTTGGCTGGTTGGAAAAGTGGAGTAGGAAGCTTTAAGCCATGTAAGTGTAAATGGTCACTGCAAACACACACACACACACACACAAAAAAAAAAAAAAAGTTTGTCTCTGGTTTTGTAGTAATTTGTGTAACCTTTCTAAAATTCCTAGGGACCTAAATATAATTATATGCCTTGGGGATGAATTTGGACACCAGTTATCAGATAATACCTGGTATGGCTTCCAGTTTAGCACAGACCTTAAAAGTCAGATGTGGAAGAGGAAAGTCATATTTCTGGGAGTATTGCAGCAATAATTTACAATTTCCAACAAAAATTAGAAAGTATCATTCAGGGAGACTCCTCGATCATTAAAATCTTATGTACAATGATTGTAGTTGGTTAAGCTGGGTACAAAATCGATGGGAAATGATGGGGGGGAAAAAGACTCATCTTGCTCATCTCAGGCACACCACAGATATTTTTCATACCTTCAGTATAAACCAGCAGAACTGCTGCTGTAAGATGGCTCTAAATATGTGGTGCTGGGCCATTATCCTGCAATACCAGCTCCTCCAGCATAATGCCTGGAATCGTTTCTGCACAAAGTGTCACCACAGCTGCTGCTGTATATTTGGCTTGAAGTTCCACCTCTAGGGAAGCCCATGCCAAACTATTTATAATAATGGGCTGCAATTTATGTGAAATGACTTTGTACCCTTCCTACATGAGAAAGATTCAGCATACCAGTCTATTCATTAATGCCTCATTAGCTTAAAGGTTCCTTTATAAAGCAATAATACGGGTACTTTGCTTCTCTATGGTGTCGTTGTGCAAAGAATGTCAAAATGTTTTCCAAACGTAACCAAATATTTAACAGCCTCCAAAATCAGTGTGGAAGATGGGAAAAGATTATTATGTCTCTACCTAGTATACTTTCATATTACTGATAAAAGGAGGCATTTAATAGTCAAAAGCCTCTTAGTTCCTTCCAAAGCTCTCCATCCTGGCTTTCAACTTGCACTGCTCCTGGAAAGAAGAGAGAGAAGGGCATGTCACAGGCAGAGCTGTACACAAATTCAGGAAGAAAAGCTCACTCTGTCAGAGGAATCAAGCTCACCATTGTAAAAACTGTGCTAAATTCTATACCTCGTGTGGGTTGTGCAGCCAGGGTTTCTTACTTGTGTACTCGATGGATGGCTTGAAAAATAGTACAAGAAAGTTACAATGAAATCTCAGAAAATACACAAGTTCAAGTCTACAAAGCACTTAAGCAAGAGATTAGCTTCCAGCACAGGAGTAATCAAAAACAATGCAACGTAACCTGTTTTGCCAAGTCAGAGCGTAAAGCAATAATTTGCTCTCTTATTTAATATCTGATGGAGGACAGTAAAGGCTGCCACACAGACACATAATTCTTCCACAAAGTTCACTGTTCACTGTATTATCTACCTGAAAGTGGCCAAGTTTAGACTCTCTCTCTCTGAGCTATGAACTCTGTTCTTAGATAGAGGTCATCCTCAGCTCCACACTTTTGAATGCTGATGCAGTTTGAGTGTTGCCAATTTTCCTGAAAGCTTAGAACAAATTGCTCTCTGTGCTGCCCATCTCTTTCAGTTTTTCCTCCAAGGAATGTTGGAGGCTGTTTATAGGAATCTGTGGATGGAAACCAGCAGGGAGTATAGCAAATCTCCACTCTTCTGCCCAAAGTTAGCCCCAGTACTTACACTGCTTATTTTTATTCATGCTAAAATAAAGTGGACCACTAAGTAACCTAGTTTCTGTGAGCCAGACAGCCCTGCTGAGCAAATTCACAGCTATCTAATTCAAATCACATATTTTCTCAAAGCCTGGCAGTGACCTCCTACTGAAGCTACAGAATATCTTAGTCCATCTTTGTCTCAAACTGACAATGATAACTCAAGCCGAGCAGATGGTCATTTTTCTGGTCAGGAGGTTTCCTATGACATTCCTTCAGCCATATATCTAAGATACTTCCTGCTCCTTCATTCACAATATCTTGATTTCTCTCTTTCTGAAGGTGATATTCATATCCTTAATGTCTTTGGCACCTTCTGGTATGAGATAAGCAATCTTCTATATTTATTTGCTGTAGTGTACTGAATTGGCTGGCAGACAAAACCCAAGGCAACCAAAACCAAGAAAGCAATCCTACTTCTACCACGGCTGGCTCTTTCCCGTGTAATTTATCTCTGTTTTACACACACCCAAAACTCACCCCACTTAGGGTGAATGATTGAAATGATTAATCCAGTGCTTAAGCTGAAGGTATGAGGAGACCTGGGCCATCTGTAAAGATCACCAGGAATCTGCTGCAAGCCTGCATTTTGACAATATGCATGTTCCTGACAGCTTAGATAATTGAACACTGCATACAAGCATCTTCCCTAGGGGGTGTGCTGCAAAAAGAAAAATACAGCCCCAGACTGTAAACCCTGCCAAGTACAAAGCACTGCACTCATCCATTACTCCACCTTGTCCAATTCTCTACCGCCTCCTCACAGGCGGAGGAGAGAAAAATCCTTGGAGGAATATTAAAATCCACAGCTCAACTCTGAATCATCATCCCAGGACTTCTTTCCCCAAATAGGTAGCTATGGATGGGTTTTGCTAACGACGTTGTTCCCAGCCAACAAATATGTGACATGTTCCCCGTGACCACCACTGACCACGGGACACTCCATCACTCAGCAGCTTCACAAAGGCAATGAGGAATTTCATCTTCTGTGTAATGAAGTCTCCAGATAATCTCAGCCCCCCCAACAGCAGAACATAGTTGAAAGGACTGTGCTCACAATACAAAAATACAGGTAGTTTTTCCACTTAGCAAACTGTACTGTAAGTAGCATATCACATTTTTGCAAAATTGTCCATAAGTTGTTCTCAGCTCCCAACTCACTAAAGCTTATAAAACACATGTTAAGTCCCATTTATTTTGCTGGAAGCAATCCCATGTTTTCAGCTAGTGATATTGCCAAATGCAGGTATTCAGAAGGTCTTGAGTAAAGCATTACATTCCAAAATAGGTCAGTATTTTCTTAAAGATATTATTTTTCCTTGGACTCATTTTCAAACTGTAGTCCAGAACCACAAGGACTACAACACTGGGTTTAAATTTAAAGTTGAAGATTTGAATCTCAGTTAACAAAACTGAAGCCTTAAGATCAACAGAAAACAGATGAGAGATGGCAATGCTGAGTTAGATAGGCACATGCTTAAGTGATTTGTTTTGTTTCCTTCTTGAAGAGAAGGGCTTTGGAGGAGAGAAGGTCAGAACTTTAACCTCCAACCCTTTCACCTTTGAATCCTTACTCAAAAGCTTCCAAGAAGGAAAAAGGACTTTGCAGCATGTCTGGGCATTTAACAAATCCAGGCTCTGGTTAATCAAATAGAGAAGCCCTAGGGCTGTACTAATTCCTAGACCCAATGAGGCCCCTCAGAATAGAAGGAAACTGTGAGCATAATAGGTAGTAGAGCTGCTTGAGTTCATTTACATGACATATCCCTGGCTCTTAAGCTATTCTAATGCTTCTGACTGAATACCAAAAAGGAGGTTTTCCCCACCCAAAACACTGATCTGGTCCACTCAGGGCACAGCTGACTGTGGTGACCCCTAGATCTGTTGCACTGCAAAGCACCCTAATATTATGGAATGAGCAACATTTCAGGAAATTATATATAAATATGGATTGTATTTATTAAGTGTGCTGATAGATGTACCAGATCTGACACTGCCTGTACAAAATCAGAGATCGAGTACAAAAAACATACAAAGAAGAAAAAAGCTAAACTCCTAATTACAGAAGAATAGACACTTGACAAATGTTTTCTTGCAGTCAGATTTTCTTCCTGCTCTCTCAATGGAATGATTTGCTATTACTTCATACCAAATTCAGTTGTAATTAGCTAGCCATGATGCTTTACATCAAGATCTCTTCAGTAGTTGGGTAGTTCCGTGCAAGACAACCAGAATTTAGAAAGCAATTTAAGGATCAAATTATTCAGTGTAATGTTTCTGCAACCTGCAATTTAAAGGCCTAAAAGACTTTCCACAGACATCATCGCTTTCAGAGTCATGAGTTTAATTTTACTCTGTTATTTCACTTGGTAAGGGGACTCTAGATATTTAAGGAGATGGCTGATCCTAAAACAGGAGCTCAGTCTTTAAAAACTGTTCAGCATAAATAGTATTCTGGTTTGCAGAATAAAAAACGAGGGGGAGAAGCTTTACTTGGTTTTGATTATTGACAATTTCACATATATAAAAAAAGATTTCTCCAATTACTGCTAGGCACTTTCCACTGGAGATTGTAGCAATATTTCAAAAAACTACACAACAAAGATTTACAGACTTTTCAAGAGAGATGAAGTTTCAAGTTTGAAATTTTCTGTAATTTTACTTATTTAAAAAAGATCCTTTCTTGCCTCATAACAAAGAAAAATAATCACTGGTTTATTTACTTCTCTTCAGAAACACAAGCAGCCAGGAACTCAGAAACTGAACTGAGAAAAATGAGGCACTGATTGGACTCATTCCTGTAAGATGGTTCAGTTAAATATTACACTATGTACACGGATTATTTTCTTATCTTTTAGCAAATAGTTTGCTAGTCAGTCTTGACTCTCACTAATCCCGCTCAATCTCAGATTTGCTGTATATTTCCAGTTAAAAAAATTCAGCCCATTGTTTATTGCCAATATCTAGGATTCAATAACCATTGCATATATGTACCTGGAAAAAGAACTGTAACACTACAATAATTAGAAATACCTTGCAATTAATTTATAGGCAACATTTTGGCCACACTTGAAGTTTTTTTCATATTCTGCAATATAATGAACCCCTCAACAAAAGAGAATCAGAGCCATACTTTAGTTTGCTTAGAAGAAAATTAGATTTATTGAGGGAGAGGTCTACTTGTAAAAACAACTTAATCAGACATTCAGTCATTTAGCTAACAGAGGGAAAGGCTGAGCAGTTGAGAGTTTAGTAACAATAAGTGATGACATCATTAAGTTGTTCAACTCCCACCTTACAGCTACTGAAATTTATTGCAGGCTGTGGCTGCTTGATCAATACAAGTATGCAAAGCAGCCTTTGGGTTTTAAACCTGTTCTGAGGTGTTTGAAAGTTGCATGAAAAGCAATGTGATAGCTATGCTTAATTGCTGTCTTGTAACTCAGGTGAAGGAAATTACATGATCTGCAAGGTGTCTCCTTTAAGTGAGGGGAGAGACCCTAACAACACTAAAGCTATGTGGTGTTCTATCATCACTTATTAAAAAACAAACAAACAAAAAAATCCAACCAAATTCTGGAAAGTGATCAAGATCCCTTAAGAATATTGTGATTGTACTTATTAATTGGACTATCTTCTAGTACATTAAATATTAGGAGGGAGAAGGACAGAGGGGTTTAATAGTTTCTATGTTGTCAACATGAGAATAAACATATCTCAACTTTAAAAAATGTGACAAGTGTTCCCCATGTAAAGGGGGAAATTAATGAGGGCTTATTGCTGGCTTTAGCTCCACACAGCAATTCTAGCAAGAAATATCAGAAATAATAATTGAATTTATTTAACAATTATCTGTTTTCCTTCTTTCAAAATGAATAAAAGAATGAACCAATTCAGAAAGGGTTTTTTTAATCCCTTAGTAAATAGCAATTGTTTTATTCTCCTTCTTCAGACAGTAAAGGGTATCCACTGCTCCCAGGGCTGAGATTTTCCTTTAGCCAGCAGCTGAACTGGTTCTGGGCCATTTCCCAGCAGTGCAGGTTACAATGTCACACCTGTCAATTATCACATTTCCCGGCTTGGGCTGCCGAGTGTTTCAGCAATACCATGACAGTGCACACACATGCTGCTGTATGCAAATTGCAAACTTATACGTGCATCCTGAATGGCTTCTTTTGGAAAAATGGGGAAAAGATTACTGGGGGAAAAGTAAGTCATTCTGGGTTGCTTTCATAACATGCAGCATCAAAGCTACTTTCACAAAATGGCACCAATCCCTACAGACTCCAAGTACCCTGAAATTCAAAGATCTGATATGCAGAAGACAAAATTCCAACACTTAAACACTATTTATCGCACCTTTATTCTGTGATGCAAAACAATATTTGACAGAGTTGTTTCTTCTTTTAAATAGCTCAAGATCCCATACCCCTGTTGTGCGTGAACTGACCATAACCCTCATTCCACATCACCCTGAGCTGATGGAGGGGAAGAAGTAGAGCACAGGTAAATAGAGGGTGGGGGGGAAGTTGTTTTAAAGGTTTGTTTTACTTCTCTCATTATCCTGCTCTGGTTTTATGGTAATAAATTCAATAATATCCCCAAATTCAGTCTGATTTGCCCATGATGGTAATCTGTGAATGATCTCTCCCTGTCCTTATACCAGCACATTAATCTTTCATTGTATTTTCTCTACCCTGTCCACTTGAGGAGGGGAGTGATAGAGAAGCTTTTTGGGCATCTGGCATCCAGACAAGAGCTGTGGTAGATATTTGGAAGCCAAAGAGGTGTATTTTTTCAAGAAGGGGAAGTTAGGGTCTCCTTCCTGTTTTCCACATCCCACTGAGGCATAAAGAAAAAGGCAGAAGCCACACAAACAAAAAAAATTTGAGTATGCGTCTTTCCCAATGGGAAATAAGAGAAGTAAGCAAAACACGAGTAATAGAAGTCTGAGCTCTGATGCTTTGGTAAAATCACTTCTATTTTGGATGGGACTGTGTTTCCTAAGTATACTGCTGTTGGCCTTTTCCATAGCTTTGCTGATTTTGTAACCTTCTACTGGAGGCTTCAGCCAGCTATTTTGAGAAATATAATTTAAAAGAGACAATATCTATTCTTGTAAAACATTACTAGAATTAAATTACACATTACTGAGCTCCTTTATCAGAAAACTTATTTTAGAATAAAATATAGCTTTTTTTAGATTATGTTAGGGAAAAATGTGGGGTTTTTTAATGTGCTGATCAATTTGTATGGAGACTATGAGTGTCTTCTCATGGTTCTGAGAAGGCCTCTCCTGAATACAGGAATGGGGGGTAAAAATGAGTGAATACATTATCTTTCAAATGCTATACAGAATAATAATCTAGAGAAACACTTATACATTATAATTATGTGCTATTTAGAGTCCTTATCTAGGTAGAAAGGCACAGTGAGGAGCTATAGATAGGAATGTTATTTTCAGTGTAACATCTTCATTTCATTTCATTCATCTTCTCACTGATGTGATTTTGATCACCTCTCAGAATCCTGATTTGTTGGAGGTTTTTATATCATATATCCTTACCAAAGTTGGAATTTATTTTTTTAACTAAGATGATATTTACTATTCAAAGAGTCTGTAAACTTCCCAGATCAAATTAATCAGCTGAGAAGCTTCTGGAATTTTAAATATGGTCTCTATAGCAATAAATAGGTTTCACTGTTGATTTTTTTTTTACAAGAAATAAAACAGATACTTATTTCATTCTACAAATTGATCATGACAGCCAAACTCCACAACATGGCATTTTGGTGCTGTTCTATGACTCTCCTGAATGAAAAACTTATCACATATGATATACTTTCTAAGATGTTAATGTCTTTGCTATATAATATTGCATTGAAATATAGTGTTGTGCAGACCAGGGCACAAAACAGCTTGGATTAAATGTCTGGGAAATTAAATCCCTTTGGATGACTGTCAGAACTAGTCTGCCTCCATTATCCCAAGACACAAGCTGGCACATTATCATTTTTATACATAGTTAAATATCCAGACTCTGATTTCATTAATCATTCAGTTTATCAGTTCATGCAAATTTACTAGGGAGAGGGCATTCCCTGTCTTCACATGAAATGCTATCCTAAAATACTATAGATGTATTACATAATATAAATGTCTGACATTTTAGCAATAATAATAGCACTGGAATCAAAGGTGTTTTCCCCTCAGTTCCCCTTTAGCCTGCATACATTTTCATTTCTGCAACTCCTACTCCTATAACAGAATTACAGAAGCTTTCTTAGACCAAAATAGAGGAAAAATAAAAAAAGCTTTTTTTTTTGAGTACTTCACCCCACTTTAATCACAGGTGGCTCCAGAAGTGCAGATCTTTATCCCCATCAAATGCCAGAGGAAAACTCGTATTTCCTTATAAGCCAGGGAGGAAATAAAAGACCAGTATCTGCAGAATAATAAGCTGGGTCAGCTTCCAAAATATGATGCCAGGGAATTGGAACCTCCTGCCTTGCAAAATGGATCCATTTTCATAACACTGGAGACCCCTCCTGTCTCAAGCCAAGACCATGATCACACCACAACCCCTCTATAAAGTGACTAAGCACGAGTGGTCTACTCAGCAATACTCACTCTTACTTCATAAAACTGAGCTCTGAAATTTTCCAGTTGAGTCATTTTCAGGCTCATATTTATAACACAAACTGTGATTCATTCCCAATTTGTCTCGTCTTGGATTTCATGCCAGGACCAACTGGAAGAGATATGCCCTTCCACTCTTCCAGGATGTATTGCAAAGAGCTGGAAAGAATTTTGGTGTTCTGTGTAAGCACCATGCTAATACACAGTGCTGCTATTGTGCCGCTGTGGTGGCATTGTAATATTTTCCATTATTAGCAGACAAAATAACTTGTACGCTATTTCAGGCAAAATTTTAAAGCACAGGCTTATTTTCATTTGCATCCTTTATGAAAAAAAAAAAAGTAGAAGCAAGATGTCTTTACAAAATTAGGTCGTGGCAGGTATAGGTCCTTTATCAGTAGAATCAGGTACTTCAATGTTTAAATTTAAAGGTAAAAATAGTTACAGATAACTGGTGTCATCTGCCACAGTATTTTCTGAGATCTCATTTCTTATATCCAAACTAACATCCATACTTGGGAAGAAACAGTGAACTGTTAACTATATACCAGTTTTGGTGTAAATTTATTATTTTAAAACCATTTCCTGTAAAGGAAAGTTGTGTAAAACCCAACTCTGTACTTTGACTAAGGTAATTTCTTGTGATTTTCAGGAAACTAGATCCTGAAATTATGCTAAGATGCCAATCATAACAAAAATAATTTCCTTTTAAAGACAGATTTAGATGATATACACTGTTATCCCAGTCTGTATCTGCCATTATTAAGCAGAACATGACACTTTAGTCCAAATTGGATGAAGAAACAGATATCACTGATAATCCTTATATGTAGGCATGGAGTTACGGTTTAAGATGGGTCTGGATACTGAGACATACCATACTATTTTCTAATTCCCACTGAGATTCTCCCACTCCTCTTTCCTTGGCATTTAGTCTCCTTGTTCAAGAGGAATTACTGATACATAAAATCAACTAACATATTGTAAATAAATTCTATTGAAATAATGCCACTATTTAAGAAAGCAAGGCAAACAGGATGTGGTCCTAGATGCGAGTACAATATCGATCCTGGATTGTGCCTGTCTTAACAGGGTAAGGCTTTTGTATGCAGTCACTAAAAAGAGCTCAGAGCAGTGAGGTATGAAAATGTGTCATTTTGCTATCACTGCATGTACACACTAATAGCATATTCCCTTGACCCTCTCTTTTTCCAGTTTACTCCATGTCCTCTCCCACTTAGATTTTTTCACCCAGTTACCTCCACCGCCTTTTGAACATTTCCTTCTGTATCACCTAGCCCAGCTAATTGTTTCATGACTTTCCTTCTAATCCAATTCTTTCTCATCTGCTATCCTTTTCTAAATCCTGGCACAATATAATCTTTTTTTCAGATTAATTTCCATGCTGTTACGTGAGGCTATCCCCATCCTCCAGCATCACGGAACAGGCCCTGTTCATGCAGATTGGCAGTAGAACACTAGAACTCCAGGAATTCATTCATGTTAACAGTTAAATTAAATAAGGGAGTTTAAAAAAATAATTTAGATTAATTAATTAATTTAGAAAAAGAAAAAAAAGGGGCAGTTTGCAGATAAAACTTTCATCACCAAATGTCATTAAGAGCATTGCGTTCTAGCACCAGATATTTTTCTCACATAAATGTGACTGTCAGTCCCTTGGTTGATATGCAAAGTAATTTTATCAAACCTGCCAGGGTAAATCATTTTTATTCATAGAGAGTAATACTCAAGCAAGTTTTCTGCTTAAAGATGATGCAGAAACGTTTTGTAAAACATCTTGTAGCAGCCTACATCAAACAGATCAGTGATAGATCCCTGATTTTGAGCTAAGAATCATGCAGTCCCACTGAAGTCTCTCTTGGCCTGTACTGAGAGATGCTGGGTTTGCTGCAGATAAAGACATACCCCTTTAAAATAAACAAGCACTTGAAGTAGTTGAATCTTACTAGTTTTAAAATGTCTGAGCTTTGTACATCCCCAGGGTCTCTCTGTTTGCATCTCCTTAAACAATACAAGCCATTATTAAGAACATGAATAATGTGGCATGCTATCATATTAGGATATAATTAAAAACAAGACAGCAAAGCCTCAAAGCTGTGCTGAACATACCACACATATTGCAGTCTTCTACATTTGTTCTGAATTAAAATCCTACTTTTTACTTGAAACCTCTCGCCTGTGCTCCCCACACAGCAGCTAGTGCCTATTTGAAAAAACATTCACTTTTGGCAGAACAGCTGAACCATCAGTTTGGGATTGGGGGATTGCAGGGAACCAACCAACGTGCTTCCCCAAGCTTCCCCTTTCTCTCTGCCTGTTGGAGAGTGCTTAGGGAGCCATGGGAGCAGGAAAAGTTCACTCCTCACAGAGCTTCCCATCATGTGGTCAGGCTGACAGCTCACCAAACACCCAGCCCCACCAGCCTCCCCCCTGGAGGCAGCATATCTAGACCCTCTTTCCCCAAGGTACCACCTTCCACACTACAGCAGTCCCATGGGGGCCTCTCCCACAGCAAAGGGACTGACTCTGCAGCTGTGATCATAGCCAGGACTTCCTCAGGACCATTAGGACTTGTACAAAACCAAATTAAGGCACCCACACATTCTTCCATCAGGCACTCCATTCTCAGAGCCAGCTTTCTCTCACTAATCTATTTAACTAACCTCAAATATTATGTTAAAAGCCAAGAACATGGTGGCAGGTGACCTAATTTTACTCAGCTATCAGCTGACTCAGCTCCAGGAGTGATGCCAGGCAAGCACAGCCTGCTGTAGGAGCCCGTGCTTTGTGACAGCTCCTCTTTCCCCCTTTCCCTACTGCTGCAGCAGGTTGGCACCACAGAGAAAAGCAAGCAGAGAGCTGTCAACCTGACTAAACCCTCTGCAAGTGGCCAGTGTGCTCTGCCTACTGATTTTAACTCACAATTCCTCTCTTCCACACCTTGAAGAGTAACCAGGCTATCTGCCTTAAGCACTGCCCATAATGCCAACCTAAACCTCCTCAACTCCACAACCTCTTCAGACTTGTCAGACTGTGAAGAAATCACCAGGGCTTTGTGGCCAGGAAGAATGGAGGCCCTCGAGGACAAGAAGGAGCTCTAAGAAGTAATCAGAGAAGAACCTGGTGGCTGCATTTCTTCTGCCAGGGGTCAGAAGAGTTCAGAGGCTTTGGGGATGACCAATTAAACAATTAGTTGCAGATATTGCAGAAATATGTCTGGAGAAGGTCTTCCCAGGCCTGCCCAGGACCATTTCTAAAGCCAGCTATGGATTGATACCAGACCTGAAACACTGGAAACCTGCTGAGCAAGGATGGCAGCTATAAACAGTGTAGGTGCTTTGGTGTCTGGCTTTGCTTTTGTGGTTTTGTCTGAAGAGGCGAGTGAGCTGGTGTCACTCCAGCTAAAGTGGCTCAGCACACAAGCCTTTAACCAGTCTAATCTAGCAGAAGGCTAATCTAGCAAGATACAATGACAATCATCCCTTGGGCAGGATTAAGAGCTGTTTAAAATTAAATATTGTTGGGGGAGAGATATGAGTAATAGTGGGAACCCCCAACAGAGCAGTTCCTAATGCCTTTGCTTGTGTTCATGGACTTCCCTATCTTATTGCCCAGGCAGTGAAGCTCTAACTCTTGATTGCCCCAAATACAGCTAGAAGATCAGACTTCAGTCAGGAGCTTTGAGCAACTCCATGAGAAATATCAACAGCGACAAAGCCTTCCCCCCCACACCATGACCTCTATCAGTGAGAAAAGGTTTGGTAGGGGGAAGTGGCTAGTTTGATTTTGCGGGTGGATTTTGTTCTTTTTCAGCCATCAAAGCATTAGACTTCTCAGGAATAAAACACATGGTAAACTGACAAATTTGTTCTATCTCCTGACACACTGTCCTCAGCACGACCTGCAGCTCAGATGATTTCAGATCTGTCAACCTGCGCCATGGCCCTACTTTACGAAGCAGAGATGCCATGGCCACAGCCGTATATTGTCACCCAAGGGTCCAGTAGAGACATGCCAAGTTGCCCATTCAAGCAGAGAGCAAGGCCTGGTTTCAGATATGACTTTTCAGATGTGGTAGAGCCAGGTTGTGGCAGAGTAGTAAAAACTGACAAGACAAGCTCCTGACGAAGCTTTCTCCGAAGTCTGGAGTGCTGCTATGGAGACCATCTTTGAAAGCAGGCTCAGTGCCTCTTTTGCAGAGCTTTCAAGTTTTACCACAGCGAAGAAAAGTGATATTTAAATTTTGTCCTGTTGCCTGATCTATTGCTCTGTATCTTGTTCCTGCCTCACCAGGACAACAACTTCTTATTATCTGTATTGGTTCAGCTAATTATTCCATTAATGATTCAGCTAATATAGTTTAATACAGGAAGTGTAGATGTCATATCATTAAAAAATTATTTATATATTCTAGACCTTTACCATAATCCATCTTGAGATGTGTTAATTTATTTCTCCCCTGGTGTTTATAAGGTATGACATCCTGCAAGTAACTAATTCTGGATCTCCGTTCTCTTTGAGATTTAATCAGCATTTGAGACTTACATCTGGTATTATGCCAGGATAACTAGAAAGCAAGAACAAGCAAGCTTTCCAGCATTTGGCAGTTCCTTTGAAACAATCAGAATTTTAGAAGTTGATGTGAAACCCATAAAAACCTTTCAAAAACTAGCTGTTCTTTCTCACATTAAAAAAAAATTAAAAATAAACTTCTTGCTTATACAAGCGTGATTAAAATAGTGCTTAAAAGTTCATTAAAAAACCTGCACAATTTTATTCTAGGTTGTCTCAAATAAAAGGAAAGCTAAGTAAATCTAATTGCGTTCTCAGTAGCACAATGTAACCGTGGGTCAGGGTGACCTGGATAGCTTAAAATACAGATCCAGGGAAAACACAACCAGAGATTCCCTTGGCTGAGAAAAAGAGCTTTTCATCTTACATCTCCAGGTAACCAAGGCCATGTAAGTGTAGTGGGTGATGTGGTAGGGAGACTGACTTCATTATTCATGTTTTCTTATCTCTTTTATTAGTCACCTTAATTAACACCAAGTTGAATAGTACCTCAGACAGAAATCTGTGTATGACTCAATTCAATTATTTACGAGACAATTGCTAATTAAATAATGTAGTTCATTTAGCAATAGACACGTGTAAGGAGAGCTTGCTACTGTTTTACAGTGAAGGGGGTTTTTTTAAATTTGAGGGACAAACCAAATGAAAGTGAAAAAACAAGAAGGAATATCAAGGAAGGGACATGACTTAGAGAGACACAAATGTTCCAAGTGAAGGCAAGCAACAGTGAGTGCAGATTTTGTATTATTCTCTGGTTGAGCTTCTACTAACAGGATTGGCCTTCACACTCCATTTTTAAACCATTAGATTACCTGGCAGTAGAGAATAATTCATTTGAGTATAAAAGCTCACAGAGCCATTTTGCTCCTCTGAACCTCCACACAAAAATTGTTGATTAACAGGCCTCCTAGCCAGATCTTCCCATATTTGTACCTGCAGCTCCAGGTTTGATCTAGCTACATGGCCTACACTGTTATATGTCTTGGTTCAGTTTATTCCCCTTGGGAATGAAGTTAAATAGGGCAAAGGTAGCAAGGAACCCTCAAGGGGCCAATCACCATGTTGTCATACAAAAAGGGACTGAAGGGCTCCAGTGTGGAAGATGTGAGGAGAGGCTGGAAGGGTACAAATTTTTGAAACTTCAGGCACTAGAGAGGCCACGAGAGGAAGAGGGTGAATGAATGGTGAGTGCTGGGTTAGGAATAATGGCAGTGGCAGGGACACAGCTCTGTGAAGGGGAGGAGGAGAAAATCATGGTCGTGGATCATGTGCAGGATCCAAAGTTGTCCTAGTGGAGATAGTAGAGGGAGAGGGAGGATACTGAACCATCAAAGAGGAAAGCAAAACAGATCCAGGAACAGGCACAGGCGGAGACAAGACAGTTAAAAGCTCTGATTGAGGTGGGGGCTGTGGTATGAGTAAGTGGTTGGTTGAACAAAAAAAAATTTTTTGAAAAATAGTAAAGGTGGAGCCCTAGGAGAGCCCTCTGCAACTGGGAGAGCATCACCCCACCTGCAAGGGAGCAGAGAGGTAAGTTAAAGCTTCCCTGTGAGCTCTTCTGTTCTGTAGCATAAGCTTTCCTATGAAATAGAAGGCATTTGATCTCCACATAAAAGCTTCACCTAAGTCTGATAGTTGCAATTCTGGATAATTATGTCTCAGACAGCTGGCCAAGAAAAAATAAGTGGATTTGGCATAAGCAGGAAAACAGCCTGTAAGTATGCTCTACTCGCTTATTCATTCCAGGTAATATACTAAGGAACAGGACTTCAGTGGATCTTTTCAAGATCCACTTTAAGGGAATAAGCATTAAAATATCAGAGGTACAATCAGGGTATTATACAACTGCAACATAAAAATTGTAGACACAGATAAAAATCACACAAAGTGCTATTTTACTGTGCAATTGTAACTGGTCAGATGCACTAGGGCATGACAGTAATCAAGGCTCACTGAAAGCAATTACAGTTACAGGATAAGAAAATATGCAAAAGCACATTTAAACCTGAGCCAAATTCAGCATGAAGCAGAAAGCCTTTTCCGGTTATCCTATGCAAAGAATAAATAAGTCAGCACTCAGGAGCACAGAAACTTTTCATTTTGTTTCCAAAAAAAAGCTCAGCAGAACCCAACCGTTTTCCAAAACAGGAATTTAATGCTAATTATCAGTGTGAAAGTGAGACTACAAAGTGGGTACTTTATTCCTATAAGCAATCTAATATGCCACCAGACTCTTTTTATAAACTGGATTTACCTGGCTCAGTGTGAAACAACACATACATTTCATTACTTGCTGTGCTTTATTTGCTTATCAACACAGCCATGAACCAGACTACAATGTTGGCCCACTTCATTCTAGCACCTGCCCAAACCTCTGCAGCCAACCCTTCTGCATCCTATCACTGGCTAAAACACCAAATGCACAAGCACACCAGCCAGAGGGGAGCTGACAGAGCTACAGGTATTTGGGTTCTTTGTTTGTTAGCACAGTGCAAACACCCAACACACATGACTCAGTTGTGTTTGCAAATCCTCTCTTCCCACCCACCTCTGGGTCAGATGTGTCTGTCCCAAGTAATCTTCCCTAGATAATATATCAAACATAACCCTTTTTTCTTTAAGGGGCAGAAAACTGCTTTTCTGACTCCAAGGCATTTCTCTGAAACAGGAACTGGAGCTGATCTATTCCTTCATAGTCACAAAAGCCTTTCCTGACCTTAAAATTCACCAAAGATTTATTTGGATGGGTATTTTAAGGCACAATACTAGGTCACAATAGCTATCTTGATCTAACAAACACCTTCTAAAAGCTTGGACAAAAACAAAAACCAAATTTTACTTCTTACTGAAATGGCTTGTTTGAAGTTTTGATTTCCCTCTATGGTCTCAGAAGGTTATTATCCTCACTTTGTTTTAATTAGAGCTTCAAACCAGCACTGTTTATGCTGAGCAAGCCGGGTCTGGTCCAGCTGGACCACACTTAGCACACAGGTTGTTCCCATTGCACTGGGATAGGCAGTATTGCCGTGCCTGCTGGGCTGGAAGCAGGGATCAGGGATCTGCTGCAGTCTGAGAAAGAGAAGGCAGTGGTAGCTCCTTGCCTGCTCATGCTCTTCACTGCTCAGCCTCATCTGCAGCAGCAGCTGCAGCTTTGGGCAGAGCCTTACTGTCTGTGCTCCTCAGAGGATGGTTGCTGCAGCTGTAAACCCCAGAAGTGCAGAGCAGGGAGAATCAGCAGCAATGGAATAGCAGCCCCACAGCATATCATATCAGATGATAGTATGGGTCTTTGTGCTCTTCTGCCAAGGATGAGACAAAAATCAGACATCCTGCAAGGGAGGTATTGCAAAGCCCTCTGAAGGCCCTGCAGCACTTCTCCTTTCTTCTCTGGCTTGCAAACTTATAGGGACTGGAACCCTTCATGCCTTCACATCCTGTATTCCTGCATCAGCCCGTGAGCATTCCCTGAAATCACCATCCTGCCTGCAGCAACAAAGTGCTGAGACCATCTGGGACTACTTATAACCCCTGTTACTCTAAACTTTAGGCTAAACACAGTTTAAAACCGCTTCTCTATCCTCCAAAAATACTGAATACACCAAACAGCTCCAGAAACCATCCCTAGAAGTAGCAGCCTGTCTGCTCTCCAGCAGCAGTGTAAATCTTCTTCACCTTAATCCTGCCCTGCAAGTGTTCATGCCTATGGAAATTATGTGTTGTGTAGATTACACAAATTTGCCTGAGGGGTGGCCTGTCTGAAGTACAGCAAGACTGTCTAAGTGTTAATGGTAAATCTTCTGTAGCATACTTTGTTCTACCCTTTTTTTTTTTAAGTGACTCGAATCCTTTGACAATTTAAAAAGGACACAGAAAGCATAACCTTATGAGCATCTTCACTCAGACTGCTGCAATTTAATAATGTATTAAATAATAATGATGTGGTGAATCAGTCACGGTTTTCCTAGGTTTGTTTTTATCACGTTCTGCAGTCTTCCCACTGCAGGTTGTGAACTCTTTGGCTCTCACAGGGTAATCATGAACAGGTTGAGTTGGCATTTGGATAGGAAATCCACAGGGAGGCCATAGTAGTCATTTAGATTATTCAATTACGGAAAGAACACTTTTCTCTTTGTATTTGTAGGAATTATTCCACATACCTTGAGAGTCAGCCCTGCTTCTCAGATAAAGATTATTAAGAAGCTGTAAGCCTTCATGTTTTCAATTTTGTGGCTCCACTTTTTTTTTTTTCCTGTGGAAGTATACAGCTCTCTGTAATGAATGGAAACCTAAAGACAAAAGGCTTGATTGGTCAGCTTCATAGTTATGTTAGCATTCCATAAAAACAAAGGTATTTCTGGACTGAAAGCTCCCCCAAAAAATCACCATTTCAAGCCACTTGTGTTTGTCAGCCTTCTTTTCAATCTTGGCACCTGATTCAAATCCAGCTGCTGAAGACTATGCCTTAAAAACATAAGCTTCAGGAGCTGTCGATAAAATCCTGGGTTCTTTTCCCTCATCATGTGTGTTTTGGGATAGGATAACATTGTTAAGTCAAATTAAACCACTGCCATTTATTTCCCAAAGCAGATCCCCAGCTGCATCTCAACCATCAGGACTGCCTACTGTTTCTGCGAGTTCAGAATCAAAAGCACTAGGAGAAAGAAAAATGCAAATCCCAAATGGCTCTGCTGCTCAAGGTTTCTGTTCACCTGATGGAAACCTGCAGAGACAGAAGGTAGGTAAAAAGTATTGGGTTGCTCCTACTCTCTTCCCCAGGGTTACCTGGCTACCAGGATGGGCCTCTAAACAAGTCATAATTCTGCCAACTGGCTTCCTCATTGCTTGAGAATGCAGCTCTAATTTACACCAGCTTCTTATAGCAGGCCAGAAGGTACAAATAAACTCTAATGCAAATGTATATTGGTCACAGTCTTTCTTCCAAAGCCAAAACTCCTACACCAGTAACCAAGATAAAGGAATAAAGTAGATGCCACAATGGAAGTCAAGAATCTACTAGGTAGATTGCCTCTTTTAGGGTTGTTTTATCCTAAAAGAGAAGAGCAAAATCAGACCCAGCAGAATCGAGAATGAGAACCCGTTAATTTCAAATATTGTTAATAGGGAATATTCAATAAAAAAGTGATGCCAAATGCAAAGGATTTATTTTGCTGGGTTTGGTACAGTGCTAAATAAAAATAAAAGTCTTACACTCATGCATCACTGAAATGAACAATCACTGTCAATTAGTACTTGCATTCAATATTTAGTGAAATTATTTTACAATACTCTCAATCTTCAACATTACTACTAGTGTTATTTTGTTTAATGTATACAGCATCTCATTCAAATTCTGCCACTTCTGTTAAGTGCTTTTTATGAGTTATTGATGCTCCATTGTTTTGCATCTACTTCATTCTTCACCATCAGTGACAAGATTTTTAATCTTTACACAAAAGAAACCAGGCTCAAGCAAGAATGACCTGTCAAGAATGCTTATGGCTTTGTGGTTAGCTCTCTCCTGAGTGTGATTTAATCAATGTGGTGCTGCCTGACAACATACAAGATTCAGTAACATAATAAAGTTTAGATGTTAACCATTTGAGACCATCAAAGAGAGAGGTATAGACGACTGGGGATTTGCAATAGCACAAAAGCCAAGTCATCTGGGACATACAAGCTTCTTCTTTAACAAATGGTCTGAAGTGGGTTTTATTTACATAGGGCAACTGCATGTTTGCATTTTACTGCTGCTTGAGTTTTCGTATTAGTGTTATACAGACTGTGGACAGCAACAACAATATCCAAGTGCAGTTCTGTAACTGGGCCTTATCTTTACGTGAAGATCAGTTTAAGCCACCTTTTTGGGCAGTCTTTGACCTCGCTGTTGAGCAAACATGGCACTTGCTGCAACATACATTTGCTAATACTAAGTGCACTAGTGCCACCAAACCACATATAACATAGAAGACAGCACTTGGACAACCATTCCAATGCATATTTCAGGATAGACACTGTAGGAAGGAGACTCAGGAGGGCTATTAATGTGCAGCCATGATAGGAAGAGAGGTGGGCTGCTCTAGTGATGAGGGATAGGTGACTGGGGTCTAGGTAAAAAACCTTCTGCAGTGCTTATGGACTAATCTTCCAGACTTTTATTCTGCTCCAGTGGATAAGCACTCATGCCAGGGTCTATCCCTGAAAGCTACATGTCTCCTCTCCTGTCAGTCTGCTCCACCTGGCAACAGGTCCACGCTTTCCCTGACACACTGGTGCCGACCTTGCTAAGTCAGCTGGAACACTTTAGACGTTTAAATCCAGCCTAAATCAGTCCTCTAGCTCCCCTTTACCCACCACATTAGATTTAAACTGTCTGCTCTCACCTTTAGTGCCCCGCATAACTGCACGTTTTCTGTGCAGAGGTTTGCTTTCTCCACTTAACATGACATCAGTCTTGATGTCTCCCTTACCTACCTCTCCAGCAAGCTTTTCCATCTCATACTGCCTGGTTTGTGAGATACAGTGCTGCTTCTGGTTCACTGAATTTGAACTTTTCATTCAAATCCCTCCTTTTGAGTTCATTTTGGTGGTGCCTACAATTAGTGGCTCACTGATCATAATTATTTTAAATAAACCATTTAGTTAAGCAATCGAGGTGTTTACAAGCCCCAACAGCTTAACAGCTTGATATTACTGCTGTAATGTGTGAGGTAGTTTCTCACTACATCTCCTCCTGCTGTTTATTACTCCTTTTTTAATCTAAAGTCAGATAGTAAATTCTTCAGGGAAGTGATTATATCATTCTTTTGTCCAGTGCAATGCCTGTCATGTTTTAGGGCACAATAAAATGTAACACAGAATGTGCACAAACTGATGCCTGCAATTCAACATAGACTCAAACCCATTGATAAAATTAAGAAAAAGTAAGACTTAAAACCCAAATGTCACGGTGTGTTTTCAGGGATCAATAAAAACAGCAGAAATCCTTAACAGGATAACCATCTTAGGTGAAAGGCTTCATTTACAAGTCTCCTTAAAGAAGCAATGCCACACTTCAGGAAAATTGGGAAAACATTCAAGCAAATAGTTCTACAGAGGTGCTTAAAACTCAGTAGACTGAATGAATGAGAATGGCCTATTTCAGTCTATGTAAGCAGGCAAGAATGTCTGTCTAGAAACAGTTTTCCAGGACATAGCTGTCATATGCTTCAGATGAATGCTGTGCTTGCTTCTAGTACAGCTGAAGTCTATGACTTAATCTTATCTGTTTAACATCCAAGATTCCAGTTTTAGATTTTTGGCAGCAAGCATATGCTCCCCCTGTGGCAACTGCATAATAACATTATAGAGTTAAAAAAACCAGATCCTTTAAGGCTCAATTACCTCATGAAACTATTTTAAAATTCAGGGTGAACAAAACTGCAGTATTTCAGTTTACAAGCATCATTTTAGTTTACAGCTGTTTTAAAGGACCCATTCCAGTGCTTTATGTCTTTCACCACCTGCAGAACTGAATGAAAATACTTATTCTATTTAGCAGAGGGCTACCAGAACCAAAAGAGCAGAGCTAAATGAGAAAGAATACAGTATTTTAAATCAAAGATAAGATCCAGGATAGCTGACTTTATTACCTCTCTGCAACACTGAAGATAGGTTAAAAATCTTGTGAGGCCAGAATAAAAACAACCTACAGGCAAGCAGGAATCTTTAAAATGGTCTATTCTCTAAATTAGTATTTATATTAATACTTATAATCCTGACACAACCAAATCAGGTTTTTAATAATTTTAATGACTGTTTTTGAACACTGTATGTTTATAAAAGGATGCGTCTCTTTAACCTGTGGAATTAATTCATCTGCATTCTAAATTCTTTGGGTAGGAGCTCTCAGTGATTATTAATACCAGCTGGAGGCTCCATTGTAATATAAAATAAAGAAAAAAAAATGAGATACACTATAAAGAATAAGCCAGACCTTGAAAGAGCACTAACTGGAGCCAGGAAGGACATCCTCCTCCCTGAAATAGCGAAGACTAAAGAGAAAAGCTATGAATCACAAAACCGAAAAAGAAGTAAGGGAAGCAGGTAAAAGAACAAGGTGAGGGCTGCAGGAGGGGAATAGTGGAGAGCGAAGGGAGGAAAGATGACAGAGTTGAAAGGAATCAGTCTTTTTGGTTTGAGGTTAACCAAAGGGTTATCCAAAGGAATTATGCTACCACTGGAGGAAAGGGAGTTGAAGGTTTAAATAAATGTCCTGGTCTGGGATGCCAAGCAGAAACCCCAGGCAATGCCAGGTTTTCTGCAGAAGAGTTGAAGGATTCAGTGAGCATTGCCCAAATGAGCTCTGCCCAGATGCAGGAGAGAATTAGGATTGGAAAGAGCAGGTCTCCCTCCTCACCTTTCTCTTAGTGAGCAGTAAAGGGATGCTAAAAGGTACAGCATGCTAGCTTTGTTCTGACAGCACAGCAGGTACAGGTGTTGCCCTTCACACCAGAAAGTTCATGCTGCTGTACTAATGTTTATTAACTGCAGCTGATACCAGAGGGGCCAATTCTATTACAAAGTGGGCAGGCAAGTGTCCATGTCCTTTTGTCCTCTGCAAAGATGGCCCCAAGGTAGTACGTGTGGTTTCACACCAGTGTACCTATTTACTAGGAACCAATATGAGGCCATATATACACTTCATTCAGAACAGCTGTCTGGCTGCAAGGCTTTCAGCAGAGCTGGGAGAATGATGGGCAAGGGGGAGGGAAATTCCCTATGAATTATGGAGTTGGTCAAATGCCAGAAAAACTGGTCTGTCAAATAAATGATTTGAGAAAAACCAGCCACATTCACTGAACAGGGAAGAGTTTCTTCACGCTAGAGCATATCCATCTACATTTTCAAGCTGATTCTGAACCAGACATAATTTCCATTCCTTCATGTCTCTTCATGGCAGGCACTGATAATCTTTTCATAAATAGTTTTAGACCAAGAATTATTATGTGAAGAAATGTATGAATAACTTTGAATTACAAGTAAGTTAAAGAGTTTCACAGTCTGTCCATGAACTATGTACTGGTGAGGAAAAGCAGCTATCTTCACTGAATAAATAATTTGTCCAAAATTACTTTCTTAGTCCAGACTTACAGATGTACCAATTTGGCCTGGATTCAAGCCAGTCATTAAGTGAAAAATTGTTTCCTGAAACTCATCCAACAGGAAAGGTCAATTTTCACAAACCTTATATGTATTTAGTCACTCTAGGTAAAACATGATTTTTTGTAACTAGCTCACCAGCACCACAGGTCTGAGCAGTGATGTCTGCCTGCATCTGCAGACAGTCCGGATCATTAACTTTGGGAAACGTGAAGCACACCGTGAATGTCAATGTTGTGTGAACAAAGTGCTCTCAGGATCCTGTCAACAGCCCCTCGGGACAAGCATGGATGTGACAAGCACAGTGGCAGGTCCCAGACAGTCACTCCAGAGAGCATAAGGACTGGAAGGCTTATCTACAACCTCCCCTCCTTCCAGGTGCTTTTCTCCAGGGAAAAGCCTGCTGCTACAGCAGAGAGCAGTGAGTGAAAGTAGCCTCTTGCTACTCCTGCTCTACAAAAAGTGAAGAGGGTCCCCCTTGCCCCTGTCATGCCAGTTTGGAGCAAGGCCATGGCATGGCTGTCCATAGTAAGGATGCTATTTTGTTCCTGAAGCTCACTTCTTTTGGCAGCTATGCCAGCTTAGGCAATTCTTGCTTCTTGTTCCTTTAGCAATGTCTCAGTTGGGTATGCAAAGGTCTGTCTGGCTGTATGGTGAATCAGATCATGGACTGACCAGGAGCAAATATAACCTTGTAAATAAAAGTTATCTTTAACCAAGAAGGGAGGGAATGGGGCAAAAGGGCCTTCAGTTACCAATAGCTCACTGCCTGGCTTCTGGAGTAAGCAAGGATTCAGTGCCTAGAAACTTCCTCAGTGCCCAATAAAACATACTTGGGCACACTATGGCAAAGCTATCCTCAAAAGCACAAAGACAGGGACAGAGGCCCTTCAGTCCCCCATTATCCACCTCCCCAACTCACTCTGGAACGTTATATCTGTGCTGGAGATATAGTTCATTGGCCTGGTTTTGTAAAAGTGTGTTTGACTAGGTTTTCCTTTTATTTATTTATTGTTCTCCATTTAGTGATGTGTTTCCTCAACAATTTAAGAAGGTTACTTAAAGTATGTTTTTATTTACATATGATCTGTAAAATATTTGGGACAGCTATGCTGAAATAATTTGAGATAAAGTGATAAGAAAATTAAGTATGTGGTTGACAGCTGGGGAAAAGGAACAATGTTAAAGGCACATTTTAGCAAAAACAGTATTAATGTATTATACCTTTATTGTACCTTATAAACACTTAAACACTTGATTAAGTCTACTTCTATTTAAACCAAGGAAGCTACACCCATGCAGAAAGCAAAAGGATACATAGGAACATGGTGGATTAGGTCTAAACTGATGTGTAGTAACACATAACAATTTAATAGACATACCTGAACAAGAGCTATGAGTGGAAAAATAATACTAACATCAGAATAAACATTGGACTAATTAACTCCAGTTTTAGATTATCCCTAGATATATCTCATAAAGAGACGGTGGGATTTCCCAAGTCTCAGAAATATAAAATGGCCTCTGCAGCATTTATAAAGGAGATTACACTCTTCAGCTTTTTTGTTGTTTGTTTTTTTAAGGTTGTACAACTTGCAAAGAGACCTGCTAATAATTATGTAGATTATTTTACTCAGTATGAACTTCTTTGTTTAATATGTACCATGCTGTTATGCGTATGATAATGTTTAACATTAAGGTGTTGAAGCAATAGGGGAAAATCTTATTCTTAATTAATTTGAATACTGCCATTCTTTTTAATACTTTTTAAAAAGAAAAACAAGGTGGGGTGAGGCAAAAAAACACCTTTCCCTAGACCATGTTGCTCAAAGCCCCATCCAACCTGCCCTTGAACACTTCCAGGTATGGGGTACCCACAACTTCTCTGAGCAACCTGCTCCAGTGCCCCACCACCCTCACAGAATTTCTTCCTAATATCCAATCTAAATCTACCTTATATGCATTTTCCCTAAATGAGCTACCATCCAGATGTCATCAAAAGAAATTTGTGTGAAGTACTTGTTGCCCTTATCACCTGCAGGAAGCCTACAGTGCAATTCCTCATCCCCTGCTCCTCAGACACCAATCACAAATGTGGCCCTGGAGGCTGAGGCATAGGACAGCAGAAGAAGGCAATCGTGTATAAACCAGTTACAGGTTAAAAAAAAAAAAAAAGAAACAGCAGAGAATAGGAAGATTTGCCCTCTCAATTCAGCTTCATCCACCAAGTGCTCTTGCTAGTGCCAGAGAGCACAATATTTTAAAGACCACTGCACTGTTTCTACAAACCATCACTTGCAGGATGCAGGTACCTTTTCTCCAAGACTCATCTCCCCTACACGTGTGAGTCATTTCTGCACAAGGTAGTTTCATTTCAGGTGTAATAGCAGCACAGGACTATTCTCTGCCAGGTCTCTTTCCATAGTCTGTAACTACATCACCAGCTATTGACTTATGTCATCTCTGAGCTATGTCATAAATTTATAGGCAGGAAATAAAAACCACTCAACTGAAAGCAATCCTTTGTGTGACTCTACCTTTTTCATGTAAGAAATATGTGCATTTTTAAAATAATCGGAATAAGGATACCTCAGTCCCTCAGCTTGGTATGTCGTTTTCAACAGCATGGAAGAAGAACAGCATGCAGCATTGTTGCAAAACTTCTAGGGCTTTCTGGAAGAACTAGTAGACATCTGAAGGTAGGGAAGGTGAAAATCTCTGAACCAGCCTGTAGAAAACCTACAGTGATTCCTGAGAACTCAAAAGATACTCTGAACTCCTGGCTGGGATGTGTTCCAAATTTTCATAGATTTTTATTTGGTGAATCATTGTGTTGGAATAGCAGCCTCCTCAAATCAAAGTCATGGATACCAACTGAACTCCAGCAAAGGTAAACTTTGCCAAACCTTGCAATAGGATTATGTCAATGAAACCCTGACCTCTTTCCAGCACTTCTCTCTGTCATGTAAAACAGCCTTTAGTGAGGATTCACTAAACTAAATCCACTAAATTAGGAATGCTAAATCACCTCAGCAATTAGGGACTTCCTTGAACAGATGAGAACCAGAGCTAAGTGAAAGACACCAAAAAAGAAGAAACAGATTTTTGCCTACAAACTTTAATTTAACCTCAAGCTTTGATTTAACCTTAATCCCAAGTCCTTCTAAAAAGGCCTAAGGCAGCAGCAGTAGTGATGCAACTTGCTACCCACAAGCATTCAAAGATAGTGATGCAAAAATCACTACTTTGGCTTGAAAAGCTTGACACTGAGGGGTGAGTGCTTTTACTAAAAATTTTGAAACCACAGGATTTGCTTTTTCAAAAAATTTTACATGGTTTATATAAATCTGAGATTCTCCCCACGATCTCAGAACATCTGAATATGATGATTTCAGGAGAGCATTCCACGTCACTAAAAATATTAATACACAGACTCCCAGCTTGCCTCTGCAGTATTACCAGCAGAAATCTTTTGGGGCTGCAAGAAAGTTCAGCAACAGAGCAGCATGGCAGGAATTCCTGTAGGCAGGAGAGGAAAAGAAGTGATGAGAGTTGGAGTTCCTCTTAGCACCTCCTAGAAAAGCACACACATCATTTCATCATTGCCTGTGGGACAAAGGATGGTTATGCTACTGTGTGTCCTCACTTTGTGCATTTTCCACCAATTTGTGGTTCTGGCTTGAAAAGCTTCAGTGTGTCAAATCTGGATAAACTGAGCGCCCTGTAAAATTTAGGTGGTAAAAATATTTATTTTCTGATTTACAACTCAAACAGGTATCACTAAACTAAGGTGACTAGAAAGCTGAGACAGCTGAGATAAAGATGGGCTGGGTACAGGTTTATAGTGGTAACTGAAATGGATATTAAGAGGATTATACATGCAAATACTGTGCTGATGTGCTGAATCACATTTGGTCATATTTTCTGTCCCAGCCCTCATGACTGATTCCTACTGTGGGTCAGCATCTGCAACAAGAGTCTCCTGAAAGATGTTTGGCAACAGCCATTGTCTGATTTTTCCACTTTTAAAATAGAAGTTTCTAACAGAATCATTGCCTGTTCTTCAGTTTGTATTAGCATTTTCAGATGTACTTCCTCAATACAGATTTCTTGGCTATTTCAGGTTAAAAATGACATGGCACTTGGTCAGTGTAAGAAACCCTCTCAAATCTAGATATATCAGTCCATAAAACTCCAGTGGAGTTAGCTCAGACACACTCATTCCTGTAAGAAATGTCACGTGCCTGAAGAGCAGTTTTCTGTGAAAGTAGAGAGAGATCAGAGGGGACAAAAGCAAGAGGTGGGTGCACACTGGTTTCCCACTGACCTCCTAGGATGTATTTAAATTTTCTGCTTCTTTCCATATGTTTCTCCTTCCCTCCAGGGCACAGCTTTTGGGTGAGAGGATTCTGGTATGGATTAGGAGACCTAGACAAACTGCTGAGCACAGTGCCTTCCACAGGTCAGCTGAATGTCCTTACCACCTAAGAGAAGCCCACAAGAGAACAAATCTCTGTATTATGTCCTAAAATAACCCAGAGTGGTGCTTTCCAAGGGGGTTTAGGACAAGGCAATCAGTCCTATTATTATTTTACTGCCATGAGGGAGCTCTCTTCAAATGCATGGTGATAGAGCAATAATCTACAATGTACATCCATATCATCACTTGTGAGTCATATAAAACTCCTCCATTATCGTACACCATAAAAAGATTAAGCCACATGCACATTTTAGAAGGTAATTATTACATTTGAAGAAATGAAACCACATTATGAATTGTACCAGTACATTATTTAAGACAGGAGGCAGCACCAATTTACTTTTTTTTTCTATTAAAGGAGTTTTTCATAACTCTTACTTTCATAGAAAATAAAAGCTTAAAGTCAAGCACAGCTGCTGAAAAGCATTAAAGAAACTTGTGTCTGCAGTGCAGCACCAAAGCAGTAGGAGAGGTGTCAGCCAGCCACAGAAAAGGGCAGATGAGACAGGGAAAGCAGTAACAAGGGAGACATGAAATAATAGGAGATAGCAAAGATTTACACATGAGTTACTTGTTGCCATTCATTACCATCTATATCTATATCTATATCTCATCAGGGGAAAATGAAGTTTAGAAGAATCACAGTTTTGAAAATGTTGGAACATTATGATAATATCAAAGCTGATCACCAAAATCTCTGTTTTGATTTACACACATGTTGCTTACAGGATCTGGTTACATGTAAATAAGTGTGCATTTGGAAACAGTCATTCATGTGGTTGGGTGCTTCCTCAAAGGCATATGTACAGTCTGTTATTAATCTTTGGAAATCAACTTTGTTCCTTACAAACACAAATTCATGTACTACTTTTTATATTTCCAAGTTCTTATATAATAAAATGCATCCTTTCAATCAAGGCAATGCAAGCTGACGTGCTCTTCCTTTGTGAAGCAGATGTTTTAATTGTTAGATAAGCTCCTAATGGTTTGCTTTCTTTTAAAGGAAAGTGAAAGTATATGAATGACCTCTCCCTCCCCACTGCTTTCAGAGCAGCTACTTTTCTTGAAGATTAGGAGTCTCTTGGACTCCAGCCCCAACTTCTCTTGTATCTGCAAACTACAGTCTGAATTAGTTTTCTCCTTTAACAAAAACTCCTGCTGTGTTGAGAATCTCTTAATTACTTTTCAAGCTTCTCCTGTTATTGTGGAACTCTGAAAATCTGATTACTGTGCTAATAAAGTGAGTGAATGCCATTTTTTTTTCTATTTCATCTGAAGACTTCAAAATGCAAAGATACACAAAGTCACACAGCAAGATCGCATTAATATAAATATATGACTAGTGTCAAATGAGAACCTTATGTGACTAAAATGTAACTGTGGGAACTATTCAGTCCACATCTGATAATGAGAAGTACTAAGGAATAAAATTTGACAATTTAGGTGTTTGGTATTCTTTATCAAGGTAGTTTATAAGATAGAATTTTTGTTCCCTCTCAGAGCTAAGAAAAAACTGCATTTAGAATTACAGAATCATTAAGGTTGGAAAAGACCTGCAAAATCATCAAGTCCAACCTCTGAGTGAACTCCACCCTGCCAACTAAACCTTAGCACTAAGAGCCACGTCCAGTCATTCCTTGAACACTTTCTGGGATGGTGACACTACCAACTCCTTGGACAGATCATTCCAATGCTTAACCACTGTTTCAGTGAAAAAAATTCTTCCTGATATCCAAACTGAACCTCCCCTGGCACAGCTTAAGGCCATTTCCTCTTGTTCAGTCACTGGCTGCCTGGAAGAAGAGATCAATCTCCATCTCACTACACCCTCCTTTCAGGCAGTTGGAGAGAGTGATAAGGTCACCCTGAGCCTCCTTTTCTCCAGGCTAAACAACCCCAGCTCCCTCAGCTGTTCCCCACAGGACATCCTCTCCTGACCCTTCACCAGTCTCACTGCCCTGGACTGGCTCCAGCCCCTCAGTGTCTTTCTTGTAGTGAGGGCCCCAAAACTGAACTCAGGATTTGAGGTGTCCCCTCACCGGTGCCAAGCACAGGGGGACAATCACTGCCCTGCTCCTGCTGGCCACACTAGTGCTGATACAGGCCAGGATGCCATTGGCCTTCTTGGCCACCAGGCACATGTTGGATCATGTTCAGCTGCTTTGGACCAGCATCCCCAGGTCCTTCTCCACCAGGCAGCTTTCCAGCCACTCTGCCCCAAGCCTATAACACTGCAGGGTGTTGTTGTGACCTACGTGCAGGACTCAGAACTTGGCCTTGTTGAACCTCTCAAAAAAGGCCTCAGCCCATCCACCCAGATTGTCCAGATCCCTCTGCAAACCCTTCTTTACCCTCCAGCAGATCAACACTCCTGCCCAGCTTAGTGCCATCAGTGAAGGTGCACCCAATCCCTTCATCCAAATCATCGATAAAGATACTAAACAGCACTGGCCTTAATCAATTTCCCACAATCTTTAGCAAAAAAAACCCCAAATAACCCAAGCCAAAAACAGAGTGGAAAAGCTCGAGTCCAAGAACCCCAAAGCAGTGTGAACTTTTACAGGTGATAGTGGTGCTTTAAAGGCCACCAGACATAAAGATTCTGAACACACAGTCAGAGTTACATCAGTGGAAACTCCTGTCTTTTTATTAGCAATAAAGATTTTAAAATCTGCACAGTCAAAATGATATAGTACAAGGCCAAAAAGGAAAACAGAGCTCTACAGCAGGGAATTGCTAATCTGTTACGGTTTAGCAGATGGTCATCTCTTCTGTATTAGATGTCTTTATCCTGGGCTAACTGTATCCCATACAAATGGCAAAGAAATTCACAGATCTCCAAACCACCGCTGAGCTAACCTGATTTGAACACAGTGGGCCAGGATAGAAGTGTTTCCTCTTTTTTAAGATACTGATGTGTCTGAAGGAGAATTAAAGAAATCTCCTGTGGGAACAGCCCCAGATGATGAGACCTTTCATCACCTCATTGTTTTTGTCTGTAAAGAAGCTTCTTCTCCATTACTGTCTTTTTAAACTCCTCAAGTTGATTTGGGAGGTACATTCCTTCAACATTACTTTCTTCCTTGGTAATTTATCCTTTGAGATGAGTGGCTGGACATAGAAGAAGACTTATGCTGGCCAATATTGGAAATCATAGGGGAGACAATAGAGAGCCTCACCTTAAAAATACATGTGCTTAATCATCATAAAAAGCATAACAGTGAAAAAGGGTGGTGTGCCAGACTTTGGAATTGATGATGCTGACATAAAACTAGAGAAACATGGCTGAATTCTATGGGGTTTTTACTTTAATTTTAGAGAAAGAAAAGTGAAGGGGAGGTGTTTCAATAAGGATAAGGGTGCTGGACCTCCATGGTATCTGTCAAAGCAGGCTGCTCCACACTGCCTGCAGAAATTTAGCAGGAACATAAGCCATTGCCTTGCTGGAGGCAGCTGATCAGCTGTATCCTGCCTCCAGGCTGAGGTCCTGCAGGCAGACTTTTAGAAACCAGGTATCTGCCTTGAAAAATGGCACTCAGTATTATTCAAATTAAAGGAAAGGAGGCAAGGCATATCACTCTCTTCAAGCACTGGACATCTGCATATTTATGGTGCTCGAACTCTCACACCACTCCTGGGAGTTTTATGCCGGCATTCAGCCACTGATCCTCTGCTCCCGAGAGATATCTAGGAACATGGCTGCTACATGCAAATTATTACTGCTTGGAAAAGCAGTGGCTTCCTGAGCCTCCCCAGGGAGAGCTGGGCACATTTTCACTGGCATTATACTGCCTTTGGCTTTGGCTCCTTGCATTGCACTGACCAAGGAGCCTTCTTCCCTACCTGTGAGCCCTAGGTACGAGGAACCTTTGTCACACATGTAAACATCAGTGTTACGTTAACATGTTATCTGCCTGCTATAGCTATTGTGCCAGAAGAGGAGGGAGGGGGGAGGAAAGAGTAGAACAAAGGCTGGTTGCTTTGCTGGCTGTTTGTCCTCAGGAGACTGATGTCCTGACGTCACCCAGCAGCGATTTCCTGACATCACCCACCAGCACGGGCAGAGCCGAGCATTCCTCTTCTGGTTCTTTTGCTGCTGTTCAGAGTGACAGCTCACTGCTGATTATGCTCCTGTAACAAATGGGAGGCAGAACACTTTTGTATTTTTTTTCTCCTGTAAACTCAGAGTAAATTAGATTTGGTGCTCTGCCAAGAACAAAATACAGTCTACTATTGTAAGAATTGTTATGGGCCAGATCTTCAAATCTTTACTACTGGCAAAGTGTGTTTGTCCAAATGTTGAGTTAGTAAAGATATCTGATTTGACCCAGTATCTTTTGCATCTCTGCCTTTAATTCTCTTCCTCCTAGAACACACAAGTGAATACAGGCTTTAGAATAGAAAAAAATTATCTGATTAAATAAGCAGTTCAGGATTCCCAGCTGTAACTATACCTGGTCTGGCTGATTGAAGATCTTTGTTTTAAAACAGTGCAATTAATGTTTATAGTATACAAATATGAGCTCAAATATGATCCCAACACTATTTGCATGGGTGGAATAAAATAAATCCAATGCACCCAGGAGGAGAAGGAAGGTCTAAATAAGTAATATCTAGAAGCCACAATAATAACTGCCTTACAGAAAGTTGGAAATCACTGATGTTTTCCTTGCTGCTTTTTCTAATGCTTGTTATTTTTTTTTCCTACAAAGGCTCTCAGAGTCTTAATAAAAGAACACTTGCGACATTTGCTAAAATTTTAAAGTGGATCTGTCCACAACTCATACATGTTGGCTTTCCCTAAACTGCTAATTTTTAGCCAACATCTTCTCTTTTGCACTTCACAAGGGGGGCAGAGCAGACAGCTTAATCTAATCCCAAAAGTGCAAATGTCAGACTAATTTATTTTTTGATGAGTCCCACAAAAGATTTTAAATAATTCCAAAATAGCTTATACATGCATGTTATATGTCCAGACATTAAAATCCAACAAGAAGAATCCAGTAAACAAAAGTTTCATTATAATTGATTTGCCTATCTCTGTCTCACAAAATTTTCCCAGCATTGTCTGGATGCAATGATGCCTGCTGTTGTGAATACAAATTACATGGTTTAGTATCTCTTCTTTGCTGTGAAAAAATGATTAAAATAGAATTTTAAATGGAATCATTTTATAAAATGTTACAAGTTATTAGAGAAAATGTATTTTCACTGTAAAATTATTTTTAAAGGACAGGATATGGGATGGTGAGGCATTCTAGAAGGACCAGAGAGCAGTGGAGGAATTCCAGTATTTTCATATAAAAAACGTAGTGCTTTAGTAATAATCTTTTTTGATAATGAGATTTGTTTTAATTAATAGTCTGTTTAACATGTGCATTCCATTATCAGGAATTACTGTGCTTCAGAGGCCTGTCAGTGGAAGTAAAGACACAGTGGAGGATGGTGTAAAGATGTTTGATGTAGAGGAAGCCACACTGGCTCCACAGCTGTGAGGAACAGATTCATACTATCATGGTGCTGTGAATGGTGACTTCTGCCAAGGAGTGCTTTAGCTTGGAGACTCAGTCTCTACACCCATGGGATTACCCATGCCAGGCAAACAGTACCCTCCACGAGAAATGGACACATGCATTTTTCACCGGAGTAGAAAATCATGTGGAATCACATTGCACAGTAATATAGATGACCAGATATATAATGGCCAGGTTGAACAAGTAGAGTAAAATGTTGTTTAATTTTTGCTTGTATATAAAGGATAGAAAAATAAGAAATATTACCTTCTTCTTTTTCATACCCTTTCTACTCTTACTGCTTCCACAACTCACCTCACAAAAAAGTCAGACTAGACACTTGTTTGCATTTATTTCTGCTGTCATAATACATTCTCAAGAGGTTTGAGGTAAGACAGGAATAAAAAAGCTAAGGCTTAACCTGCATGAAGGAATAAATATTGGTAACTGATGTCCACTGGGAGCCAAGCTGAGTGCTTCACTCTGGCAGAGGAGATGCCAAAATCACTCTGCTATTTTCTTTACTGAGAGTACCATACCTATGATGACATGTACCTCACAGATTTACACGGGTGTAATTGATTATTATATTTGCTAGCCTTCCAGATGTTGAGATGCATATTATTTTCCTAGGCCCAGATCCCTCTCTCAACAATGTTTAGGAATGTGTCCTTGTAGCCGCTTTGCACTACTGTTAATTACAGACGTATGAACTGTCCCTGAAGTGATCACGCTAATTTCCTTCAGCAAGTGGATGTAGAAGAGCACTCAGCCTACTGAAGGTAATGCCAATCCTGTCTGAGTTTACTGAGTTTATGTGTTAAACCACTTTGTGACTGCAGAGTATTGCATATAAAAAGATTGAGACTCTTCTGGGTGATCGCCATCTGGGATTGCTGATCTGAGACAAGGGTGTGAAAGCATGCAGTCTGTGTGAATTGTCTGTATCCTCCCAGTTGCTGCTGCTCTGCGTCATTCTTTGAAGTATTCCCTAAGGAATGGCATAATACCCAGCTGAATCAAGCATGGTGAAGTTCTGCTATAATATCACATTTCCAAAGCTGGTCTATTTCAGCTTGAAATAAGTTATGGTCTTTGTTTGTATACATAATTTTTAAACCTAAAAATATTTCTTTTACAGAATAGAGAGAATCTCCCCTTGAAAGTGTGTTGAAGAAGTAGTGATAAATCAATTAGCAATAAGATACTTGGGGCTAGCTTTTTAAAAAAATTCTTCTTTTGTAGATCAAGATGTAGATGGTTACTCTGTGAATCTCACTGAAATTTAATTAAAGAATATTCCAAGACATTGATTCTGGAAATATGATTGGCATTTTGTGTTTAGTCAGATTGGTTTTGTTCTGCATGTAAACTGACTCCAAGAAATATTTTTTTTATGGCTGAAAGTTAAAGGAAACTCTTTCTTAGTATTTCAGTGACTCCCTCCATACTAAGACTGACTTATCAAAGCATTCCTTTTTGTCACTTAAACAGCACCTTGGACCAAAGCATTTGTGCTAAACTGTAAAATGACAGCCTGGGTCAGGGCAGAACACACAGGTATTGTTCGGAGAGCAGTAGAAGAAAGACCCCAAAGAGACAAGTGCTCAGGTCCTATGCTGACCTGAGCAGCTTGCTGATCAGTACATTGAAGGAAGTAGAGTCTCCTAGGAGCTGAGGCCCTTCTCTTTTGGGCAGAAAGTATTGAAAAGCTAAGGCAGTTACTTTAGTTTTGGCCCTTCAGATCCACACAGCTCAGATCTAATGTATAGTTTATGTCTGGCCCATCAACCATAAAACCCCACAATATTATATTTAGTTAAAGAAGATTCTCTTCTGACAGTACTATTCCTATTTTAATCAAAATCTCGCCCATACAGTACTTCTAATATCTTTGGGAGTTGCTGCTAATCTGAAAATATTTTCCACTTCTGAAATCAGTCGTTAATGAGACTGCTACTACTGTGCATTTGAATTCCACCTAGAGTTTTCCAGGTATGGTAAAAGTATGAAACAAAGCCACCATAAGGTGTTCAAACTAAAAAGGAAGAGCACCAAGTAATAAATGCTATATTGTAAGAGGTTAGGGGGCATTACCAGATTAATATATGTCCCAGTATAGAGAGGGCTGCAACTTCAATGATTGCCTCAGATTTTTAGCAATTCTGACTTCTAGTGTAGATGGCATCTTTGCAGATTTCATGCAGGGAGCAGAAATAGCTGCTTTTACTTACAAATGCATAGACCTATACCCTCATGATGTTATAACAACATCTACAGTTATGCAGGGAATAATACTAGATAGGTATCTCACTGGCTTTGTCTTTGAAGGTGGCTCAGATATTCAATATCTGAAAGAGCACAGCTCTCTGATTAACAGCCTCCCAATTTGTCATCAACCAACAGTCTGTGGGTTACAGTTTGTGAAGTGAGGGACTAAGGCACAAGTTCACACATCTGAAAGGAAAAAAATTCACAACAGATTGGATTGGGGGAGAGAAGATTATCCAGGGACAAAGTCAAGAAAAAGAACGTGTGTAAAGAGACAACAGGAAAAAATAGAATTGTTGAAAAAGGAAGGGGAAGAAGGAAGACAGAAAATAGCAAGCTGTTCAGGTATTAAAGGCTTATTTGAAGAAAAACTGGGAAAAAGTAGAAGGTAAGTGACAAAAAAGGCAAAAAGCAGATACAAAGGCAGAGAAAGGACAATGGGAGGCTCACTCAAACAGAATTAAATGTAAGATACTCACCATAGCTTTTTCTCCCTAGTTCACCTCTTCTCCACTTGCTGTAGGGGCCTTTTTCTCTACTTTGGTTTTGCGGATTTTTAAAGCTTAAAATACTCAGCTCCATCTTCATTATCTCAAGGTAGTTAATGAAAGTGGACTTCATTCCAGATGCCAAAACCTGTTTGCTACTAAATAAATTAATGAATAAGGCCATGAGCTGACAGACAAGTCAAATTTATAACACATTATCATCTGTTCCCTGAAGGGATGGGAGGGATAAAACAGCTTATTCACAGAAAGACACATTTTGCCTTGAATCACAACCTTTTAGGGCAACATCATGTGGAAAGCAGGTATCATACAGAGTTGTCCCAACAGTCACAGTGGCTGCTGAAGGCAAGCTATGAAAGTAATCCCTGTCTTCAGACAATGAAGTATGAAGCATCACAAGAAAGCATAGGAGAGTGAGAGAGGCTGTGGTTTTTCAGAAGGCTAACTGGTACTTTGTGTACATGGCAAATCTGAAAAGGACTGTAAGCAAAAGAAGAGGAAGGTTTTGGTGAGGCACATACCCTGCCAGGGTGCTTTTGGTTCCATGACTCTTTGCAAGAGTATGTGGCTTTAGAACATAAACTGTGACAGAAGTGTGGTTTGGAGAAAAAAAAAAAAAAGGTTTAAAAACCTACAGCATTTATATGAAAAACTGGTAATAAAAAGAAAACAGAAATAAGCTTCATCTGAAAAATTTAGGTATCCACTATGGACAAAGATGACAAGTATTCATGCAGAAAGAAAATACCTGGCAAACAAAACATGTTGTTGACTGATTACTGTTTTGAAGTAAATATTTTCAGTAATATTTTTCTTTGCAGTAAAGTTAGTAGGTTGATTTCTTCTATGTCCCTGAGATACAAGGCTAGATGTAGATCTAAACTGAAATTCCTTGGGATAGCACACCGAGGCATACAGCCTTAAATCTTTGCTACAAGCAGTGAGTAAAGTGGGTCCCAATCTTGATCCCACCTAAAAGAATGTTAGGTAGAGGTCTACAGCTTGCAGTAAATTGTGACAAACTAAACAGAAGGTGTTGAAGTGTTGGCTGCTCTTCTCCCAGGAATCCTTACAGAGGTTACCAGATTTCTCCTGAGGTTGCTCCTAACAGCAGGGAGCTGAACAGCTCATGAATCAGCTCTAAACCACCACAGCCTACAGCTTGGCCTATTAAGGTAAACCAACATTGATTTTGGTTTATGCAAGGTTCAGAAGCCGATTTGCAAGCCATTCCTTGGTCTCCTCTGCAACAAGGTAGATGCCAGTGGAGGCCAGCAGAGATGGGGGTGCTTTTTTTTGCTTCAGCCACTGCTCTTCCACATGCCATTAGCTATGCGCCGACACCTTTATGGGAAGTTCACTGTGGAGAAGACCACAAAACAAACAACCTAAAAGGAAATTCCATCTTAGTCTGAAACTCTGAAAATAATCATTTGTAGCTTGCTGAGGATCTCTGTCTTCCCATATCATTGTTAAAACTGTACAGTATCGTTGCTACCAAGAACGCAGCTGCAACCTGAGATGTCAAAAGTATTTTTTTTCTGTTCCTAGAGTGAAAAATGGTATTGGAGTTGCCTTTACAGCTATGCTGTGTAAAATTAAAGCTCTTGTAGCATTCACTGATGCTTCCAAGGGTTTTATCAATATCTGGCATCTTAACCTGAAGGATTCAGAAATCTATACAAATATCAGAGGGAGGGGGGGCTGAGTTTTTAACATCCATGTGACTATTATGCACATTTTGTGAGAGGAACTGAGGAAAAGTTGCTCATTTGTGTAGTTACACAAGTTTGCTTAGCTCTTCTTACTTTATATTCTATGTTGTAACAGAAAAGACCATTCTTACTACACGATACTTAAAACAAAATCTGATGCCACATAAAACTACACCAGTTTAGAGTTTCATTGTAAGTTTAAAACTTAGTTCATTTTTAGAAAAAGCTTTTCTATGACATTCACTAACTTTTGAATTAATCTAGATACTATTTTGAGCAAACTTGCCTATAGATATGTTTTGTGAAGTAAATGAAACCACATCACCCAGGCTTTGATGCTTCTAAGTCAGTTTTGGTTTGCATTTTAACTTCCAGACCAAAGCCACAGTCGAGGGAGAGAACTGTTATGAATCAGAATAAAGAAAATGCTCATGTGAGGTTCTCCCTAAAGAAACCCACAAACCTTTGCACAGTTTTCTATTTTCCCTATAAAATTAAAGAGCGCTTTAAGCCTTCCTTCAGAAATAGAGTAAAGCTGAAGTCTCCTGTCAGAGAGCTTGCCCTTGTTAAGAGTTTCAAAACAGAGACAGATTTTAAGGAGCACATTCCCTACGGCACATTCAGGACTGTTTTATTAAAATACATACACAGCAAATAATGTATGGCAACATTTAAAAGGGTTTTATAGTGGCAATTAGGATTTTATCCAAAGTCCATTAATGCCAATGGAAATGCTTCCATTTATTTCCAAGGAGTTTGCAGCAGGTCCACAGGAAAAAAGAAGTACACTGGTCTCTAAGTCTATCCTAGTCCACCCAGGTGAGAGGAAACCTGTGTCTGATTCACATGCCTCCCTTACCTTCCGGGCTGTTACCAATGGATTTTTAATTACCAGTAATGGGCAGACCATTATATTTAAATTACCATCCAATTTCTGGCCCATTGTTTCAGATCTGTGGGCTCTGTGAGCAGATGCCGAGGCAGCTGTGCAGCTCACAGCTTCCATGGCATTTCACCTCAAGAGAGATGTAGCACAGCAAGCCATTTAGCTGGCATCCCCCGCCACTGGGAACTTTGGTCCGGTAGCACAGCGCAATCCAAGCTGCCGGCGTGCAGGAGGGAAAAAGCTATTGTTGAATCTCTTCCAAAACCAAATTATATCTCCCATTGTCTCAAAGGAATAATAAACCCTGGCTGGCTGATTGTGGAATATAATAATAATCTAGCTGAATTAGTGGGTATTCCTGGGAGTGACTGATTTCTGCTTTTTCCCAAGAGCATTTTTTATTTTTTAAAGATAATAATTCTTCTCTGGAAAACAGGATTTATGTTTACATAACTATATGGAAACTAAATTTAAGAAATTTAGAAATGCTATACTCAGAATCATACTCCTTGTGTGTCCATAATCAAAATAAAATGCTCTTAGCAAAAATACATGGCTGTTGAAAGTGGTTTTACTGGCATAAAACCAGGGCCCTGAGGGCACCTGACAGCCCAATTCTCCTTGTCCAGCCTCCCCTGGGGATTCCCCCACCCTGCCCAGGGGTCCATGTTAGACCCCCAGGACTGCCAGCTTCATGCCAAAGGAGGTTCCTAATGTCCAGGGCAGAGCATTGTGCACTGTATTGGAAGGAATTTCAAACAAAGATGTCCTCACTGACACTGACCATTCCCCATCTGTTTGTCCCACTTTGTCTGAACTGGGTGCTTGAAAACCTCAGTAGTGCATCAGCACACAGTTGCAGGGCATGTTTGAATCGGTAACACACAATTAGTTATTTTAATGTATTTTTCCAGTTAGTGGTGGATTGTGGTGTTTTCTCTGTTTAGGTAAATCATACTTTTGATCTCATGAGTAGAAACCCAGTCTTGATATCATCAAGCAATTTAACACCTGTTTGTGATCCCAACAATCTTGATTCACAAGCCAAAGATCCTGTAACCTTACCTGCAGATGTTGTCCTAGCTCAGCAAGCATTCCCACTTTCACCAAAGCATGGGCAGAAGCACCTCTTCAAAATGTGAAGCAGTTAGGCCTTTGACTGAGGATGTCAGGGACATAGGCACAAACCACCTGTTTTCCTGGAGGGACTCTTAATCTCACATTGCTACCTTGAAAACATGCAGTAGTGTGGGAAGGGGACAGGGGACTTCCTAATCTCTCTTGCTAATGCTGTTCCATTTTGAACGGGATCATTAAATATTAAAAGAGTGGAAGATCAAAAGATAGAGAATGACTTTTAGCCTGTTTGTTAGGCATCTCACGTTTTCAGTTCCAACCCAGTGAAGATGTAGGTACATTTTAGAGAGAAGAGACACAATGAGAAAGAACAAATAAGCCAAGCACCAAAATGCTGTAGTGTTTAGGACACAATTCTCAGAGTTATAAACTGCAGGGGTTTTGTCCTTTCAGGCAGCAGACAGAATTAAATTTCTACTTCCCACATTATCAGTGATGCCCCTGTCAGGAAATTGGACAGGCAAGGAATCTCCTGCTAGAACCAGGAGATCATGAACTCATTGGTGATACTGGCATCATGTTCCAAACAACTCAGCTAACATACCTGTAGTAAAGCCCCAATGAGAGGTGTTTAGCCATAGTTGTGGAAGACTCTATGCCATTGTCATCTCTCCCTGCCAATTCCTGATGACTAGGTTAAGTGGATAACTACTCAGCCAAATATTTGTGGACTTCCACTGTCTAAATATCTAGCTCTGCTAATCTATCTCCCTTGAAATGTGTGGCCTTCCCTGAGAACTGTGTGCTTCACTAGCTGTTACAGCATCAATAGTTAGAAACTGCAACAGATATCAAATTGCCCTTGTGGGCCTAGTCCTCAGCTATGCCACAGGTTCCAGTTCCAAAAATTTGTCAAACACAGGAAACAGAGGCAAAGAGAAACTGTGTGCTGGATTCTCTAATTACTTTCCACTTTTCCAAATTAACTGTAAAATGCAAGAAGCAAGCAATTTGCAGAGGTAGCAATGCCTATGTAATATGCAAAGCTGGTCTAAATAAGGGTTCACTTGGATTAAAATACCGGAATAAATACAGCTATGGAGGCTCTCAACTGAGTCATGAGGTTAAGCAAAATTCCTTCAAATACCCATTATGGTAAGATGAAGATGTCCAAGAGTCCACTTTTGTGCAGCTCGGGGCTCTGGACTGTGGTAAGGATACAGGAAAAAAGTCTGTTTCCTTAGAAGTAGATTTGTGTTTCTGTGTTGTGCTTTCCAGCTTCCTAAAATAAATGTTTGCTTCACCTGTGTCCTTCCCATGACTTTGCAGCCTTGGGAACAGTTCTAGTGGGATTAAGAGTGTGTGCCCCTATCCTGAAGTTGCTGCACCCACTGCTTGCTTAATTTCATGCAGTTGAGGAGGATGAGCACTTGCTGTTTTGATTCCTGCTCCCTGAAGTTGGACAGATTTAGCCTACAGAAGAGCAGAGAGAAGTTTCCCAGGTTCTGCCTAGACCTATAGGCAAGAGATTCCATTTATTCCCTGCCATAGTTACCACCAAGGATGACACAAAAGATGTTTGATTTTTGCTTCCTTTGTTTGTCCTTGGATTTAGCCACTGGCAGCTGCTGTATTGGCACCAGTTGTGTGTAAGATTCCATAAAGCAGAAGGAATGATTTAGGTTTATCAAACAGCAGACATTCCCCTTCATCCCTTCCAATTACAGCCCAAATCAGGCTCTTTAGCTGGGATTTTTCAGGAAACAACTGCAAAATGTGACAAGTCTGACTTTTTACTGCGGGGACTTCCACTTCACTGGGGGAATCCCCAGTAGAGAACATGCGGGTTTTTTCCACCGAGAACAAGGCAGAAAGTCTGCTTTAGATTGATTGTGGTCCGCTGGGTTCCTGAAATATGTTTGGTCACTCCTATTGAAGGGACTGAAGGAGCCTGCCTATGGGGTTTGGTCTGCTGTGGTGGATGCAGAGCCTACTCCCTAGGCATGCATTAATCATGCATTAAACATAGGGAACATTAGCCCACATTCTTCTGGAACCTTAACTTTATTAAAAGGGAACATGAGTGCCCACGGCTTCTTTTTCTGCGTAAAGATGTAACTTTCCCAACAGAACCACAAGAGATCCTCAGAATTTTACCCATCTTTAATCAGAAAACCAAGCTCTGATCCTGTGAATTAAGATGTTATGAAACCAACAGAAAATAATAGGAATGCGGAGGTGCTGAAGAGAGTGTGGAAATAACACCTAAAACACCCCAATTTTCTTTTCTAACCTAGCATCACTTTTCAACATTCTCTCCCACATATGGTGATGAATTAAGACAGGCAATGCAGGGAATTCTTCCAGTTACAGGTCAATGCATTACAATAGCTCTGTAAATAAAGATTTTTTCCCTTCAAAACATGCAATATGAGATTTTTAAAGCAGTGGCTTAGTCTAGGATTCAGCTGTCAACAATTTCTGGGTAGAAACTATCACAACTATTTTCTGTGTAGAAACTTACCCTGTGCAATTATCTTGCAGTTAGGCTCTAAGTGAGGCACTAAACCAGCACATAGAAACAAACCCCTGCTCCGGACACTATGCAGTTAATTTGGTCCCTTTCTTAAACAAAAATACAGACTTTCATTAAAGGACACGGAAGCTAGATATTACCTCCCTCCTACCCACTCCTAATATGTTTTATCTTTATTCTTTACAATCCTGGATAGCAAAGCAGCTGAGAGCCACCAGGATTTCTGATGCCACACGGTTATTGTCCCAGTTGTTTGTTCTGGTTCCAGCTGAATGATAGTGGGAGCTGTTCTGCTGCTGAGCAAAGGGGAGGAGGAGCTGCAAATTCTTCGTTTTTTTAGGCTAGAATGAAAGAGACCTTAAAAGCTGTTTGCCATACAACTTACAACTCCTTTTGTATTTAATGGCCTGAAAATATTAGAGTGAATAAATGCTAATGATTTGGGGGTTTGCAGTATTGTAGAGCAAATAAAGAAGTCAGGCTAGCAGTAACTTGCCTCTGTGTTCACACAATCATTTTACTTCAGAATGCCATGAAAATACTTTAAACAGATTTCTGTCAAGGCATTGTTTGAATAATAGGCTTACCTAGTGTTCAGGATTCAATCAATGTTTTCCTTGATATAGGATGTCGTTTTTTAAGTGATGAGGACATACACAATTAACTGAAAACTCTAATTAAATTTCTGCTGCAGATATCTTCCTTGCTATGCCACTTTATTCTACATGCTGATAGAAGAGAAACAAAAAGAATAATCCTGATCACTGAATCACTCAGATACTGCATTTTAAAACACAGCTGGTACTTCAGAGATCAGGGTACCTGTGAATTTCAGTTTACATTTGCCAACATACAGAGTGGAATTCATCCACGTGGCAACAAAAGCAAAGCAAGATTGTAGAAAAAAAATAAATTAGACGTAGTGTGACAATAAACTATCTACAAATACAAGAAAGAGAACTACCAAAGAGGGGAAAAAACAGACAACAGGCTAGATCCTCTGGATGGTCCTTACAGCTATGTGCCATCATAGTAGCATAAGGAAAACTAGCTATGGGAGAAGAATCCTGGAAGAGCAGAAAGCTACTGCAGAAACTCCTCATTCTGTGCCCCCACCACAGCTCAGGATGGAGGACCAGACTGGGAAAGAGATGGCCTGCTGCTGAGAGCTGCCTGCTGTCCACTATCCAAACAGCCCCATGGGGCCCAACCCCCAGCAGGGGAGAGATGGGGGGAACACAGGCTATGACAGCTCCTGTGGAGCTGGAAAGTGGAATCAGGTAAAAAAAGCATGAAGGCACCTTTGTCCCCATTCCTCCAACCTTCTGCTGATAATAATTCAGATGGATGAAACAAACTGGCTCATTAGGACTTGGCTGAAAAAGATTGATCTAACAATCAGGCACATCATGGACAAATGACTATTATCATCTCACTTTTTAATATAAAATAATAAACTTTTGAAAGAGAGATATGCTATCACAAGAGAGATAGTTATGTCTTTACCTGTACCACAGCTGAGATGATTTCTCATCTTTTCCTCAGAAAACCAAACCCTTCTTACCAGTTATAACTTGACAATGGTGTTCATTCAATGACTTTAACAGTGATATAAAAATGACATGTCCTTTTAAATGGGAATGAACAGTAGTGCATAAATAGAAATGCAGAAAAAAATATCAAAGTTGCATTTTCCTATTTCTTTTTTTGACAGGGAACAATATTTCCCTAGTTTTTAACTAAACAGAAATGGATGAAACATTATAATTGAGTACAGCCCTCAGTATAGTTAAAAAAAGTAAAAAAACTTGAAAAATCTAAATAGATCTATTACTTCTTTAAATTAAACACTTCTAAATGGAAACTTTGCTCAGGTTTCTCCAACTATCATAGATTTTGACTGACATATCTGTCCTTATAACAGACACTCAAATTGAGAGCCCTTAACAAAAGTGTCCTTAACTATAATAGTTTTAAAGCATGACTGCCTGTGCCAGGTGAGATGAACTCCGGCATGTCTCTGCAAGGAAGCTGCAAGCCTCTGTGAGAGTAAAGGACTCATGTTGCTTGCTTTGGATGTGTCTGGTGGTGTAAATAGTGTCAGCTTTTAGAAACCACACAAAACTAAG
>VXAX01003646.1:2180859-2211947 GCA_013399835.1 Leptocoma aspasia
TTATTCATATGTTTGTGTGTCTTTTAAGTTTGACCCCATTTGAAGTGTCTAATTTCAGGCCCCTTAAAACATGCTTTTACCACAATATTGAGCATCCCTTGAACAAATCTTCCTAAAATTGCAGATATTGTGAGGAGAGAGAATGGAAAGAATTGCCTGGATGTCAGAAGGGGGAACAGGGACAGAAGGAGAAAAGAAAAAAAACCATGCAAAAGCCAACCCCCCCCGCCCCCCAATCAAAACCTAGCCAGACATCAAATGACAGATTTAAGCATTTTCCTCTTGTAAATGCTGGCATTACATGTTACAGTAATTATATGCTCTGGGCTACTGTTACAGTGCTTGTCTGCTGGATAGTAACCTGAACTTATGAAGTGAATACAGTTGTTTTTTGGATAATAGTAATATTTATAGCCAAGATTATTCATAGCAGATGTCCTATGCATATAAGCATTATTAAATATGCTTTAAACTTTCTGGCCTGCAGTGTTAAAGCCTATGTACATTGTGGAGAGAGAATTTTTCTCTTTAAAATTAGATGTATTAAGCAAAGGTCAGAAGTAAAATCTAGGGCAAATAAAGGCCAACATAAGTGTTATAAAAAGAGATGAGGTTGTATTTTAGCTTTATGTAGAAGCAAGGAAAATGGGTACCTACTACCAAATTGCATTATAGTTGCATATTTTGACTTGTCAGAATGTGATACTCTTGTTGTTTATTACCTCTAAGTGTTCTGCTGCTTTTACCTTGAAATCTGACAACCAGGATTTGAATGTCTAACATCTGCCTCTGTATATTTACGAGCTATGTTAAGTATATTGTCGTAGCTGTACTATAGGAGAAATTGTTCTCTAGGAGTGGACAATTTTTGTATTTTAATTTTAGGGCAGAAACTCTGCATTATTTCAGTTACCTTAATGAGCAGGCTAGGTGTTGTGTATTTATATATATTTAGATATAAAAATATTATTTTCTGTTATAAAATAAAAAATGCAGCTTAAGCTGATTAAGGGAAACTTTTGTCACATATCTATCACTTGGTATTGCTTGCTGTTTCTTTTAATGTCTAAACATTTTGAAGGGGTCCCATACTTCCAGAATTCTTTTTCAGTATAGCTTCACAAAATAGATGAAAAAGACCTAATTCCTCCTGAAGTTAGTTGGATGCGTCAATAATGCCTGAAGAGATTTTCTTCTACTCCATAGTGTGTATTATCTGATAGAATTAGATCTTGGTAAGGGCTTTTCAGTATAGAAGTAAGTTTATTTCTATTCTGTGACAAGAGCACTTATGCCTTTTTAAAAAGCATACTTTTCAACATAATCCTGTTGGCATTGATATTAATTTACTTTTCCTTTGCTGTCTCTTTTCATAAATATGAAAAACAGAGAGATGAACTTTGCTTAATCCACAGAACAAGCATGGTTGAATCTGAGCCTGAAATCTCATTATTCTCCCTTGAGCGAGTCTTAAAACATATAATAGTCAAGGTGAATAGTTTTGTTCTTAATTGTGATTTTGTTCTTAATTGTGAACTGTGTACAAGTACACAGGTAAGAGGAAAAGGAAGTCGGAGTTCACAGCAATTTGAAACTCTTTGTGTATGAAAGAGCAAATTCTTCATTCAGACAGATTTGATCAGAAAACCACCCAGATATATGGGGATCGCGTGGGTGTAAGCAAGTAACGTTTGGGCCTGTGTGCTTTTTATTATAAATCTCTAGAGAAGGATATGTAACAGATATATAAGGTACAGATTTGGAGTTAAAGGAAAGACCTGGGTTTCAGTTTGGTTTTAATTTGGTTTTGTTGATTTGGTTTTTTTTTTGTTTGGTTTTGGTTTTTTGGTTTTTTTTAAAATCAGTCAGTGCCACCAGATATGCTAATTCAGTAAGAGTTTCTCATGGACATCTGCCCTTCATTAGAACAGTTTGAGAGTTTGAGAAGTCATGACAGCTGTAACAGTGGGCTTGTGCTTCCTCATCTGTCAGCATATTGTTATACTATTTAAAATGAAGGAAGAAATTAAAATAGCTAACTGGTATCAGAAGCGTGCGAATAGAGCATTAACTTGACTTCTGAAATATGCTGAGATTTCTCGCTGCTCATGTTCTCTGACAAGTTTGTTGCCTCATGTTGCCTGAATGAAATGTCAGGAAAAAACTTAGTTATATCCTCTACCAACGTGCTCACCGTTTTAGTAAATACAAACAGTCCTGTGTTAGAGCTTTTTAGTTCTGTGTTTCCATCAAGCACGCCAAGATGTGGATTTTGTAATGTGGAAACCCACATTGTACACTTGGAATGAGCCCACAGATTGATTTCATATGGGATAACAGAGGGTCCTAAGATAGTAGTAACTCTCAGTTTTTAACTAGCTGTTGTAGATTTGAACTGGTGGCATAGTTGATGGGACAGCTAACTCATGGTATTGCTGAGTGGTTGAAAAACATAATTCACATTGAATGGTTTTACACTTGCAGGATTATGTTTCCCTCTTGACTTCAGTAACTTCTGGTTTTCATATATATATGTGTGTGTGTGTATGTGAGGAGTTTGGCGGGGGGATTGGTTTGTGTGTTTATTTTGTATTTTTTGTTTGTGGGTTGGTTGGGGTTTTTTGGAGGGTGGCAGTGGTATAGGGTTTAAAATTGCCAGCTCCTGAATTATTGCTAAGGTGCTTGTGGCAAAACTCTTCAGTACAAGGATTACTGAACTACTGTGACACAAGAGTTTTTTTATTAGGACAAAGACATATATCCCATGTGTTCTTAAGCATGTAAGAAACAAATTAGGCAGTTTCTTCTCAAAAAGCTAACCTTAGTTGTTTGTCTTTGTTCAGTGCAGCATCTGCCATGTCTACAGAGGGGCAGAGAGTGGATGATAGTCCAAGCACTAGTGGAGGCAGCTCTGATGGAGATCAGCGTGAAGGTGTTCAGCAGGAACAAGAAAGGGAGCAAGTTCAACCCAAGAAAAAAGAGGGGAAAATATCAAGCAAAACAGCTGCTAAATTGTCAACTAGTGCTAAAAGGTACAGTGTTCTTCCCGGTTGTTTCTTCCTTTCTCTTCTTTCAGCTGGCCATCAGATCCATGTATTGACTCAGTATATTAATTTTCTGATTGTTGTATTATAACATTACTGTATCAGTGTAATAACCTTTTGAGACTAGTCACAATAATGAGACCTGTGTACTTTTCTCTTTCTTTGTCAGTTTGCCTCTTTCACATGGTTTTAATAGTTGCTTGCATGATAAAAGCTGACATTTTTTATTGCTAATAAAACTCAGACAGTTTTGTAGCCTTATAAAATATATCTCTGTATATGTATGTATGACTGATGTTGAAACTTGTCAGTGTAACTTACAGTTAATTAGCCATAAACATTTCAGACAGTTCAGTAACTCAGCACGTTAGGACTACCGTAATACCTATTGCCATGAAGTACTGCCTTTTCTTTTCCCAGATGGTCAGGTCAGAAATACTTGAGTGAACAACAAATGTATATTGGTTTCATTACTTTAAATTCTGATCTGTTTTAATACCCATTTATTTCCCCCCCCCTTTTCTGATTGAGATGAAAGGCTGGTTTGTAGAATAGCTGTTTAAATTATTCTATGCTATCACGTCCATCTCCAGATAACGATTGTCTTGCTCGGACCAGACAGAAGGAATTTACAGCTTAGTGTTGCTTCGCTAGTGCATGTAGGGTTGTTAGTCTGGGCAAGTGGGATTATAGTGATTGAAGTTAAAAAGCACTCATAAAATAATCTGACAAGAGACCAATTCTGCAGACTGTCCTGATGCAGAATTCCCAGATCTCGTTTCTTTGCTAGTCCAAGGCAGTGTAAACTACAGGAGAAGACACTGGAGTTATACCACTGTGGTGCTGTAGTAAAGGAGAAGCATTAAGCCCCTGCTGCCATAATTTATAACATATGCATGTAGTCAGAGTCTGTAAATAATAGTATATAAACATGTGCATACATCTTGTCAGGATTCGAGTCTTGGTTTTGCCTTAATCTGCCCCTTACCGATTAAATCCTTTTCTGAACTAAAGTATCTTTTGTCTTTCCAGTGAGGTACTGTCATGCTTTTCTTCTTCTATAGGTACCTTTCTTACAGCTAGTTTTTCTTTCCCTGGTTTTTAATTCCCTGGAGAAATACTTTCTGGACACACATTCCTTCTATGACACTATTAGGAAATTACCTGGTCATATCACTTAGTTGATGGCCAGCAAAACTTGCTTGTGTTTCCTTTTATGACAAGAAGGGGAAAAAGCCCCACCCAGCTTTCGCTACAAACCATGATGTTATTCATGTGGTTAATCCTCACAGCCGTTATGGTTTCTGGTCTTCTTCTGTTTCGTCTGCTTCCGCTATTACTATTTTTTAAATATTAGGAATATTGGATTAGTCATTACTTTTAAGGTCGTAAAAACAGTTTCTAGCATCTTTAGAAAGCAGTCTGTGTATTCTGAACTTTGTACAATGCCTGGTGTAATGATGTTACAATTCTGACAAGGGCCTGTGGACACTATCCTATTAAAAAATTAATAATGATATGTCAGAAATTGGTCTATTAATCTTAGCTTTGTATCTTCAAAGCTTAGAGCTTTTATCAACAAGCATTTTACAGCGATAAAATTACTTAAACCTTTTAAAGTTTAATCATATCTGCTTATGGTTCTGCTGAAACTAATTATGCCATCAGTTGCTGACATCAGTACATTTGCCAGTTACACTCTAAAGCTAGTTTCACATGTGTAATGATATTGATTATACATTTTAGAAATATACATTTGATTATATGTTTTAAAAGCTGAGATGACTTACAATAGTTCTGTAGATATGTGTACAGTATTTTTGAAGAGAAATGTAATTTAGGAGTGCTGCTTGTCATAGCACTTTCTGGAAGGATTACAGAAACAGTTGTTGTAGTAACGGGAGTTTTTATTCGTATCATTGTATTTTTTTCCTTTTTTTGTTTTTGAATATTCAGTAGTTTGTCATTGTGTTAGAACTGGGATTGCACCTTCTCTAATCTGACCAGGTTTTCATATTACAGGTTTTGTTTCTGTGCTTTTTAATTAAAATCAGTAGTGTCTCAAGAAAGCTAAATCAGAAATTAAAGTAGAGGCTAACAAGGAAAGGAGTAGCATAAAGGAAAGAAAAACGTCTTAAAGTCCTCAATATGTGATAAGTATCCCAGAAATGGTCTGTATAAAATGTCTTCATGGTAATACTGTTATTTAGTTCATTATGAATGAGAAATAGTGCAGGATTAATAAGGCCTTACTCTGGTACCTTTATTATAGTGAAAGGAGTCAACTCTGCTAAAATCAGTAAAGCGTTCGAACAACAGAGTTTAGTGCAGTTGTGGCTTTGGTCAAGATTCCTTAATTGCTGTTAAAAGCATTGAACACCAGCAAGTTCACTAGAGCTAACGTCACAGACTACAGGCTTGATTCTAACCTGAGTTTGGAAATCAGATTTTATCACTTGGAAACCTTTTTCTTGCATATGGAATTGTAGGCACAGGTTTTTCTGGATTGCATTGTGATACCTACTGTATATGAAGGAAGGTTTGTGGATCTCTGTTGGAAGTTTGGAAGACTCCTGTTTTGCTTTTCATTTGTGTGTTTATGTAGTCAGATTTAAAGAATTTTCAGTAGCATGAGGTTTTATATAAACCGAGATTTAGCAGTGTGCTGACTTTTGCTTGTGATAGTAAACTGCTTAATAGTAAACTGCTCCCGTGTCTTACGTATGAATATACTGTTCATGCAGCTTAACTGCTTTCCAGAGTGATCTGATTACAGAGGTTACATGAAACCACTCATATTTCTATTTGAGTAAGATTTTTGGTATTGGGATACAGAGTTTCTTCTGTTAGCATTGCTGTGGATGGCATCAAGAAGGCAGAATGCCATCACACGCTGTACTTGTCTGTTAATATTTCAGGCCTAGCTGCTATACAGGTGTAATAGCTTACAGCATATGTCGTGCAGTGTACCGGTCCTTCAATTTTCCTCACCCAGAGGGCATCACCTTAAATAGCAACCTTTCTTACCCAACATGTCAAGATTGAGAAACTCACTGCATATCACAATTACAGTTCAGACACGGAATTGAATTGCTGTCCTTGAAAACAGCAGGCATCTTGTTACCTCTTAAGTAGCAAATCTTAGCATGACCTTTGGATTGAGAGAAGTGTAACCATTCTTGGCTGACACAGTAGCTCAACAAATAAATGTATTGTTTTGCTTGGCTCCTGAAGTTGCTGGTTGAAAATCTGTAAACCTTTATGTCCAATCCTGACATTTTTTAGTAAATATCTGTGCCTATAACAAATTGTGAACTGTGCAATTTTAGTTGTAATCTTTTCATTATTCAAAGAAGTTGCAGCCTTAAGGCGGACCAAATAAGTGATCGATTAAATTGGTTTCAAATTCAACAAAACTGAGCATTTCCCCGTCCTTTTTTTTTTTTGTTGAGAGGTTTATCACAGAATCTGGAAATGGTATTTAGCATGTTGAATGTGACAGCAAAATATGGAGTGCTTTTTCTTACAAGAAATATCCTTGTCATTTATCCATCTTTTAGGAAGTAGGTGAGAATATTTCTTTTCCTCCAGTATGAACCTAACCATCTTTAGATCAATTTCCTGCTCACTCACAATTTATTTAGTATTGAAATACACACCAGTGACTGCATTTTTAAGTATGTTCTAAGTAGTTTATTCTTCAGTATAGGGTATTGATTCATCTGGGTTTTATGGGTAGAGAGACATGTAGTTTAGAAAAGTGGATGTGGTAAAAATAGTTTATTGTCATGTAGTCCTTTATTTTAGTTCTTTTCCTATTAATAATGTTGGGAATTTCTCTAACATGTTCACGTCTGTCTTAGCTTTAGAGAACTATTTCATGAAGGAAACAACACTCAGTCCCTTTTGGCTTGGTACAGTAGTAAATATGTGTCTGTGAGAATTAATAATATTTGAAATCTACAGTGTACTTTCATGCTTCTGAATTTACAAGTAGATTAACCTTTGCACCATTACTGGAAGGCAACTGTGTTTGTTCTTTTCTGTCAGTAAAATGGAAGGAAATTTTTTTTTTTTATATGTGTGTATATATATATATATGTGAGAGAAAAGAGTCAAGTGACTTCTCTAAGACCAAACAAAGTATCAGATCTGACATTGCAAATTAAATGTCTTATGTGTGCAGCCCAGGGCTTTGATTACTAGCAAGGGCCTCACCCCCTGCCATCATCCCCATTGTCCAGTATGTAATAAGCCATAATGTCTTTAGTTTAAATATAAACTGGATATATGTAATAATTTTAATTTAGACGGTTTTTCCTCTTTAACACTGTTAAACATAACTGTTATTGAGGCAGAAAATCCAAAGAAACAGATGCCAGAAAGGACCCTGAAAAAATGTTTTGTTGCCAGAGGCCGCGTGTTCTCGCGGTGAATCCTCTGTGGTCAGCGAAGGAAATGAGGCACGTCCTCTCCTATGGCAGATTCCAAGGGCAGCTCAATGGGGATACGAAGCGAGTGCCAGAGCACGTGGAGACAAAGGGCAGCGTGCACACTGGAGGTCTCTATCAGTGCAGGGCTCTCTGGGATGCTGTCCGATGATTTAATTGTAACTCTGAATGCTGTGACATGAGAACAAGCTACGTGTCAGCTGTTCTACAGGAACTGTTTATGAATGAGCTCTCAGCATGAATGCAAGGTAAATTAAGGTTGCAACAAAAGAAAGGTAAGGTGTATAAATTAATTTTAGTTTGGGACACCACAGAGTAGGAGAATAAACATGGACAGCTTGCTGAGGAGCAATTGATGGACGGTATTGTACTAATATGTTTACCTTACTTGTATAAAAATAATAATGAATTAAACATCTCTTTGTCTTAGATATTTACAAGAGCAATGATGTCTTTCGAGCATTGACAGTGCCATCTGATCAGTTTTTATGTCTTGAAGCAGAAAGGTGGTTTGTCCATGTCAGAGAATAGCTTGATAAAGGGGCATTTTTGTGCTGTTGGCATTAAAAGTTTTGGGTTGAACTGGAACAGATGGAGAAAATGAGAGACCGTTTTGTTTTCAGAATGTAAGGAACGTGGGTTAGGATTTAGGAGGAAGAATGTAAAGTTTTTGATCTAGGACTGAAGTTGTTGAAGTTGTCAATCCATTCTTGACGTGCCTCATGCTCACTCTGATGCCATGAAATAGTAAACTGTTTTTACTACTATACGTAAAACAAACAAAATATCTCTGACTCAAAAAAAAAAGTGCAATGCCATCATTCTGCAACTTCAAAAAAGGCTGAAAAAGCAAAACAACTCATAAACCACAAAATTGAAGTTTCCATGCAACCTAGGTTTTCTGTAGTTTGAATTTGTGATAGTATCAATTTCAAAATCGTGGTAGAATTTTGTAATACACAGAAGAAATATTTTAAGCATTCCCACAGTTTTAAGATCTCCCTTCTAAAAGTTGTGATTTTCTAGGATTGTTTAAATGGGCTAACTGTTTTAAAACAACATTTTTGTTGTGCTAAAACTTCACTAATTAAAAAATGGAATGACTTTCAGTGTTACTACAATGATTTTGTGCTTAAGCTTTTGTGATTAAGCAGACTGTGTCTGTATTTTTATAAGAAAGTTTTGGAGGAATTCTGTATGCTGGAGGTACAAACATCTCAATGAGTAGAAAAAGCAAATAAAGATCAAATTGCTTCCCCTCTACAGAAATAACTTGGTGTGTTTGTGTGTGTGTAGGGTGTACACCAGCTCAGTGTGTAGGGTATATACACTCAGCTGTGGCAGAGATCAGCTGTTCAAGGAGTTGACTTGGAAGCATCAGCCTGGGAATGTCCAGAAATCCTTTACAGCAAAGTTGCTCTCCCTGGAGTTAAAACTCTGGCAGGATGCCTGTAATGTCTTTATGGGTGACCTGGAGGACATGGCAGAATCAACTCTAAAGTTCTCAGATGGCACCAAGTTGAGTGCAAGCAGTTGGTACATGCAGGGGCATTTTATATTCTATATGCCAATGTACCTGAATGCTTGTTTTGATAATCCACTTAGTTTGGCTATTAAAGAAAATCTAAGCATCTGTAAGAGTATTTTTATCTTTTCAATGATCTCATCAAGTCTTAATAAATGATTATTACTTCTGCCTACAAGTCTTGCCCACATATGTCCTAATTATTTCAGAATGTGAATGATAAAGGCTTAAGTTCCTGGTTCAGGCCAGTTCTTCTACTGCTGTTGGTTCATTTATTCATTATAGCCATAAAATCAATTCATAGTGGCATAAGGGGAATTTTGATAGTGGCTGTGAGACTCCTTAACATGCAAGATTGTGTTTGGATTGTAGCATTATATAAAGAATTAAACTGCTCTTCTTTTTTNCCGGAATGCTTATTTTGATAAGCCATTTTCTTTACCTGTATTTATATGCAAAATGGGTAGCAGTCATTTTTAACAAGATATGTGTAGGTCAGGCCTGAACCTTTGGCTTGTGGCTTGAGCACCTGTCTTAGGAATTTGAGTGGTATTATTGTGTTATTATTTCTTTTTTAGTGTAGGGACTAATAGGAATAGCAATCTGATCTGTGCATGAAATCTTGTGAAGGAGAAGGCAAGAAGAAACTACTGAGGATATATTGAATTGTTTTCTTTTCCTTCCTCCTTCTAAATGTTCATGGTTTTGCACTGAAGTGGCCTATGAAAAAAGCCTTGGACATAATTTATAGGGAAGGTGGCATTTGCAGTCCTGCTTATGGCATCATAATCTGGCAAGTCTTTGGGAACTCTCAACTCCCACAAGTTCCTTTGGGAACTCTGTATCCTATTCTGCATGCTTAAATTTCTTCAGAGGTCAAGATACTGGCTCTCATGCAGATGCTGGTGTAAGGGAAAAGAGCCCCCACTGCCAGCTGTGGCAGAGATCAGGTATTCAAGGACTTGGCTGGGAAGCGTCAGCCTGGGCATATCCAGAAATCCTTAACAGCGAAGTGGCTCTCCCTGGAGGAAGAACTCTGGCAAGATACCTGTAATGTCTTTATTGGTGACCTGGAGGATATGGCAGAGTGCACTGAGGAGTTTTCAGATGACAAGCAGTTTGTACACACAGGGGCAAAGCTACAGCTCAGAGGGATCTGGCCAGGCTGCAGGAGAGGGTTGACAGAGAACTCATGAAATTCAACAAGGACAAATGAACACCATGTACGTGGGAAGGACTTACCCCTTGCTCAGATACATACTGGGGATCATCTCTGCTCAGAGGGATGTGGGGGCCTTGGCAGACAGCAGGCTCAGTGTGAGGCAGTGACAAAGGCTGGGCTGCCTCCTGGGAGGTGTTAACAGAAGCATAGTCCTTAGACAGATGAAAGAGATTTATCTGCCTTTACTCAGCTCTCATTAGACTGTATCTGGGATAGCATTTACCCAGTTTTGTCCCCTCAGTAAAAAGAAGGCAGGTATCAGAGCAACTCCAGCAGCAGATCCCCAGGTGGACCAGGGAGCTGGAGCACTTCCCTTTGGGGGAACCCAGTATCAGCCCCTCCAATATGTAGGACGTTGTGAAGTCCTGGGTGGGTTTATTCTGGGCAATTTTCCTTTGACTTGGGGGGTTTTGCCCTGGCAGTACAATATACATTAAGGAGCTAAACATTCTGGAGGGCAAGAACTGTAAGACATACAGTTGAAGGGGAAATAAAGAAGGAGGGTATATGAGATATTTAGTAATTGTGTAAGTGAGCAAAGGAGCTGAGAATCCTGACCTACGGAAAAAGTGTGATTTTCTAGGTGGCTGCTCATGGCATTTGTTCCATATTGGATGTTCATTTTTCAGAAAATACTTGGTTTTTACTTCTACATGTTCTTGCACACTTTAATGAAACATAATAGGTCAGCTTTCAATTAGAAATTCTAAGAATTATATTTTGTTACTATTGATTGATGTAGAAATATTCATAAAGTTGAAAGAAACAGACTAAAAAAAAGTCCTGATAATATCTTTTTTTTCTTTTAAGAATTCAAAAAGAACTTGCAGAAATTACATTAGACCCTCCTCCGAACTGTAGGTAAGTTCACCTGGATTTTATTAATTTGGAATATGGAAATGAAATGTATGGAGGTGTGTAAATTCCATAGGGGACTGAAGTACATTTTAGTTATTCCTTTGTGCTGATAATTTAATAATTTTGGAATAAGAGCTGATAGATAATATGTTGCCTACATATAAAGAATTGATATGACATACTTTCTGGTAACCAAAGTAGTGGCATAAATGGATGAACTCTGTGATGCATTAATAGATACAGGACAAATATCAATTCACCCTTCATTTCAGATATTAAATCGATAGTATTTTGTTTGATTCTGTAAAATGTAATCTTGGTGGCAGTTGCTTGTTATATTTGGTTCCTTTCTCTTGCAACTTATTAACACACTGTGAATATAATGGAGAAAGGAAAATGGTATAGCTACAAACAGTAATTTTTTGACTGTGTTTGTGGCAATCAATTGTTACATTTGATGGACACTTCCTGAGTTAGAGTATAGCATCATATAGACTTTCTGATAATGACTGTATGTTTGTTTGGTTTGGGTTTTTTATTTTGTTGTGGTTTGGTTTGAGGGGGGACAGGGAGGGGTGCGGGTTGTGTTTTTTTTGTCAGGTATGTTTCCTTCTGGTATGCTTAAAATTGGCTTTTAAATGGATGATGAGGTAAACCTTGAAACCCTCACTGTCTGGTGGCTGGGGCTTTATGCAGTTGTTTTCAGATGGCTGTCTCGGGCTTCTTATCTGTCAGCTTGTGACATATGGTCAGTGTTGGAGCTGGGCCAGGGCTGCACATTGCTGTTTAAAGGAGTCCCTGCTACTGCACCTCTCGTGGTGAGAGGTTGGGCTCAGTGCAGAAGAATAGCTTCCAGGCAGTCCTGCCAACCCGTTTCAACTGATGTGGTTAGTAGGTCTCATTCTGTTACTGCACTAAAAAGAAAGATTGATAGAAATGGCTGATTGCATGCAGCTCTTATAATGAATCCCAGTATGTTTCAGTATCGAATTAACTAAGCAACTGGTAGTAAAAATGACAGTCAGCTTTATTGTTTTGGTCTCTTGACAAAAGTATGTGTAAGAAAATACTCTTACTGAGATTTGATGTGGTTGTGCTGGATCTCAAGATATAAGTCAAGTGGCTATGTACCAAAGCGCTGCTTAGTGAAGTAGCCTTGCAATAATAGCATTCAAAGAATATTTCAGTCAATTAGGATGAACAGTTTTTTGCTGGATAAAACATTTTAATAGCTAAGCTGTTCTGTCGTGCTTACGACTGTGTGTGAGTCTTCAATCACATCAAAGCTGTTTCATGTGGCACATTTTACTTCGGTGTTGATGACTGATGCCTATTAGCAGATTGATTTGCTGAGATGAATATGAAACTTCAGTCTGTTGTAAAAGAATGGTTAAGTCTTTGAACTGAGAGTAAAAAGCTTACAGGTTTTTATGGCAGTGTCATTTTTTCTGGTTTTCTGAAGCCTTCTCTTTATAACAAAGCAGTTGTTTCTGTATGCAAGATACAATTATATTTGGGTTTTTTTTCGCTAGCGAGTGTAAAGTAAGCATTGACTGTCTTAGTGAAAAGCCCTTTGGTGACTTGCAATTTACAAAAAAAACAAGTGATCTGGAGGTTTCATGGGTTTGTTGAATTATTTACACTAATGATAAAACAGCAATAAAGTGCACTCCACGATGCTGTTTTGCAAAATCACAAAATTACATCTAACTTCATGTCTGCTGCTTTAACACAGTTCTTAAGATGCAGAATTACTTCATGTTGTGATATAGTGATAGATAACCATTAGTAACTTTAATATTAGCAAATATATTTTTATAGTCGATACAGAATCACTTCATTTAGTTTATGCTTTGTTGACATAGTCTAAACAGTGTTTTCATTTGAACTTCGTCTATTTTCTATTATGGTTAAATGCTGCAAAATAAATGGCATGATTCTTCAGAATAATGAGGAAAGCTGAGCTATTGTACAGTGTATCTTACCCTAAAGTATTAATACATCCTGTCTTGGTTTTAGTGAAATTTAGGTCATTGTTAAAAGACATGTTAGCTTTTTCTATTGAAAAGCCTAACCATATTTCATAAAGATCATTCCAGATGTAGGCTACTTGAAATGATCACGATTCCATCTTACTTTCACTGTATGTACTCTTTCATATATAAAATAAATCAAGACTGGGCAATAGGAATGTGATAATTCTGAAAACTAAATGTCACAGAAGGTGTGAAGAAAGTATTATTCAAGAATACTATATTAAGTTGCTACTTAGGAAGTTCTGATAGGAAGGCTGTTGAGCTCAATTGGAACTTAGGTGGAGTATTGCAAGACAATTTGCAAGACTTTTCATTAACTACAACAGGCCAAAGCTTCAGGTTTCTTTCATTCATGAAAGAAAGCCCCAAATGGGACAGTATCTGTAGCACAGTAGCATCCCTGAATCGCATCGTAGGCTACACAGTCGCTACAAGCTCCAAGGCAGCTGCAGCTTCCACTGCTGCAGCAGCTGTGATCTTAACATTTCCCCCGCCTCAGCCCTGTGAAGAGAATAGACTCTATAATCCTTGTGTTTGTTTGGAAGACAAAAAAAGTCCTGCTCACAAATGTGCCTTGGAATTGGCAGATTATCGCTGCTGGGACTTGCAGCATCTTTCCGAAACTGTTGAAAGCTGTAGGTGTCAGAGTTCCTAAAAAATCTGTCACTTTGGCTTTAAAAGAAGATTTAATACCATAAGAAATTAGAGTTGCCTGCCTCCCTACTTCCTTTTCTGTAGTTTGGGTACTGAGCGATGGAGAGAGTCCTTTTGGCTCCTCAGACTTTGGCTCCTTCCTCAGGATTGAGAATGCATAATCTACATGTAAAAAAGCCAAGCTGAGGAGGGGGGTGTGGGAGTTGAGCAGTGTAATCATTGCTATTTTTGGAGGAAGGCACATCATAAAAAAGCCTGTTATACTTCACATTCAACAGAAAGAACTGGATGGTTTTTGGTATATGTTGTCCCATTGCTTCCCCTATTTTACTTTTGTATTGAGCTAAATTTACTGGCAAGGGCAGTCCTGAATGCCAAGCGGTACATTTATGTTTTAAATCTGCAGCATTGTACAATTTCAGTTTGTCAGGAGATGGTATACCTAAATTGTAGACATTTGCCACTCCTGTCTTTTTTTTCCTCTCATTGAAATATCAAAGCTTGATTGCTAGAAATGACACACATATTATGCTCCTGAGTAGTGCAGAGTATAGCTTTTCTCACAGGTGATAAGATCCTCATATTTAAGTGTCATTTTCCTATATTGCCTTGCTGAAAGAGGGGAACAGTTGGAAATACTTGTGGCTAAAATAATGCCTTTTCAATCTTCCCCATATTTTCGGCTGCATTGTGCATAAGACAAAAGATTTCATAGAATACAACTTCTTGTATACTATTTTCCTTCTCACTGGCAAGAGGACAACATCTCTGTGACAACTTAAACCAATTGCTTACATGGGAAAATAATATTTGGAAAGTATTTCATGTATTTTTAGCTTCTTTCAATGTGAACTTAGCAGCTGGAAACAAGGGGAGCCAGCATGAAGTGAATAGCAGCTCTCTGTGGACACCACTTGGAGCAACTGCTCAAAATTTTCCTATTAAGTCACCGATATTACCTATCTTCCCCTTCATGTTTTCTTTTGGTGTTTTCTAGTGTACTTTTCATCATTCTTCTTTTTTCTGTGTATTTACTGCAATTCCTATTACGTTTTTTACATTTCATTTCTTTTACCCTCTAGCAATACATGCAAGGTAATGCTTGGGGCTCAGAAATATACTGTTAAGGACTGTGCAGCTTAGTGGGCAGAATGATTCTCATTCCAAAACAATCAGTTTAAAATCCTGTGTGTAGTCTTATCTCTTCCATTTGTTTGGAGTCATTACGTCAATTCCTTGCTTTTTATACTGTCTGCAAAATAGATATGCAACCAGCATATGTGAGTCTAGTATTTTACTTTTGAAACCTAATCACACTGCTAATGCTTAAAACAGTTCTTTTAGGGATGATGTTGAGAAGAGCTAAGTGGAATGGCAAAATTTTCAGTTTGACTTAGGGAGAGAAGTCGGTGTGCCTCATGGATATCTCTTGTATTGTTAATGACTGTATGGAGTCCAACATTTCTGCTTAATACTGCTTTGACTGTGTTTTTGCTGAAATACCGAGGCTGGGATCTTCACAACTCCATGGGATTATGTGAATTCCAGCAATTTCAGTTGTTCTTGGGGCCACGTTTAAACTCCTACCTAGTGCTACTTGAAAACTAAAGAGATAGCACAAGCGTCAGGAGCGGAAAACAAAAGGGAGCACAATATCAGGGAAAGACTGGGAGGGAGAAGATGGTCAGCCTTAGTCTAAAATGCAAAGGAAGAGAAATGGAGGGACCTGGAGCAGCAGGTACAGCAAGTATCTACCCTGCAATTGTGCTCAGTGATTTTGATTGACTTGGGGAGGCACCAGTCTGTTGCCGCAGGCACACGGCTGTGATGCTAATGTGTGAGCAGGATGAAAAACTGGAGTTTTTCAGAGAAATGCTTTCTCTGAATATTTTTCTTTGCAAACATTTCCAGCCTGAATTCGGGCTCCCTTCCCATTGTGTTACTCATGGAGTTTACTGTCTGCCTGTATAGATTTGTTTTGATCTGCTACTAGTCACCTTCTTGAGAGTATGTGACACAGAACATTGTATATACCTTAGCCTGGTCTCTTTAGAATTTACAGCAAATAGCAAAACTTAGTCAAAAAGATAAGCATGGAAGTGGTTTATATTAGGGTGCAGGATCCTGTTGGTTTTAAATCCATGATGTATCAACAGCTGAGGGTAAGAATGTTGAAAAATTTGAGTGCTCACTGCAACTGCTTTATGTTTTACTTCTGTGTCACTTTCTGCTTCAAAAGCAGAACGAAACATGTCCCAAAGGTATGCAAATTAACAATCACACTGGGATTATATTTTATAATAGCAATCATACTGTATTTTATCACTTGAATTAGATTGCTGGGTTTTTTTACTGGTGAGGTTTTTAGATTTTATTACCTTGGTACTTTGAAGTACCTTGGATGAAAAGTGTCAGGTTACTTTTTAATATGTAAGCTTTTCATTTCTTTAGTTATTTTCTTTTAGACAGTGCATAAACATAATTAGTGCTATAAGGTCTGAAGTATGTAACTATATTAAAATATTTCTTTAAAAATATCTGTTTTCACTGTAAGAGTGACCTTTCAATGTCATATTGTTTATAAAGCATCTGTTTTTTAAAAATAACACAGGTGTTTCTTTTCATGAGTCTTCCATGTGTCAAGATGCAGTGTACTTGGAAGGCCATCAAAAATATATCTGATTTTTTTAGTGATCTGATGTCTTTGAAAATCTATGTTTGATATGAAAAATTATTAGAGAGCACTGAACTTTTTTTTTCTGTCATTGAATAAGTTTTCAATGTCTGCTTAATTGCATTATTGCTTGCAGTTGTGGGGTGATTTTAGGATTGGTTACATGCAACGCTCAAAAGCTTCAGGATGTGTTGTGGCCATTGGTGGCTTGAAATGTTAGCAACTTCCATGAAGGCAGGAGAGGAAATAAAAGGAGGACAGGCAGTAAAGGGAACCTGCCAGTGGCTGCCTGCCAGGTCTGGCAACTTCACTCAGTGACGGCGATGTAAGGAACTGTCTGACAACACCCATTAATACCTCCCAGCTTAACAATACCTCCACATGATTTCTGCCAGTTCTCCCAGTTTTTGAGTGATGACAACTTCTCTCCCAGGAGGAAAAGAAAGGAGAAGCTAGTGTTAGAGAAGAATAAGAGTACTTCAGCAAGCACTGTGTGAGTGCAGATTTGGAAGGTCAGGGGGATGCCAGAGCGCATCCTATGGCACAGCTGAAGCAGGGAAATGAGACTGGGGCATAAGGAGGGGTCATGAAGATCACACATTCCTTGAAGCAGGAAAGGGCAGAAAAATGCTTAAAAAGCAGCCTGTGATGGACATGGGAGGGTTCCTTGGTATTTGCAGTGTGCTTAGTGTAGAAGATAACTAAATCTCTGGTTTAAATTGTAAGTTGAAGAAGGTGGTGTGAAAAACTGTAACAAGGGTAACATGAAACAGTTTGATGCTTTTAGTGTGGGGAATTCTGAACAGAGAAATTCTTTTCCAGCAGTTTCATATTGAGTTGCAGCTGGTCTTTGTAAGTCAGTCTCCTATGGTGTACAAGAGCAGTCCCCAATGCTTTCAGCTCCAGAATTTTTCAGACCACCTTTCAAAGACATTTCTTTTGCCTTCTCCTAAATAGCTAAACAAAGGTGTTGGTTTAGGGTGGGAGATTTTTTGTTTTGTTTTTCCTATGAGCCAGAATTTGATTTATATTATAAAACTTATATTTTAAATGCATGTTTTTGTAATTTCCTCAATAAAGCCCTCATAAAACACAGACACCAAAAAACCCCTCCGCCCCCAACCCTTAAAATAAGTGCATTAAATAAACAATCATTGCTTGCCAGCAAGGGAAGCAAAACCACCTTGGCTGAGACTTTACATCATTGCTAGGAGACTTTGCAAAGAAATACCTCAATATGTAAATGTTATATATAGTTAGCTATTTTTGTGGGGTTTTTCCTTTTTTCCCCCCACTAAATGTAAACTAATTTCTAGTACGAAAACTATGTAAGGGTCAATTTCTTTAAAGAAATTTGAAAGTGTGACTGTAATAGGTACTATTGCACTGAACAAGCAGTCAGTGCCATTTCATGATAATCGTGTAAAAAAACATGCTTTTATCAGCAGCTCATTACCCTTTAGTAATTTACTCATTATTGAATAAATGAGGGAAATGGAAGATATTTTGCCTGTTAGTTGGGACTGACAGCATAATGAAGTATTTGTTTTCTTCAATAAATGGCACAATCTCTCGTAACTGCCTAACACTGTTGTCTTCAGTAAACCACATTTGAGCAGAATTTGAATTCTGCTCTTCCCTGTAATACTTAAATCCCCTCCCCTTGGAAATCTATTAAAAAAAAATCAGTCTTTCTCAGTTCCAATACCACAGTTGTACAGCTTTTTAACAGCTATTAATTTTAGTGCACTTTATTTTTGAGAGGGTATTGTTTGTTTGTTTGTTTTGGCTTTTTGTTGTTGCTGGTTTTGTTTTGGGGTTTTTTGCATAGTCATGACAGCCTAAGGCAATGCTGTAATTTTTCTTTTGCTCTTGGTATATAAGGAATGTGTGCAGATTAACAATTAATAGATTTAATTTAATGAAATTGTTTTCCAAAATCTCCTGGCTGAAAAGCTCAGTTTAGGACTAAAAAGTCATGAACTAGTAACAGAGCATGCTTTGCAATACTTTGGAAACAAACTATGAAATTGATCTGGATGCTGTTTTCTTGGTGAGCAATAAACCTTATTTATGCTGTACTTACACATTTGCAGCTTTGTTACAAGCTTTTTGGGGTATCTAATTGGCTGCAGCTTTGAATCATGTCATAAACATGCCAAATGTTACTAATTACAATTAAGATATCTACTTGAAATAATCTTTGTTTTCATTTTCTCTGACAATTTTTTTTTCACTTATTTACATGCCTTTAATTTTTCATTTTAACAGTTCTTGCAACACTTTAATTTATTTTTGTTTCAAGGCTGTGGAATTGGATTAAACAGGGTTTTTAAATACTTCCATGTTGCTTGGAAAGAAGCCAGTTACTGTGTATTGGCTTAATAGAAACCAGCTCGTGTTTGTGTGGTAAGGCATTATGTATTTTAAATATTACCTTTTACGCGATAGTCAAATTTATGCCAGAATCTGAAGTTTCCTCTGATTAATGTTAACATTCCAGGTTTTTTTAGGGAGAAATGTGTAGTCAAATACATAGTTTACTGTCTGCTTGGCACGAAAGCCATATTTATGTGGCCTTTATTAATTTGAGATGCATACTGTGCCGAGGGAGGGCTATAGGTGAGTGATAATATGCTTTCATGACACTTGTAGCCTTTTAATGTTGTAAATATTGTGCAGGCCAAGATGGTGATTCTGTAAGTAAGACTGAAATACAAGGCTTTGTGTTCAATTTAGTAGGTTGAGTTACATTTGAAGAATAAGCTGTACACAGTTACAGCAATTACTCTTAGAATAACGACACAGCTGACAAATTTCTAAAGGTTTTTTTCTGGTTTGGGTGGGTTTTTTAATTATTTGTATCTTACTGTAAATTTTATGGAATTTGGAGTTCAGTGTAGCCTCTAAGAATTTTAAATCTTTTAAAGGCATTTATTCTGGGTTATCTTGCTGTAGGCAGTCTTTTTGTATAAAATTCAGCAGTGACTTCATAGTAAAATTTCTTTATCTGAAAACAATGTTGTTATGCAGTGGAGAAACAGTGAATAATTCCATTCTTTCAAAATGATTGCCTCATTTTTAGTACACATTGGTTTTGGGGGGAGGAGGGCTTTTTATTTCTGCCAGATTAGCTGATGTTTGATTTAACTTCTGTTTGGGAGGTATTGACAGTAAACACCACAGAATACTCACATCATAAATCTAATAGAGATTTTTATCCTTTTTATTATAACTTTAAAATTGTCAAAGGAAATTCTATTCTTTCTATGACAGCAGTGCAGTATCTTCTGCATATATCATAATTCTATGGGTAATGTAAAAAACCTATGGTAACAAACTGGATTTTACACTTTAGGGTGTTTTAATTCTAAAGTGGCTTTTATTTTTAAGTGTGCTATTACACTAGTTTATGATTAGTGTGTTTACCCATAAGAAGGCAGTATTTAGGATTTTATACTTCTGAGCTAAATAGATAAATATTTTTTAAAGATAATAAAGTATGCTTGGGATAACTATATGGTGTCAACTGTATGGTCATTTTAGACTAGATGGGATCCAGAGAATTTTAAAATTCTGTACAGTCTCATTATTTGCTCTCTTAGGTATTCTAAATGGGATAAATATATACATATTGCCTACAAAATTAGGCATGTTATAACCCTTCCAGAGAAGATGGATGGAATGTAATGCATTTAATTTTCAGAGAAGTTTAAGACTGAAAAATTAGAAGTCTGCCTAGTATGCAATTTCAGATTTGTTGATATAAATAATTGATTGCTAAGCTCATAGCTCTGGCATTTAGGGTTGCAAACCAGGGATTTTAAAAAACCTTCTAAATTTGGGTCTTGCAGCCAGGGTGGATTTGTAGGAATATTGGTTTCAGAATCACTGCAGTAAACGCAGTGCCAGGTTTTGCAGCAGCAGTGGATGGGATTCATTAAGCGTTCTAGGTTAAACTGCTGGCTGGAGTTAACCGGGCTTGAGCGTTCCACAGGAATTTTGAGAAAGACTCTAGTGTGAAAATGGACCTTCCCATTATTTCAGGTTTTGTTGGATAGCTTGAAAAGCAGGGCATTAATGACTGAACGTTTCTTGGAAGAGTGTCTGGCTTTTGATTATGGGAGAAAAGTTAGCCTTGCTCCCTGTTACATTGGAGTATGTTCCTTTTTCTGCAGCAGGGATCGTGGGGCACACTTGGGTTTGCTCATTCAAAGTACTTCATGGGAGTGCACTTCTTGGCACTGCTCCTCTCAGAGAACTCATATTGCTGGCTGGGTCAGAAACACAACCGTGGCTTCTTGTATCTCCTGCATACAATCTGCCACACTGCCTGCCAAAACCAATCCCTGGAGTCACTTTGTGCCTCGGGTACAAAGAGCAGGTCCTTTGTCTCCCTTTCCTGAGGTACTTGTATGAGATCTGCTGTAGTTCGGCTCAGAGAAAATACTTTTCTCTAGTGGGGGGTAAAAACCCAACACCCAAGGTGCCCTTCTTTATAATTGGCTGTTGGTTTATTTGTGTTCTGTTACACATGAAATAAGACCTGTCAGTCTATAAAACTATTTCTGAAAGAGGGCTTGCTTCACTGCCATGTCTTATTCACAGCAATGTCCTGTTGGTAGCAGCAAGAACAGTAAAACACTTTGACACACAGTGTGCACATTACAAAAATGAAGTGTCATATCAAAAATGGCTGTAAACATTTTCACAGTCACTTGTCATTACATGTTTGGAGGTGGGAAATTTTTAGAGAAGACGACTCAATTTTCTTCCTTCCCTGCGTGTCCAGGCTGCCTAGAAGGGAAGACTTATTTACTTAGTATGGGATTTCAGTGGGCTGCTGTGGACAAGACTACTACAATTCTAGCTGTCTGAGTACATTCCTCAGCAATCTGTCAGCACAGTGGTTAAGTATCAGTGCAAGAGGGCTATTTTGAATTTTGATCCAGCATTAACCAAGTTAATTTTGGGCGTTTTTTTTGTTGCTACTTTTTTTTGTTTGTTTGTAAACTGTAGACTTTGAAGAATAAGGTCAGGTGATAACAAGTATCCTTGCAATGGAATACTGTCTAGCTGATAGGCATCACATAATCAACTCAAAAATCTCATTTGTGTCTGGAATTACTGTGGTGTAAGTCAGATTTAAATCCACAATTCAAGTGTAATGGCCTTCCGCATCACAAATGTCCCTAAGTGATATTTAATTAATAATGTGTATTAGCCACGACTCTTTTGGCATATATGTGGGGCTGGCATTTTTGGGTAGCTACAAATGCAGCCTCCAAAGCCCACAATGTGGTGGCTGTAGGATGACGCATTCTGAAGATGTTCTACAACAACCTGCTTGCTCCTTACTGAATACAAATAGCTGAGGAATGACAGCCATCTCAGTTTCAGTAGATTCTTTATGATTTGTATGATAATGATAATTTTATTCTGCTGCCAGTACAGAGCACTTTGCAGACTGATATCAAGGTTAATTGTCACTTTGAGAAGAAGTGAAGCACAGTCTGCCAACCTGATGCTGTGCTCAGCTGAGAAAGATAATTGTAATTCAAGTAGTATTTAAATGAGCCCAAATGCTGATAAATACACAACAAAAATACTTTATTTTTTTCCTCTCATGTTTATTCACTGTGCTAAAGAATGAGGTCATTGCTGTGTATAAATACCACTAATGGATGCTGTAGAAAACATGCTGAGTATTTACAGAACCTACAAGGAGTGGGTTCTTCCTCCCTCCATGTGTGGGCTGAAGGGAAATATTTTAAACTTGAGTTGCTCTTGTCAACACATCCTAATTCTTCTGTGTCACTGGTTGCTTGTAGCAGTTGTACCATTACCTTATATATGACTGCATATGCACTGTGACCTGACCTTACTGGAGCACCTGAGGCGTTTACAATCTGTACCAGGACTTGTGACTTCCAAGGGTTATTCCCTGCTCCATGTATCTCATGGTGCTTTTAAAGATAACTTTAATTTTTTTCCCTCTGGGCTTGGGTAATTGCAAGCAGCTCAGCACCCAAAGGAACAGTGCAGAAACACGCAAGTATTGCTATAAATTAGAAAGTAGGATTTTTTGGTATTCCTGGTAGCTTCACGGCTTTTTATGGGAGATGGTCAGATGCATGCAATGATGCAGTTCTATATCCTAGAAAGCAATGGGGCTGTCCCAAAAACTGGGACTGACTTTATTCAATTTACATAACCCCTTTCATGTTAGGGTCTTCAAGATTAAGTTTTTACTGTAGATTTCAAAAGATTTCTGTTGAGTAGAATGCACGCACTTCATTCCACCTGCTACCCCTAGAGAGGATTTTTTTTTTCCTCCTGTGCTGTTTGAAAATTATTGGTCGCAGGAGTTTCTTAGCCTTGAGAACTTTCAGTTAATTTTGATACAGCAGGAAATATCTTTATTCTTCATTGCTGTTCTTTTCTGCACTGTCAAACTGACTTTTTCCTAATTCACATGAAAACTTCCGATCTATGTTTAGCAATTTGTTTGTTGCTAATATTCCAGTGAAGTAGGTGGGTTATGTTTGTTTGGGTTTTTTAATTATTTAGGATGTTAATTTGATGCAATTTCTGGGCTAAATTAATAACTGATGTAACTCTGCTAGACAGACTATATTCTAAATATGCCAAGAATTTGCACAAAGCACGGTAAAATGATATAATTGTTACTTTCAAGACTTCAAGAAGTAAAAATAAACTTGCCTTAGTGGTTTATGTCAAGGGAATGATTTTTTGTGTGAGGACAGTTTGACAGTCCTTTGTATGAGGACAGTTCAGTACTTAAGTGGCAAGAGATCACGTGTTGGTTAGTTCTATTATTTCATATGCATTATAGTCCTGTGGCTAAGAAACATAAGTGCTTAAATGGCTTGTTTTCAGTCCTAAACACTTCCATACATTCCTGTAACATTTTTAGAGCCTGTATGGCTTAGTAGCTTTCCACATGACTAATGCAGATTTTAACAAGCAAAATGGAAAAGGGCCAACTCATAATTGTTAGTGCAGTGGCATAATCACCCATACATGGTTTGTTTATTATAGCTCAGCAATAGAAGAATGTTTCAAAGAGAAAACACGCGGACATGATTAGTAAAGTGGCACAGTGATGTGAGACTGTCCAACTACAGAAGCTGTCTAGCTGGGTTATTAATTTACTTCAGGATATCCTTTCATTTTTCTTATCATGAGGGGCACTGATAATGTCAGATTTTAGTAGCCATTTACACTGAGTTACTAAGGAAAAATACATGAAAGGGTATTTTTCTGGGATGAATGGATGTGTTATAGAAGTGTGGTGAATGCTACATGTTGTACAAACTACTGAACTGATTAGAGGTTGCTTAATGCAAATATGAAAAGAGGAAAAAATATCTAGCAGAAAGACAATTGTTTTTGAACAATAAAATGTATAATCAGATGATTATCAAAGATATAGGTAAGTAATTTCAGCATTTATATTGTAGCAATTACCAAGGCTACAAAATAGGCATTCTTTCTGGCTGTGCATCGATTGACACAAAATGGAATTGGAAATAGCAGTGCAGTGTGATAAGTAATGGGGAGAAGACTCAATTGCATAATAGTTGCTGTTACTGCTGTTCAATCTTACTTTGCTGAATTTGTTGGAAGCAAGTTTTAAAACAAAAAATAAAGTGAAAAATAAACAAAAAATGCTTGCCCATTAAATAGAAAAAGGTACATTTGCTGCTTATATCTGGAGAGACAGTGTATTGGTGTCTGTTTTTCAAGAGTAAATGTCATTCAGTCCTAAAATTTCCACTGAGTTTACAGATTAATTTTGCCCACCATTTCACTCACCCTTTAGCAAAACAGTTGGCTTGCAAGCTTTATGCTCTTACAGGTTCTGCTATGTGCTCTTTCATACCCCTGACACAGTGACTTGAATCATCAATTTTTTCTAAATATGCAGGCTACAAAAGCTGATGAATTGGTTCAATTAGTTTTAAACTGATTTTAATTTAAATATGTCTGGGGTTTTTTTTAATTCTTTAGTTTCTGTCTTATTTAGGGTTATATTAAGTCTATTGATTTTTAAACTGAATTAATGTGAACCTTGTTTCTAAATGTTCTTTCAACTTTTTGACCGTTTCAGCTAAAAATAGTCTTAAATTATGTGTTTTTCTTGAACAGTGGAAGTTTATAAATAGGCAAGCCTTCAGCTAGGTGTCTATTTTGCTTCTTTATTTCTTAGTTCTTCCTGAAGTAAAAAATCCCAGAAAGTCCAAAAACTAAGTAGTGTGTTGGGGAAATATCTACTAATTGTAGCTAACTTCTTCACCTCTTCAAATTTTATTGGTTTCAGTGATTTTGTCAGACAGGAAACTTACTTTAACCCAAAAGATATTCTTGGAGGCAAGATAAACATATGTTGTACAGCATCATTTTTGATGGCATCTGCTGTACAGCTTCTGTAAAGTGAAATTCTGTAGAGCAGAGAAAATTCAGGGAGATCTTATGCAAGTGAAGTATAAATACCAAGAAAGTGTAAAGAAGGTGAAGCCGGGCTCCTTTCAGATGTGCCCAGTGACAGGGCAAGAAGCAACAAACACAAAGTGAAACTCTGGAGGCTCTGTCTGAACACCAAAAAATACTTTTTTCACTGTGAGGTTGACCAAGCATTGCCACAGCTCATGCAGGGAGGTTGTGGAGTCTCCATCCCCAGAGATATTCAGAAGAAGTCTGGACACAGTCCTGGGCAGCTGGCCAGAGGTGGCCCTGCTTAAGCTGAGGGTTTGGGCAAGATGGCCTCCATAGGACCTTATCAACCTCTGTTGTTTCTGGAATTCTGTGATAATTAAATTGTAATTTGTTTGCTGGTTTCGGGGTTGGGTTGTCCGTTTACTTTTTCTTGTTGAAAAGCGTAAATAGTCCAGCATTTTTTTGAGTTGGTCATTAAAAGAACCTAAGTTTCAGTTTCTGTCCTTTTTGTGGGCTGAAATAGTGAAGGTGAGATGCAGTTTAAAAACAGGCAATGTGTTGTGGTTGGTTCACATTCTGTGAGTTTACCTGTATGTAACATATAAACATGTTCATTGAAAATTTTGCTTTTGTTATACCTTAATAAACCAGGTGCAGTGTTTCTTTTTGGATTAGAATGTGGCTTGTGTTTGCAGATAACTGATTGAAACTAAAGGTTGAACTTAAGAGAAGCCATGGAAGGGATGTGCACAACTTTTGCCCTTTTTGAAATGAGTTAATTTTTGGCCTGACATTTAAATTCACTAATTAAATCTTTGATTGAAAATTTTATAGAACCACTTCATTTGAGCAGCATGCAACTACTTTCATCACCTGGATTGCACTGTTTTATATTTAGACTTCTAATAAATGAAATTGGCTGACTGTTGTCTTTTAATAACAGCGAAGTTTAATACTGTTAAGTGCCTCCACTTGCTTGTTTTACTGAAGTGTATATACTGTCTTGAAGAGCTCTTCTTTATACTGAACAATTTAGTTGGGTTTTTTTTACACACTTGAAAGTTACTGGGCTCCTCTGGATTTATTCCATGTCCTTTTGAATGAAAACCAAGAGCCAGCCAGCACCTTAGGACTTCCTAAATAGATGCAGCTGAAATCCCTCCTAAACTTATAACCCGTTTCACAAACTCGGAATACCCAAATACAGGAAGAGATCGATCAGCACGTAACCTCAGAGCCATCCTGCAGAACTGCCAACCCTCTGTTATTAGCAGTGGTGTGGCTCCTGCTCTGCATGAAGGAGGATCCCTGTCTGCACTAGCACTCTCTCCCTGGCATGCCAGGATGGTAGTAAATAGTTTAAATAACCCCCACACTTATTACTCAAAATATTCTTTTATATCAGAGCAGTAAACATTTTGGTTCTTTCATTTTCTTCTAGAAGCAGTAACTATAAACAGATCAACAAAAAAAAGAGTAAATTATATGCTTAAACTTTAATTGCCTTACAGTGGTATTCAATCCTCAAAAAAAGGCCTTGCTGATGACACATTGAGCACTGTGTAGGTTACATAAATAAATAGCATTGAATACACTAATAAAAAGTCTAGACCTGTATTGGCTCATTGCAGTCATGTCACATGCACTAAGTTTCAAATTTACTAAGTTTCAGAAGATGAGTCTTGAGAGGCAGGAGTGGCTTTCCTGAGATGGAAAATAGAAGCATCTTTCACCAAAGAAGAAATTACCTGAGGGATGTATATCTAAAAGTTTGGGAGACATTAATTCAGCATATAGACCACAGTAAAAAAATATTTATGTGATGATTTTTTGCTTGACAAATAATCTGGAAGTCTTTCAAATAAGTGCATGTGGGTCGATATCATATACGTGTAATTTGGTGTTGAAATTTCTTTAAAAGTTTGCGAAGTTTAGGAATAAAGTTTAAAAATTTCTGAGTATGTGTTTTTTTAAACAATGTTTCTTCTGTTTCCGAACTTTTTGTTTAAAAAAAAACTCCATACCAAAACCTAACCTCAAATCTCAAAGAGACTCTTTGAAGGTTTATGCATTAAGCCTAAGTATATTGATCAATCTGGAATACAGTTTTTGCATCATTTTGGTGGGTTTTGTTTTTTCTTGCTTCAATTTGATCAAATGTATATATGTAAAAAAACCCGAGTTGTTCCTTGCAGTCCATTAACTTTATAAACCATTTTAATTTCATTTGTGGACAATTTGGTCCATTCCATAGTCTGAAGCTTTGGTTCTCTTAAATTGAAGCCTTAAGAGTTAATGCTTCTGACTTTGAGTGGTTTGCTCCAGTAATTTTATTATTAAAGTTGGAATTTTATTATTCAATTACAGTTTAGTGAGAGCAGGCAGAGAAACTTCAACATTGTTTTAGGTAAGGGTAACAGTAGGAGAGATGTCCTGGTGATGATGATCCAAGTACTGTTTAAAAAAGATACCTTCTGTCCTAAACAGCGACATGATTCCTCAGGTAAGAAATAAATATTGCTGAAAAGCCTTTTGAAAATAGCTTTTAAATTGTTATCCAATTTTAAGTAACCAATCCAGAGGATAAATTTAACAAGAGCACCTTTGCAGCCAGTTTGTTCTTGTATAAACATTCATGTTGTAAGTAGTCATGTGTTTAAGCAAAAACTTTATTTACACCTTGTGGTTACTGAACATGTTCATCATTAAAAATACCAGTAATAGAGCATGTGACGTAGCAGTGGCCTTTTCATACCACAGAAACTAAAAGGGACTATATTTACCATATAATCTTGTTGAAAATAAATGTTGAAAATTAGGGAGAAAACTGAGTGTATTCATGGGGACTCCACTGGGTTATAAGTGGCAAGAATTTGGGAAAAGTACTCCTTGTAATGGTAATTAACTAAAATAGCAATAGCATTAACAAAAACATTTTGTTACTTGAAGCTTGTTTTGATAGCTTCTATTCATTATTCCTAAGTACTATGAAAACTAACTATTGAATATTTTTGGTAACAAAATGTCTGTCCCTTGTGATGTTTCATGGTTTGTCCTAGACACTTCCATCCCTTTGTTTATTTGTTCATGTTCTTCCCCTTCTTGTTACAAAGGGGAGATGGGCCCTCTGGACTTGTCACTCAGGTTTATATGGATGAAATGATCAACTCCAGAATGCATTTTTTGACTGTTGTTATTAATACTACTAACTTATTAGAACCATCTGGCAAGGCTTTGCACATCATCCACCAGGATTCTCCTGAACAAATTCTGAGCTTGCCTTGAGAGAAGGGAGCCTGAAGAAGATTTCCCATCTGACAGTTGTATTCTTTGAAGGGTGAGGGAGAAGGGACAGGCTGGTCTGAGCCAGCAGGACTTAGTGCCAGCAGACAGTCCTGGCATGTTTAATTTACTATTATAGGTACAGTCTTTGTCTTATACACCATCCCAAACAGAAACTGTGTGAATCTAGGCACCTTTCCATGCTGGGCATATATATGAGGGGTTATATATAATTTTTCTATTAGATTAGTTCCAGGTTTCCCCACTTACTGCTGGGTGCTATTGAAAGAGTGACTTTCAGAGCTGTGTTTGGGCTGTATTTACTCAGAGCAAGGGCCATCAAGTTATGCTGGGAAATACCTCAGTGGGCCATGGTTTTGCATAATTGTCTAGACAGGATGTTTTGGGAATGTAACCCACTCTTCTGAATGCAGTGTTGTGTTAATATTTTGGAATTTCTGCACAGCAGTAGTATAGCTATTCACATCTCTTAAAACATGAACTTAATAACACTGGTGTTAAAAGGTGATAGAAATTTCATTAAAATCATGTGTAAATTGAAAGAGGCTTCATGTGCTGAAATGGAACAGGGCAACTGCATGCCTTGCTTGTACCAAGAGATCATAAGTTTGGTGTATGGGTCCAGCGGATTGCCAAAGTATAGCACCTGTACCCCATTTATTTTTCTGGGGTTTTTGGCATTGATGATGGTCACTGTTGCTGGCCTTCCAATGTGGAAACACTATTCCAAGGCTGTTGCTTTAGGTATGCCTCTGCAAGCTTGTCAGATTATGTCAAAAGGTGATATGGGGGAGGGGAAGAAAAAGAAAGGAAAAGGAATTATGGGAGGGTTTTGTTTGCCAGAAATACAAGACATCACTTTGTAGTGGCAGAAAGTGATGCTTTTTCAAGTTTAACTTCCCAGTTTAACTTAGGTGTTCTTATAAAACACATTAGAAGAGCTTCCAACCCAGTCCCTAACCAGAGTGGTTGTTAACCTGGTCAAAAGTTACCAAAATGTGCACTTGAATTCTTTAAATGTCTGCTTGGTGACTTTTTATATGGGATCATAATTGATGGTGTCAGTTTTAATAAATAATTTAGTAGTTCTCTCTCTTTGATTGTATAGCAGGATTTGTGGATAATAGAAGTCTGAGGACTAAGTGTGACTGATGAGAATGGATGGCACATTACTATCAATCTTGTCACTTTTTTACCACAGGTTAAAATTGAATTTGAGCTATTGACCATCACTCAGAATATTTGTCCTCTCACTGTGTGTGGACCAAAAACTCACTCAGAAGGCAATTATTAAACTCTGTGTGCCTGAAGTAACCAGTGCTAGTTACATAGCCCCAGTGTCAGTGCTCCTGACTTTATTTATTTATTCACTACATGGAGAGTGTGTGAATCTCTTGTTAATTTCTTAATTTCATTGAGCCTAATTTTCTTGTAGTTTAGCTTTGAAAGAAATTTACACTTGTATTTACCATTGTGAAATCAAACTAATCACTTCATGTGGTGAGAAAGGGCTTATTTGACTCTGATAATTATGATGAATGCTCTGTAGTTAAAAGCCATGGTCAATAAATTAAGGTATTCTAATAACATTTGTTCTTTTCTGTGTCTATGCTTGACATAAGGACGGCTGTCTTTGGCTGATTCTGCCTAACTGCCTGTTTTGATTTTTTTATCTCTTTTTTGCTTCAGTTGATTGATTCATCATCTTGGAGTCTTTTCCACTTTTCAGTCATCTTCAGTCCTAAGTGGAATTCTGATTGATTGTACTTGATTCCTATATACCTTTCTGTATCATGGTGTCCAGTAATCAAGATGTTGTTGGATGTTTCTTTATTTAAATGTGTCTAGGGAGAGCAATAGACCATTTCTATCCACCGTATTGCTTACTTGTCTTTCCTTGCAGATTTCTGTTTTTCTTTGTCACTTCTGTTTCAGGGTTCACCAAGCCCTTGAATATGGTTGGAACGTGGTAAATATTATGTCTGCCATACCAGCCTTTCCCCTAACCTGAAATAGACCAGTCAGTGATAATATAATGTAATTGTAAGTCAAATAAACTTTCTTTTCTTTGAGAGAGAATATATTATTACTACTTTCAGGAACTGATTTGTTCACAGTCTATAGAGGAATCCTTGCATTCTTTTAGATTTTTCTTTCACATAAAATTAAAGAGAAGCACCGCATGAACATATGGCAAGCTTGGCTTCTTCCATATCCCAAAAGGTTGCATATGGATTGATTATACCCCCTTGGTCCCTTGCCCCATGACTTCTGCACCAGTATCAACTCTATTCAATCCAGAAGTTATCCCTCTCAAAATAAATTTGAGCTCTTCCCTAGACCGGTTTCTTCACTGTGCTTTCAGCATTAGCCCAGGGAATAGTGCTAGGAATGCTCCAGAGCATGCAGATCAGCACTTTGAGCCCAAAGCTTCAGCCTAACTCATAAAACTTGCTTCCTGATTTCTCCCAGCCCTTGCTCCACTGTCAACACTCTTGGGAGCCATGGGCACTTGTTTCGCTCAAATCCTCTCTGGGATACCACACAGATGGCAAGTCAGGTCTGCTGCTTTGGTGCTTACAAGTCTGGACATGATATGGTCTTCCCCAGTATAATTAAACTACCTGTGTGTTTGATATTAAATTGCTGTCCACTTTCCTTCCCACTGTATGACATTTTTTTCTCCTGAGCATTTCCCAACTGTCAATTAATAGGGAATAATATAATGGATGTCGTTTCCTCTCTACTGTCCCTCATGTTGATGTATGCCTCTGCTTATGTGTGTTTATTTTGGGGATGGTCTCATTTTCTTTGTTGTTTTTTTTTCCTTTGTTAGGTTTGGGGAGGTGGGGGGGGGGGGG